>VDFB02000363.1:88360113-88433955 GCA_007258455.2 Sequoia sempervirens
AGGACCTTTTCACAAGTGTTTACATAAAGAACTACCTTCTCCTTAACCAAGGATTCAAGAAGGCACTTCACACAAGTTACCTTACTCTAGACATCAAAAGGATAAATTCCTTACGATGCAAGCTTCTACATAGCTCTCTCAAAAATCCTACAAAGCTTCAAGCCTCAAACTAAGCCTACAATTCTTCTCCCAAGAATTTGATCTTTTGAATGAGAGAATTCAATCCAATAATGTGATAATGAAAGCTCTCCTTGGATTCTCCTTTTATACTTGAGTTTTCCCCTTTGGGCTAAAACCTCCAAAATTCGTAATTATCCCCTTTAGAGAAAACTCAAAACAATTTCCCCATTTTTAAATAATAATTAACAACCCCCCTTAATAAAACATTTAGATTTGTTTTTAAGCCCTTGTTCTATTATATTTTTGGGCTTTTTGTTTTTGAGATTGTTTTTTTTGTTTAGCATTAGAGGGTTAATTCTTTTAATTTTAGGGGTACTAATCAGTTTAGCATTCTTAACCAAAACTAATCGATCCCATATAATGGTGGAATGGTGAAAAAATATTTTGGTCCCATATAAGTCCACGACACCATATAATCGATCCCATACAAGTCCACGACACCATATAATGGTGGAATGGTGACAAAATATTTTGGGCGGTGGGTGGTTGACAGTTCAACCCCTGCCAGCCCCCTTTTTTTTTTATTTCCACCATTTTTGGGTAGGTATTGAACAAAACAAAACTGAAACCTTATACTTGTGAGGAACATGTGCATGGTGCAATGGTAGAGGAAGGTGCTGGCAATGTGAGGATCGGTGGTTCGACCCCCACTATAGTTTTTCTTCAAACAAACTCATAATTTCCTAGAGGAGGAGTACGGGGTGGCATGTGGAAGATTTTGGTTGTGCCACATGTTATACTATGATTGGCTCAAAATGCCACATCACCCTGCCAACTATGTTGCACGTTGGATGCCACGTGTGTTGTCGATTCAGACATTGACTGGATGGTACGAAATGCCACGTATCGAGACTTGATTGGTCCTTATAGGTGATGTCGTCACCTTTCCATGTGTCACACTTAGGTTGGTCCACCTCATCTACCATACAATATGGGCTTGCCACATCAACATGTTGATGTCATCAACTATACCTTCTGGTTAACATGGCCAACCGCAAAGTTTGACTTGCGATATATTAGGCATGTAGACTCCATTTTTGATGAAATGAACATCATTGGGTTCATGTCATCGAGCTATTTGATTTGATGTTGCTTTCAATTGATTCCAAGTCACTCAAAATTTTTGCCTTTCTAGATGGCCTCAGGTGCCTGTTTGACCCAAACTTTGACTAGCAATAACTTGGGCATACAAACTCCTTTTTTTCTAGTTCAAGTTGCATCAAATTCTATTTTCTGAGCACTTTGACATGGTGTTGATTTTGAGGGCATCTAGAATAGTTGAATTTTTAGGTTCTCGAGAGCCACCTGGATTAGACCTCCCCACAGAAGAACTTTTGGACTCCAAAAGTGTACTGTTCCTTTGAAACATGGCTCAGATCACCTTTGTTGCCACCTCTTCAGCCCCACTCTAGTACTAATGCTAACTTCACCTTCGACAACTTGGCTCCAATCCTATCCCATCTTGATACTATCACATTTTCCCTCTAAGGGTCTTACACTTTGAGAACACCAGAAAGCATGCATTGCTACATCTGCTTGCTAAGGCCTTACACTCAATGCATCATCAACATGAGCTTTTCTATTGCCACATCTGCCTCTAGGGTCTTACATTTTGCAACACTACGACTTCAAAACTCATTAAGATGTAGTCCAAAATGGAGCTTTACATACCAAAATTAAGAAGAATACCGAGCATGATTAACCTATATCTTGGCACTTCTCACAGTGGTGGTTCTCATTCTACATCAACATCAAGAATATTCTGGCATGACTCTGATGCTCCTCCTCACTTATAAACTGCTCAAGCAATGGTAAATTGTGCCTCATCTTGATACATTTCTTCACCTTTGTTCTTCAGAATGGCTGATTAAAGGCTTCACCATTCGGCTCTATCTCTGTTTGCTGTAGCAACATGCCAACAAGGCCATAGAAAAAAGGCCTTCAAGGGATTTGATCATCATCTGACTAATTCTTCAAGCTGAGAACATATTGGAAACTTTTGACCATTCTCTACAACTTTGAGTCCCAATGTGGAGTGATCATCTAGATCTATCCACCTTTTATTGAATTTCATCAAGTGCTTTTCTTCACTAAATAGGAACAAAGGACATCTTCTCACCTTGAGAATTGTCATCAACTGAGCACTCTTTTGTTTCAAAATCTGCAATTCTACATAAGAAGTCTTCAAGCATTTTCTTTTTTGATTACAAGAGATAGCCTTATAAAATCTCAATCTAAGAAAAATACAACTAAACAACGGAACTTTCCTCTTCCAACAGATAGACTATTTTTCCTAAGGTTCTTCGTGGACTGCCTTAGGGATGGTCACCATAGGTTTTGCTTTTATCTCTATAGCCTCATGTTGACTAGATTCCTTTGGTGAATGTTGAAGCTTTGGGTGTAACTTCCAACACTTCTCAACTCAAGGCCCACTGATTTTGCAGTGAGTACAATAATTTTGGGATTTTTCTTGTGTTGTCATTTCCTTCTTCGGAGTGGAACATTGTAGGTCTACTGCATGCATCACTGTCTCCTTCACTTGCATGAAAAACTTGCTGCAAAGTCTATGCTTCTTGTTACACCTTGTAACATAGTGGTTAGGTGCATGAAAAAATGTGTATGGTCGTATATTCCATAAGGCTTGCACAAATGAATTACTATTTTCAAAATCAACAATAGATTTAAAGTATTCATTACCTTTGGATCTCCATTGACCAGCTTGAGCACTACTCTACTTAGGAGAATTAGCTTTTCTTTTTCCAGGTTTTGTGCCCAACTATATAAGGCGGACCACCTTAGACTTTCCTCTACCAGGTGCATCTTTTCCAAGAGATGATTTGAGGTTACCATAGTGTGGTTCACCTTCAACTTGACCTCTCACAAATATGGTCCTAGAACATTCTCCACTCTCTTCACTATCATAACCCAGTCCAGTATAACGAGGTTGTTCTACTGCCTTCATGGGACTAGCTATGCCTTAGCCATGAATTCAAAGGCCTTTTCCACTGTAGCCCATCTTCATCAACAACTTCATACTGATCCCATTGGTATGTTTTTCAAATGCTACAAAAGTATGATCATGATTGAAGGAAGGAATTGAAATTACTTCTTTTATTACTTTCTCCATTGCTTGATCAACCTCCTGAACATTTTCCAATGGCTCCTTTTGAAATGATTCAGATGAAGCTTCTAAACTATCATTCAAAGTGAGCGGGGAGGATGAGGAATTATCCTTTGAATGTAGACAAAATGCACATATTCCAACATTCTCAGATATGAGAGAACTTCTCCTATTCTGCTCCTCCATGACCTTTTGCAACATCTCCTACAACCTCTACTTCGCATTGTTTTCTTCTTCAAGCAACCCTCTGAGCTCAACATTCTCTGACTGAATGTGTTGGTTGGCTTCTTCAAGCTCTTGAAGCCTTTCAGAGCTTTCTCGATGGTCCCGATAGAGTTCTTCAATCATTCTTTTCATTGAAAGAATGTCATCCACCATGGATGTAGTCAACATCATCCTTGAAGATTCTCCTTTCTTTGATGCCATTTTTGTTTTAATATGTTCACCTGTCAAGCTTGCACATAGACTCAAAAAGATAGCAAATTGATTAAACTGGTAAACTTACTAACATTCACTCCTGCAAAACTTATCAATCTGGCTCTGATACCATACTTGATCTAAAATTAGTGCTTAGAATTTTCTAATTACACCTTGAATAAGATTTATAACAAGATTTTTACTGATGTGTTGCATGTGAATTAGTATAACAAATGAACATAAAGAAAAAATGGAAATCACAAAGTAAAAAAAACATATGACAAGAGAGAGAGTTGATAACAAAGTTCACCAGACTCTGGCTACGTCTCTAGATCCATTTGAACACAAATCATTTTATTCTTCTTATGCAAGATGTTGGGACCTTCTCACAAGTGTTTACATAAAGAACTACCTTCTCAACCAAGGATTCAAGAAGGCACTTGACACAAGTGAGCTTACTCCATACATCAGAGATAAATTCCTTACAATGCAAGCTTCTACATAGCTCTCTCAAAACTCCTACAAAGCTTCAAGCCTCAAACTAAGCCTACAATTCTTCTCCCAAGAATTTGATCTTCTAAATGAGAGAATTCAAACCAAGAATGTGATAATGAAAGCTCTCCTTGGCTTCTCCTTTTATACTTGAAGTTTTCCCATTTGGGCTAAAACCTCCAAAATTCATAATTATCCCCCTTTAGGGAAAAATAAAAACAATTTCCCCATTTTTAAATAGCAATTGCTCTTATGTCAGAAAAACTGTTTGGGTTGTTTTTAGAAGCCCACTTGTTCTATTATATTTTTGGGATTTTTGTTTGTGGGATTGTTTTGTTTTAGCAGTTAATTCTTTTAATTTTAGGGGTAATTGGTTTAGCATTCTTCACCAAAACTAACCGATCCCCTATAAGTTTACGACACCATACAATGGTGCAACAGTGGCAAAATATTTTGGGTGGCAGGTGGTTGAAAGTTCAACCCTCATCGACCCCCTTTTTGTTTTATTTCCACCATTTTCGGGTAGGTATTCAACAAAACAAAACTAACACCTTATACCTGTGAGGAACATGTGCATGGGGCAATTCCTAGAGGAAGGTGTTGGCACTGTGGGGGTTGATGGTTCGACCCAAACTATAGATTTTGTTCAAAAAAACTCACATCTGCCTGAAGGAGGAGTATGGGGTGGCACGTGACACATTTTGGTTGTGCCATGTGTCATAGTCTGATTAGCTCAAAATGCCAAATCACCCTGCCAACTATGTTGCTCGTTGGACACCACATGTGCTGCCAATTTAGACATTGACTGGACAGTATAGAATGCCATGTGTCAAGACTTGATTGGTTTGTATAGGTGACATCATCACCTTTCCATGTGTCATGCTTAGGTTGGTCCACTTCATCTGCCATATAGTATGGGCCTGTCACGTCAGCATGCTAACATCATCAACTATACCTTCTGGTCAACATGGTCAATTGAAAAGTTTGACTTATGATATCTCAGGTGTACGGACTCCATTTTCGATGAAATGAACATCATTGGGTTCATGTCTTTGAGCTCTTTAATTTGACATTGTTTTTGATTGATTTTGAGTTGGTCAATTTTTTTCCTTTTTGGACAGCCCTAGGTGCCTGTTTGACCCAAAATTTGACTCGCAATAACTTGGGCGTACGGACTCCTTTTTTTCCCATTCAAGTTGTGCTAGATTTTTTTTTCTAAGCACTTTGACATGGTGCCAATTTCAAGGGAATCTGGAATAGTTGAATTTTTAGGTTCTCGAGATCCACCTGGATCACAGATGCTCCAATTTTTCTCTTTTCAAGATTGGGCTTTTTGTACCTAGGGTTCATCAACTTACCAAAAAGATCATCAATAATATCTTCAATGTCTCTTCTAAGCTAAGTGTGAACCTAAACATCCTTTACAACTATGGCGGTGATTTTTATAGTTTTCTGAAGTTTCCATTTTACCGCCAGAATATGTTTTCAAGGGAAGTTAAGTGGTTATCATGCAAGGTACCATTAAAAAGTGTAAGTAAATCCGTTACACATAATGAAATGGAGGAAAGGTCATTCAAATGAAATAGAACTGAAATATAAAATGAGATAGAATGAATCATGTTACAGAAAGTTAACACTGAGAGTACCAAATTGCTATATTATGTTATATATGTGTGTTGCAAAAAATGTATCTCTTACTTGATATGGGAATAATTAACAAAAATTTGGACTTAATCAGGCCTTGATTTAGTGCTGTGAGGTGTTTTACACATCTACATTAGGTCTTGGGCCCTTGCAAATTGAATAAAATGCATCTAACAATGTCTTGTAAAGTGTTGTAAAAGAATTTCACACTTTTCTAGACTAATGGACCTATTTTTCCCCTAATTCAATGTTATAAAATGTATTTAATGGCATTCTCACATTAATCTAGAAGGCTCGTAAATTAAACCTAATTCTAATCTAGTGTTGTAATATGTTTTACACATTCACATTGGATGTTGTGCCTTTCTAGGCTATGCAGACCTCATTTTAATGATGTAAAGTGTATTTAATCACACTTTCGCATTGAAAATTGTGTCCCTAGCCCTAATTACCATTTACATGATCATTAATAGGACACTTTTCATCCTAAGTCTTATTTTGATCAAAGACTCGATAAAATAAACATAAAAACTAAAATACTTCATTCTCTGACAATCCAATTGGTAAAAGAGCCCCTCTGGGACCAAGTCACCCATCAGGGAAAATTAGTCCCACCTAGGTAGGACTAAGTCACCCATCTAGGTGAATTAGTCCCATCCAGGTTTGACTAAGTCACTCAGCTTGGTGACTTAGTCCCATTTGGGCTATTTTCGAGGTTCGGGTGGGAAAAGTTGGATTTTAAGTTTATTTTTCCTTCATTTCAGCCTTGGGGATCAAATTAACATGAATTTTAGGAGGATTTCCTATATAAACAATCCTTTAAACCCTAATTCATAACTCATTCATTATTCATTCATTATTCATCATGCATTCAAGATCATTTTTCAAACATTCAAGGGAAGATTCTTCATCTATTACTGTAGAAATTCAAGTTAAATCATCATGGAAAGTTTCTAATCACTTGATTTCATGTTCATGCTTCATCTTTTTTCTTCATTTGGTTTAATTACGTAAAAGGGGTTTGACCAAGGCAAACCCCTATTCCTTAACATTCAATATTTCTCTTTCTTTCCTTGTGTGATTGCAAATTTAGGTGCTTGGATGGCTTGGAAATGATTGAAGAATAGGTTTCAAACTTGTTGAAGTCATATCCCTTTTTGATAGGTCAAAAATCTACATAAAAAGTCACTTTTAGGCCTGAATTTGGCAGTTTTAGAACTAGACACATGGAGGAACATAAAGAGCAGACAAAGAGCTTACAAGTCCACTTTTGGGTTTTTAGAAAATTCAACATGGACTAAGTCACCATTAATGGTGACTTAGTCCCACTGCACATTTTTCTCATAGGTTTCTATAGAATTGGATACCCATTTGACCGAAATGGGCTTCAAAATAGTTTTCCAGATCTAGGACTAAGTCACTTAGAATGGTGTAAGTGTCCCAGTAGGTCAAAATTTTAGGATCAACAGAATTTCCAATCTTCATTCCAGTCCTCAACATATTTCTAGGTGCACATATTCAATTTTACAATTTTCTATTATAGTTTACTTGCATTCTTAGGTCATTTTGCATATCACATCGTGTTTTAAAACAAATAACATTTCCCTAGTTTTTCATTAATAATCCATCTCTTTTATTAGTTTATTGCATTTAGGTTTACATTTAGACATATTTTAATCATATTAGCATTATTCTTGAGTGAACCCCTAAGTTTTTATAGGCTACCTTTCTCCTTTTGGATGCAAAACCCTAGAGGTACAAGAGAGTGCCTACCTACAAAAAATTGCAATACATTTTGGTGAACCCACCTTTAGAATAATTTATTTTATGATTTTGGAGTCCATCATCATCCTAGAATTAGCTTGCATTAACATTGCATTGCATTTTGCATTAGTGAATTTGTATTCTAGGGATTTCAAATTTTTTAGTAGTGAAAGTGCATATAGTTTACATTTTTGCATTTTAAATAATTGAAAAATATCTAAAAATTGTATTTTCATTTAGTATTCAGGTCACATAGACTAAAAAGCATCAAAATCCATTCAATTTTTTTTTTTTTTTAAAAAACCCTAACTGGGACTAATTCGCCATTCTGGGCGACTTAGTCCTAGTCTAGATTTTTCACTGATTATTACAACATTAGAAACCTCATTTCTATGCTTCCTAAGCTTCCTAGTATCATATACTATAAGTTTGGAAAGTTTTGGGAACATTTGTTTGTTGCATCTAGGTCAAAAACATCAATTTAGGGTAGTCATTTTTGAAATCATTTTAATTACAAACATCATTAGATCTGAAAATGCTCACATTTATGAAAATTTTCATCACATGGATGAAAGTACTTTTCACTTTTGCATATAAAATTTTTACATTCATAAAACTTTGCATAAGTTTGATAAAAGTGCTTTTCATTCTTGGATATACATTGTTTGCATTCTTAAAGTTTTGCATACATTGGATAAGTGTTTTGCATCTTTGAATATACATTGTTTACCTTGTAGAAACATTGCATGAAATGGTTACACATGCTTTTCATTTTTGTTCAAACAATGTTAGTGTCTTACATATTTAGACATGTTAAGAAATATTTCCTATCCCCTCCCTCTAAGAATGTGTTAGTGAAAGAGAATACAACCTTGGACATTCCTAACAATCATATTTGTTCCTCTCTTAATATCTCTCCTATTGGTGATGAAAATATTTTGGTAGAAGAACCAATCAATTGTGATAGTTTTGAGAATCCTAGTTGTTTCTCTCCTCTTACATCTCTTAGTGGACAAGACATTGATAAATAAGATCACACAACCATAGGTAATCATGACAATAACATTTTTCTTTCCCCTAGTATCTCTCATAGTTGTGAAGAAGATACTTTGATGTTAGAAAACATAAACAATGAAGGTCACGAGAATCTTAGTTGTCCCCCTTCTCCTAGAGAAATCCTTGTTAAGCAAGAAAATTCAACTATTGATCATTCCTCTACTTGCAATGAAGTAATTTTAGAAGAATCAACCTTTAATCATCAAGAACATATGGTTTGTAGTTCTCCTAAAAACACTTCTCCTAGGGAGGATATCATGATGAAAAACAAGGATAACATTGACAATAATGATATTATGCCCTTAGAAGAAGATGAAGAGCGCATGTTAGACTCTTATTTTCCAAGGGATGTTAATATTATAGGTATGTACAGGATCATGATGGGCCAAAAAGTGGCGATATGATGGGTATGCATATGGTATGTGGCTGAAGACTTTTTTTTTACCCAAAATTGATGAAACGAAAAGGGTTTTTAAAGGAGATTCTCAGCTTTCCACCAATATAAATTATGCTTTACTTTGAATTTAATAAATGATTATTATTCATTTTCTATTTGAATTACCACTAAAGTCTTGATTGATAAGCTGATTGAAAAACATCTATAGATTTCAAACAGTATCACATTTTTTGAATTTAAAACATGCGCCACATTCTATAATTCACATACTATAGGATTAAAAAAAAATTGAATTTCATGAAGTTTTGACCAAGTTAAGGTGGTCAGGACATACGAGTTTTTATATTTTTAAAAAATTGTAATAAAAAAATCATAATTAATTATTTGTTTGGAAAAAAAATAAAAATGCATCACATCAGGACATGAGTCCTCTACTTATATCTAAAATCTTATAAAAATAATTATCATTTTATTGTGGTTAGGGTGGTCAAACAGACACCTACTTCTTATTTTTTCCATGAAATTTAAGTACTACTGCATTGAAATTTTAAATTTTCACCAAATAGATTTTTCTTTTTGTTAAATAAACCTAGTAGTTTAGAAACTACATTCAATTTGGTACAGATTCTATTTTTACATATTTTTGAAATAATATGTATAACTTATTCAATTTTTTACGTCAAGTTGTCTAACTCCGATTTTTCTGAATTTTTTGCCACTTACGGGCCTATTTTTTCCATGATGATCTTGCACATACAATTTTTTTCCCTAAAATTTAAGTACTATTGGATTAAAATTTTAAATTTTCACTAAATAGATTTTAAAAAAAATAAACCTAGTAGTTTAGAAACTACATTCAATTTGTTGCAAATTCTATTATATATTTTTGAAATAATATAGATAACTTATTCAAATTTTTACGTCAAGTTGCCTAACTCTATTTTTTAAAAAAAATTTGCCACTTAAGGGCCTGTTTTTTCCATGATGATCCTACGCATACCCTTATTCAACCTCAACTCATCCTTTATCCCCCTTCACACAAATCTCAAACTCAAAACAAACCCGAATTAATCCTCTACCCACCTCAAAAGAATGTTTCACAACAACTGAGTCATAATACCATTGCTCATACATATCCCACTACAAACAATCCACACCAGCCACAACCAACCCCAACACCATTACCTTTACCTAATCCCATTTTTCCTCGTGATCCTTGATTAAATTCACACACTCAGGAGTATGTTCTTGTTGAACAACTTAAGAATACTCCTGCCAAGATATCTCTATGGGATTTAATTCAAAATTCACCTAAATGTCACACTATGCTTCAAACAGCCTTAAAACAAGTTCTTATCTCTTCTAATGTGCAACCAAATGATATAGCAACCCTAAATCAAGGATTGAATGGTGTCATTGTTTTCCACCAAAGTGAACTCCCCCCTATGGAAGTGTAAAAACAAAATGAAGCTTTCATAATGGGCATGTAAAGGATCATCATGGAAAAAGTAGGCCCTTAAGTGGTGAAGAATTCAAAAAAATTAGAGTTAGGCAACTTGACGTAAAAATTTGAATAAGTTATCTATAATATTTCAAAAATATGTAAGAATAGAATCTATAGCAAATTGAATGTAGTTTTTAAACTACTAGGTTTATTTTAAAAAAGAAAATCTATTTGGTGAAAATTTGAAATTTCAATGCAGTAGTACTTAAATTTCAGGGAAGAAATAAGAGGGAGTGTCTGTCTAACCACCTAACCACAATAAAATGATAATATTTTTTATAATATTTTAGATATAAGTAAAGGACTCATGTCTCGATGTGATGCATATTTTTTTTTTGTAATTTTTTTCCAAGTAAATAATTAATTATGAATTTTTTATTACAACTTTTAAAAAATATAAAAACTTGTATGTTTGACCACCTTAACTTGGTCAAAACATTATGAAACTCAATTTTGTTTTTTAATCCTATAGTATGCAAAGCATAGAATGTGACACATGTTTCATATTCAAAAAATGTGACATCGTTTGAAAGCTATAGATATTTTTTAATCAACCTATCAATTAGGAATTTAGTCATAAATCAAATATAAAATTAATAATAATTATTTATTAAATTCAAATTAAAGTATAATTTATATTGGTGGAAAGCTGAAAATCTCCTTTAAAAACCATTTTCGTTTCATCAATTTTGGGTAAAAAAAGTCATCAGCCACATACCCTACACATACCCATCATATCGCCACTTTTTGGCCCATCATGATCTTGCACATACCCTTATACTCTCTCAATTATACAAAAGAATAGGGATAAAGTGAACCCTTGTTTCAACAATGGCTCAAGGGTTAATGTGTGTAGTGTGACCCTTTTAGATAGGCTTCACATTGATAAATCAAACATTCAACCTGCCTCTTTATCTATTAGTGGATTTGAGAGTGTAGGAAAGAAACCACTTGGTGCGATCACTTTACCTATTATAGTTGGAATGGCCACATTGGAAACAATGATCCATGTTATGCCACATGATATTTCATATAATCTTATTTTAGGTAGGCCATGAATTCATGCAATGAATGGGGTGCCTTCCACTCTTCATTGTAAAATGAAGTACATCTACAACAACAAAGTGTACATACTTGAAGCCGAACCTAAACCAAACAATTTCTTGAACATTGAGAAAAACAAACAAAATCATTTAAACACATTGAAACCATCTACACAAGTTGAACCCATGCAAGAAAAAGAAAAACAATTGAGGAAATCACAAAGCTCTTAGAAGATGATTGGGGTTCCTTAGATTTTGAACATACATTCATGAGAAAGTACAAGATCATAGACGAAGATTCAAATATGGGACATGAAAAAGCAGTAATGTCAACTCAAAAATTGGATGATCCTTCAAAAGCATCCACCTCAACCACTTCTGAGCACAAGACAACAAATTACACAACAAAATTTGACGAACTTAACAATGAACAACCAATTGATCCAAAAGCAATGAAAAAAAATTATGGAAAAGGTTATGAGCTTATGAAACAACTTGGATATAGTGGTAGAGAACAAGGTATCCATGTCCCCATCGATCCTCACATGCAAGAAACAAATCATGGTCTTGGTTATTGTCCTTTCATAAAAATCACCAAGCCTTCACTCAACATCAACACTATCACAAAAAACCCTTCTAAGACAACTTTAATGGTAGTACCTCTTGAAATGATAGACACTAGTGGTATTGAAAGTGCTCCTTCACAAGACATGAAACAAACAAAGGCATATTTTCTTATATTTTCTTAACATCAATGTCATCTCACAAAAATAAAATAATTTAAGTTCGTTATATTTTACACCCTCCTATAATGCAGAGAACAAAATCTTGACATCTCAAGAGTCTTGCATAGGTATGACCTCTAAGCAAGAGATATCTTTGTCGCATAATAAAGGAACACCTTCTACTATTGATCAAGAGGGTATCTTGTCAAGACTCCTCCAAGATCACTTGATATCTCCCCCTTCTACTATTGTGTATCCCAAGGCTTATTTTGATCAAAGACCTGATAAAATCAACACAAAAACTAAAATACTTCATTTCCCGACAATCTAGCTAGAAAAAGAGCCCTTGTGGGACCAAGTCACCCATGTAGGAGAATTAGTCCTATCTAGGTGGGACTAAGTCACCCAACATGGCGACTTAGTCCCATTTGGGCTATTTTTGAGGTTTGGGTGGGAAAAATTGGATTTTAAGTTTATTTTTCCTTCATGTTGGCCTTGGGGATCAAATTATCGGTCATTTTAGGAGGATTTCCCATATAAACTATTAGTTGGCCAAATTTGCACCCCTCTACTAAGCTGTGAAATAACTCAGCAAATTTGGACTAACATGGGACTAATTTTAGGTTGTGGGTGTCCTATTTTGAAAGTAGATCTCTAGATTATGGGCTGGCTCCCATTTTGATGGTGTCACCTAAACTATTCCTTGCTGAGAAAAAGGGAGAAAGAAACATAAAAAGACAAACTAAACTGCTATGGTGATGCACCTAATGATTTCTTAGACATATAAAGCTGCTTTAACATACAATCTCATCAAAAACTCAGCTTAACTTAACACAACTCAGATATTTAACATATGATCAATGTATAAGTATTTTGTAAGGAGGCTTGGTTCTTTTAACATTTTTGAAGGAAAGGAAATCTTTCAGAACTGAAAAGACTATTTGAACTAGTGCACAACTTACAACCTATAGAAATAAATGTTTATTCTACCTAAAGGTGCTAAAATGAGACAAGCATTGAAGGAGTTATCAAAACTCACAATAACATTCATCAATCACCACACGACACTCAATAAAGTAGCTTCTAAGAAGGTAAAACACTAAATTTCCTTAACAAAAATGGTGTCACATACTGCTATACATGTCTGATATTGACTCACAATGTTGTCCTCTACCTGAGAAAAAGCTCCAAAGTAAGCTACAATGCCCTGCAGAAAGAAAGAAAAGAACCCCCTAAAACTTAAGTTTGAAGATACTTAAGTAATTTTGAAACAACTTCCCACACAAGTCCTTATGGAAACCCTAAGTCGGATGCAACATAAAGGCAAAAAAAGAACCTTCCAAAATCACTCCAAAATGCCTCCAAAGTGTAGAAAAGTCAAGCTCAGACCATAGTCACACTAAAAATGTGAAAAAACTACCTCCAAAAGGTCCATCTCCTCCAAAACAATCAAAGATAACCCACACACTAATCCCACATGTTGGTCAATATTTCAAATCCTCCACATGCCTCCAAACTGTTCTGACTCATGCTTTTTGTGTTTGCAAAGCACAAGATTCAATAGATTCAATAACACCTCATGAATAAATCATAAAAACACATGCCTTTTCATTTTTGCATTTAAAATAACATTTAATTAAATGGCTTATAATTGCACCATTTAATTAAATGTTTTACATTTGAAAATAAAATGCAAAAAATGAAAAATTGGGCTCAACATTTTCATCCACTTACTCTTTGAAAACACATTCTCTATCTTGCATTATATACATTATTGAATAAGTGATTAAAAAATCCATCACTTGATAATGCATTTTTATATTTCAACTTGATGCAAGTAAAGCATAAGACATTTCTTTGGACAAAAGAAAAAATACATAAGTCATTTTTTGAATTCCTAGACAAATGTATTAGTTTTGATGCAAATGTTTAATCATAAGGCAAAAAATACCTTAAGTTAGTCAACATTTTTAGGGTAAAAACCCTAAAACAAAAAAATAGGGAAAATTGCAAAAGTCACATTCTTTTTTGCTCAAGCTTTCTGGAGAATTCTCACCTAGCCGCCATAGGGTTTTTATTTTGGAGCATCTCTTTGAGTGATCTGAGGGGCATTTCAGTAGATTTGTAAGCAAAAAATCAAAGAAAAGCTCGTGGTACGTCTTTTTTTAGTTTCATTTACTTTAGGAAAATGCTTAAATTGAGCTCGAAATGTTGAGAACTTGTGAATGCTTGTTACATGCATTTCTTCGTAATTTAAATGTATCTCTGTGTGTACATTTTTTCATTTTCTTGCAACATTTTTGTAGAAAAGGTGCATTTCAAGTTTTGGATTTTATTCGTGCTCAGCCATAAAGTACATACTTTTTGTCCTCCTTCATGGCTACGGCCTCACATCAACAGCCCCTTCACATTCTCTTTAGATTTAAAAAAAAAATGTGGGAATTTTGATTTTCTCAATGTGACAACCTTCCTTTGTTGATAAAATCATGCAAGATTATAATATGAATGAGATTTCATGAGGGGTCCATTAGTTGAAACAAAATCTACCTCTATCAATTGTTCCACAAGACAATGTTGTCCCATAAAGAAGAAATGGTTTGCAAAGTGATTCAGTGCCATTGCATAGTACAACCACAACTCTCCACATCTTTTCATTTCTTATGAGTACTACCCCATAACTATTGGTTGAATACTTTTATGATGCTCTGATGGAACAAATATTTTATCACCTATGATAGTGAAATCAACTAATTCACTATCATAAGTGATGAGATGTATGTTCAAAAATGAAAAAACATGATCTTTTACATTCTATAGGACACACGACCAATATATCTCAAAAATCCTTTCATTTACTGTTCTGGGTTTTCCTATTTTTTGAAGCATTCTCTATTTTAAGAAGAAAGGAATTAGACATCCCTTCAATGCCACTATCATTTCCTTCCTTTGAATTATTCACCATGATAACATGAGGCTCCCTTGGAGATCACTGCTACCTCTTTCAAATCTGATTCAACTTACTATGGTAACATCTTAGAGAAATTTGGCTTGAAGCTTGATTGTTGTCTTCTTACTTGACAATCATCTTTACTTTATGCTTATCTGGGCAGTGGGGTGTCCACTGTCTTCTTGCAACATAATCTTTGTACTTCTTCCACTTGAAAATGTAACCTCCTATCACATTTTGGTACAACCTTAGGATAAATGGATTATGCGAGAGGATGAATTAGAGGGATTTGATGGGGGAGATACATGGGATAATGGGTGGGATGTTGAAAAGCATATGGATGGAATGATGGGGTGGATATGTGATGGGGAGATGAGTTCAGGACCAACATTGGCACATGTGGTGATGGATGTGAAAAGATAAAAGGATGAATGGATGGAGAATGTGGGGATAATGGAGGAGATGGAATAGTGAATTTTGGGACATAGGGACCCAAAACAGACTTAGGAGATGAAAGGTGGGCATGCTTAGCTTTTAGATTAGCAACTTTAGATGTTCTTACAGACTTTTCATTTGATGGCATTGCATCTTTTTTCTTTGGGATCCACATGGTTTTGATTTTTGCTTTGCTGGCTCTTTGCGAGCTATAGATTTGATTTTGATTTTGGATTGTGTTTTTCTTTTCCTTACCATGTCTTTTAGAGGGGACATGGGAAGCTTTAGATTCATGTGGGTGTTTGGATTTATGCATTTTTATGTTAGCATCCAAAGTGCATTTATTAGCAATGGGATGGGTGTGAGGGGATGGACGATGCAGAGAAATGGAGGTAGGAGTATGGGGATTACGTGTAGATGGGGGATGTTTAGGTATGTGCCTTTATTGATCCTGATTATGGGACATGCGAGAGGGATGTTTATGATGGATGACATGGATAGGTGTTGGATGGGTGAAAGGATGAGATGGAGGAGGTGATCTTGGGATATGCGGACCCAAGATGGATAGAGTGGGTGGAGGGACATAAGAACCCAAGATGGATGCAGTAGATGAAGGATGGGAGATCGTGGATGGAGGGATGTAAGGGCCCAAAATGGATGGAGTGGATGAAGGAGGAATATGGACGGTTGTTTTGAGGTGATATGATAGAGGAGGAGGGATGGCAGCATATGATTTGGTGGAGCGATGGGAAGAGCCGACATTTCTTTTGGAAAAGGCTCGTTGAGGATGTCTAGAGGTTGTACCAACGTGTTTAGATTGTGAGTCTTGGGGAATAGATCCAAGACCTTGCATGCAAATTTGTTCTTTGACTTGGATGGGCTCTAAAATACCTTGCTCGTGAAGGCCTAGACCTTTTCCTTGATAGTTCATTTTCTTGAGCATTCGATCCATGATAGGATTTTTGTTATTTTGAAAACATGATGCAAGTCCATTATTAGGTGGGGGATGATGGGTGGTATATACACTGTGTTTTTCTTCTACAAGGAGACCACCATGGAAGAATGTGAGAGTACCAAGGAGATATGCAAGCGGTGTGGGGATAGCATTTTTAGGCAATGATGGGGGATCCTGAGAAGGAGATGGTGGGATAGCAGCATTTGGATGGGTTGTATCTAGAGAGGGAGTAGGGGATATGATAGGATCTGATTCTGTGGTAGAAGGCTCATGCAATGGAGACGGAGATGGAGTGGTGGAATCTTGAATGTCAAGAGGATCATGGGATGGAATGGATGGGGGACTGTGATCTTGCGGTAGACCAGATGGGATGGTAGGATCTTGATCTGGAGGAGGGGATATGTTGGCATGCTTTGGATCAGGATCTTGGCATGACTCATCATATGTGGGAGGCATGATAATGGAGTCATGGGGGGACTCTTTAAGTGGGGAAGATGGAAGGATGGAGGATTCAAAATATTCCTGGGAATGGATACTAAGAGTGGAAGAAGTGGATTGGGTTTGGGTGTCATCGATAGGTTCGACGGCTCTCAGAGAAGGGGGTGGGTGTTCAATGGATTTGGTAGATGTGATGGTAGGAGATGGGGACTCAGTGGATTCAGAGGATGTGATGGTAGGAGATGGGGACTCAATGGGTTCAGCGGATGTGATGGTAGGAGATGGGGACTCAATAGATTCAGAGGATGTGATGGTATCATCAATGATAGGTGTTGGATGGAGAAGGGTCTCGTCACTAATGACCATGGATGATGGGTTGGGATGCACGGTTCCACGACTGCAATGTGTGGAGTGGGGGATGTTTCCTTTGTTATAAGTCCTTGGAGAGATGCTAAGAATTTGAGATGGAGAGGTGGGTGGATGAGGTTTATGGATTAGTGGGGGATTAGGACTAGAGTTGGTGGGCTAGGATTAGATGGGGAATGGGATTGGATGCAGGACTGAGGAATAGATGGGGGATTAGGTGAAGGGTTAAGATAGGGGTATTGGCATGGTGAATTAGGACACAAGGAGGTGGGTGGTGGATTGTAGTAAGGGTATGGGGATGGTGGATGAGGATGGGAAGATTGAGGTGGCAGATTAATATAGGGAGATGCGGATGTCGGATTAGGGTAAGTTGGTGGGTGTGTTTGACTAGGATAGGAAGATGTGAATGTAGGATTAGGGTGAGCAGATTGGTATGGGAGATTGGGGTAGTGGGTATATGCGGATGAAGGATTGAGATACGAGGATGTGGATGAGGGATTAGGATGAGGGTATTGTGATGGCAGACTAGGATAAGAGGATGTGGGTGTTGGATAAGAGGATGATGTAGATGAAGGATATGATGGATATGATGGACATCCTTGTCGAAGGTAGCATAAGGAGTGTGATTAGGCATAGATGAAGACATGATGGGATAACTTCGATGGGGTGATTCAATTTTGGAATATGGGTGGAGAAAGCTTACTAGCAATGATAGTGTCAAGGGGATCTATGTCGTATACCTCTTGATCAATAAGACTTTCATTATCATCGTTGGCCTAATTAGGGTTTCCCTTGACCACTATTGATGGAGGATAAGAATTCATGATGATGAAAGGATAAAGATGATGGATAAATATTTTGGATGGAAATGGACTAAAGCCCAAATCAGGATTTAGGACAAGCTTAGATTGGGATTGGATTAAAGCTCAGATTAGGATGATTGGATGATTGGATGGGATTGATTCTAACAATTGGATTGGATTATCAAAGGATGATTACGACACCGAATCTGCTTCGAGATGGAAGTAGATTGATTGGGTCGAAGGTGATTGGATAGGGATGCGATTAGATTGGATTGGATAAGATTGATTGATGATTGATTGATAACATTGACTGATGGATGATGAAAGAAACTACAAATCCCGTTCAGAGATTATCTTAGATGACTTAGGATACTGATTCATCGGATTAAAGGATAAATGGATGATTGTAGCACCGAATCCACCTTGAGATTGAAGGTGAATTGATTGGGCCGATGATGATGATTAACTTAGGATGGATGACAATCCTAAGAGGATGTTAATGATGACGATCAGATCAACACTTTGGTCAATTTGGATAATAACCCGAGACGAAGTTTAGGAGATTTGGATGGGGAAAGCGATAATTTGATTGGAGAAATGGATGATAGAAATGGATGAACAAATACTCAAAATGAGCAAACGGTTGATGATTAGAACGATAGAACGAGAGTTCAGAATGATGAAAGGATGTGGTGAATGTTTACTCAGAATGAGTAAATGGATGATCGAAATGACAAAACGAGGGTTTGGAATGATGAAAGGTTATGTGAAATGGATGAATGTTTACTCAGAACGAGTAAACAGATGAGAATGGTAGGATATACCCTCGTCGAGGAGGCAGATGGTGAAGAAAAAGGTGCCCCGGCCAACTTCTCAAAAGTATGAAGTGGTATATATCATCGGAAAGAGCACAAAAAACTAAGAACTGCCTTTGAAAGGAGTCAATCAGGTAAATGGTGTGGAAATGGTGGCCCTGGGAAGAAAGAGCAGAAGGACAGGTCCGCCATTGCACTAGGACAGGTCCGCCACTGAATTAGGACCAGTCCGCCACTGAACTAGGACAGGTCCGCCACTTCACGGGGACAGGCCCACCACTGCACTGGGACAGGTCTGCCACTGCACGGGGACAGGCCCGCCACTGCACTAGGACAGGTCCGCCACTGAATTTTAGGATAGGTCCGCCACTGAATTTTAGGACAGGTCCGCCACAGCACGAGGACAGGTTTGCCAAAGGATAAGTTTAGGCTTGATGTTTTGGTGGATGGATAAGGCAAAGGACCCAAAATATAGCAATCATAAAAGACTTGGCCAAACTGATAATCACTGGTTTTGCACGAGAAAGACAATTCAGACAACACAACCCTAAGATTAGTAAAACGGGTATGGTCGACAAAGTCTTCTACTCTAGGATGCACTTGGTTGCTAAGGAGTCCTCGATATATGCACAGTACGTGAGGCCCAAACCATGAACACCAACCCGTTACAAGCGTGAGTCGGGAACCTTAGCGAGATACTAGAGGCTCAGACCAACTCTTCACGTCATCCCGACGCTTCACCAATTACAATGTGGTTGGATTGGGGTACAACTTTCACTCTCCCCCCTTTATATACCCGGTACGCATGGTTGGAATCGTCCCTTGGGGTGATGAAATCCCCAAGCAGGTCCCACTAAGAAAGTGAAAAAGGGTGACTCAAAAGGACTTGGAAAGCTATGATTTCTCGTCACCCAGGATCGCCAAATGGCACAAGGGGATTGGATACGTCAAATAGCCTTCCCAAACACGCCAAGCAAGGTTTATTGACACCCCTTTAATTAGACTATGTTCCTATTTTACCAAAAGACAATTCGGGAAAACTTAAAATTTTTACCTTCTGGAGGACAGGTCCGCCACTGAATTAGGACCAGTCTGCCACTGAATTAGGACCAGTCCGCCACTGCAGGACAGGTCTGCCATTGAATTAGGATAGGTCAGCCACTGAATTAAGACCAGTCTGCCACTGAATTAGGACCAATCCGCCACTGAATTTCAGGACAGGTCCGCCACTGAATTTTAGGACAGGTCTGCCACTGAATTTCAGGACAGGTCTGCCACTCTGTCAGGACTAGTCCGCCACCCCTGGACAGGTCCGCCATTCCAGGACCAGTCCGCCACCGCAGGAGGACAGGTCCGCCACTCTGCAACCTGGACCTGCAAAAATGCAAAAAATAGCAAACGTGAAAGAAAGAGACCCGTTTGTGGGTCCCACCGGGCGTGCCAGAAATGTGATAGGTCAAATGTGAGCATTAGAAATCAAGCATCAAGCAAATGAGTGCAAATAAACAACTTAAAACAACCTACACCTCAATATTAGCCTAAGTTGGAAACAATGCAAGACAAAGCAACGAAATAGAACTTTATACCTTGCGTTGAGTCGATCCTTTGGTTGGCCCTTCGATCTTTGATGTGTATGCTCCTTGGATGGCAAGATGCAAGCTAGATGAGGATGTGAAGATGAGTGGAAGTGGATAAAAATATGAAAATGGCTAAGTATAAGATGAGAAACAAAATTGCAAGAGTTTGGCTAGCAAAAAAATCTCCCTAAAATGAGAGAAAAGAGGGGGTATTTATAGGATTTTTGGAAAATCCTAGGGGAAATGGACGATCAAGATTGATCCACCAAATATCAAGATGTAGGGCTAAGGTGAGTTGAGAACTCACAAGCCCTCACATCTTGACATGTGGCATGTGAGATAGCCCTAAAAGGTGAAGTGGACATGAGGTGGAAGGAGAAGGACATGACATGGAGAGGGGTACAAAGTACCTTGGGATTGGACAAGATCTCCTCATAAAGGAGGTACTTGTCCCCATGTGGGTGAGAGGACATGTGAATTAAAATTCCTCAAATATCATATGGGGATGAGAGAAGGAATTTAAAATTCCTTAAATGCATTGGGGGATTAAAAGGTGAATTAAAAATTCACATGGGGAAGGGAGATGCCTTGTCAAAAGGAGAAAGCCTTTAATAGGGTTGACTAAGGACACATGTCATAAAGGACATGGGGAAGAGAAAAGGAATTTAATATTCCTTGGAAGGATAAAAGGAATTAAAAATTCCTTGAGAGGTTGATTAGGCTAGTTAGTGAGGGATTAGAGGATGGTTAGGTGGCTAAGAGAGATTAGAGGCCAACTTGCAAAAGTTGGAGGATGTGACACATCCTAATCAAGGATTAGACATGTGCACATCCTAATGATGGGATTAGAAGAAGGATTAAGATTAGGTAAAAATGATGGGGGATGTGACATGAAGGGAATTAAATAAATGGAATATTTATTTAATTCAATTGATGAAAGAGGAAGGTATTTAATTATTTAACTAGATACCTTAGGGATTAGAAGAACTTAAGGATGTTAATTAAAGGGGATAAATTTGGATAAATTAAGTGTCCGAATTTAGACGTCTACAGTAATTATTTGAAAGTTTGTGAATAAAAAGTGATTAGTTGATGAATAAACCAAAAAACTGAATTATGAATACTTTGCATGAACTAGTTCCTTGTCCCAAACATAGAGTCAATCTCAACCTATGCAACCTAACAACAACTCAACAATAGAAACACACAATCTCAAGAAACACTATATTACAACACTCCCATATTACATTCATGATCATCACTACTTACAAATATCCTAGCACCTAATTCTTATGAGTTATCAATATCATCCAAGCATTTACATTATTTCATTGAACTAATAAGTAGGAATGAAATTAAACATCCGTTGAGAAACAACAAAGGTAAACAAAATAATCCTTGATTACTTTCATTCATAACTCATAAAACAAGTACAAAGGAGAGATAATAGCCATGAAATTGGTATCACTCTGTATTTTATTTTCTATATTGTTATCAAAATTACATACATAACATACTCTAAACTTAAGACAAAACTTGAAATATGTTTGATATTCCTCTTACAATTCATAGTGTTGATTGCAAAAAAAAAGAACCCCTACTTTTTGGCCTTGAATTTCTTCTTATAGAAACAAAGGAACAAAACAATCCTTAGGCCAGAGAGTACACATGTCAATATCCTATTTGACTATGACAATAAATATTCCTTTCTTAGTTACTCAACATTCCTAAGAGGTTGGAAACATGTGTGCAATAAAATTAGTCTTCATTAGTTGTTGGAGATCCAGTCCCATTTTCAAAAAGTATCTTCAAATATCTACCTCAAAGTTTGTGCACACACAAACAAAGTGGAAAAGAAAGAGAACATGAAAGAAAAGAAGAATAAAGGACAAAGAATATCTCCATGTCTATAGACCAGTCATTAATTCAATTTGAAGAAAATGAACTATATTTTCCATACCTTAGCAAAAGCGTAATCTTTACTAAATCTAGGATGTGTAGTGCATTTTCACCTATCCATTATTCATCACTTTTGCGTATTTTAGAATCAAAATTTTAAATCACCACCACACGATCTTTTATTAATCCACTACCCCCTCCATTTATCTGTTTCTCCATGCCAGGAATTCCTCTTCATTGGGCTAGTTGAAATTCATGACCTCATCTGCACTTTCTCAATAAGGCCCATACTTTGTAACAATTTGGTTAGATTCCTTCTCAAATTTTAGGAAGATAGTCTTTGCATGAGCCAACATATCCATATTTCTTTTCATTTTTCCCATATCATATTTTTGACAAAATGAAACTACCTAAACTGAACTAACTTTATCAGTTTCATCTTTCTATCCCTATAGGGTTTATATGCTACCATCATCCCTTAGAATGGATGGAAGGAGTCCATAATGTGATTCATGAAAATATTTAACCAACTCTCTTATTTTGTTCTCCAAAGATTCAATACTTTCCCTATACCCCTCAATTTTACCTATAAGAGTAATAGTGGGCTTAAAATGTTTAGGCGGGTTGGAATCATGCCTAGCTCCAATTGACATTAATATCAATTCTCTCATCCTGGAGATCCATATTTCCACAAGTAGAATAGCTCTTTCCCTATCATTGTCAAAATTTGTATAGCGGCCACCATGGATGAATAACCATAGTGAATGCTATTCAATGTATTACTCACTCTTCTATTCAAATGATCCAACACTGTAGTGAGAATCTCCATGTTGTTGTTAAAAACCTCCCTACCACGATTATCACATTTCTCTTTATATTCAATTAGTTTCTTGATGAACTCTTCCTTGTTGATATCTTCTTTAGCCCATGGCCTTTCCAATGTACTAGGCACCATTATTGAAATAAACACACTGCCCATGTTGTATGGCACAATTTTTCATGAGGAACTCACTTTACTGGTAAACTTAGGGGGTTTAGTTTCTTGTGAAGCAGTTATAGGGGATTCAACATCAATCTGCTTATGCTTTCCTAGTTGTAAACTTTGCAACTTATCCTCCAATAATGCTACCTTTGTCTATAACTACATATTTTATTGTTCCATATCTAACCAAAAAATCATTATGTTCTATCCCAAGCTTCTCCTTTTCTTCAGTTATAGAATCTACAGTGGCCCTTGTGAATTATGAAACATGTACTGACATGTTTGTTGCTTCTAGAGCTGATGTTTCTAACACCCTCTGTATTATTTGGCCCTCCACTATAATTAGGTGCAACCTCAACAATGTTTAGCTTCCTCATACTTGGGGCTAAAGACTAGATAGCTAATGCATCCCATTGTTCACTAAAAGAAGACCCTTGCAATGCAATTGTAACTTCTTCTAATTTGTAGAGTGGTCTATCACATCTCTTTATTGTATCAAAGGCTATGGAAAAAGCTAAATCCCATTTTAGAAGTAATAATATACCACTGTTTCTCACTAATTCTCTTCCTTGCTTTGCAATCATCATTTTGAACCTAGCTCTCATTTCATTCAAAACCTTTGCCTAGATGGTGGCATCAAGTAATTATGGATGAAGGATTTTTTCTATGGCTAGGATTTTGACATATTCATCTTTTTTATCCCTATATGTGAATTCCATAAAAGCTTGAGACTTTACAAATTAGTCATCACCCAAAAACTTTGTGCATGCTTCCACCCACATATCATCTTGGCCATTGAGCCCAGTGAGATTAGCTCTGCTCAACCTCATACCTAACTATTGTGTCACCCTTATTTCTAGTGTAGTGGGCACTCCTTACATTTCTTGCTTTGATACCCAAATGTCACCATTTAAGTCTTCATCAACATAGTCTACCAAACTAGTTACTTCAACCTTCTGCTTCTTCAATGGTGGCTCTTTTTGTGGTGATGCAATAAGTGGTGGGGCATCAAGATCCATGATTTCAAGCCCTATTGAACTTTGAGGAGATGGTGGTGGTACGTGTGGCACACAAGAAGGAGGCTTGTGCTCTTCTTGTTAAGATGGAGTAGGAGATGCATCATTTTTTTTCGCCTTACTCTTTCTCCTTACAAAGAACTTTATTCTTGGTTCTTTAGGGGATTGAGATGTAGATTTCTATATCATAGCGGGGACTTATCCCCTTCCTTGTTCTTCTTCCATTGGAGATTTCCCCTTATTGCTACTTATCACCCCTTTAGTTTCAAGGTGGCTCATTATTGTCTCAAAATTATGGGATACATGTTCCACCTTTTGCATTATATTTTCACCCTTTATGAGAACTTTGAAGTCAGGTTCCTCTTGCTTTATATTTATTTGCATCTTATTGAAATCTATCCAACTTTCTTTTCTCTTTTCTTGTTCGAAAAGGTTCAACTTGTTTCTTATCACATCCTCCGGATATTAGAAAATGTGCAAAAATTTGTAACTCTTGTTCCCCTCCCTCAACTAGGCCATGAAACCTTCAGGATAATATCTAACCCTCTCCACTAATCTTTGCATGCAGTAAGCTTTGAGTATATCAAGTATATTTTGTTCCAACCAAATCAGAAAATCATGTATACAAAGGAAAGAATGTTCCTTTTCCTTGATTAAGCATATATTCATTTTCCACACTTCCCAATTGCCACATCACCTCAAGGAAATCAATTCTCTTTGGCACAATATTTGTAGTAGGAAAGGTGCAACCATGGAACCATACACCCCTAAGACAGTGTAATTAGGATATGGGATGACATCTCCCCAATTGTGATCAATTCCTAACTCAGGCCTTCTCTCCTTTAGTCTCAAGAAATCATGTAGGGCTATAGGAATTCTAGGTATATTCACAACCAAGGCTCTCTTCAATTATGAAGCAAACAAGTTTTGAAATATCACATAATCATATCATCTATCATCCTTGTATAAAACAGTAGTCCAACATTATACAGGAAAATTTCCAAGTTACCCTCCTTTCTATGCAAAGTTATATTATTCTTGAAGTAAGGTACACCTTTGAACATAAACATATGCATCAACAATGAGTACCAACTAAATCTTACTCCCTCTACACCTTTCTTCAATCTTATCAAGCCCTCATGACTCTTTTCATCAAGCAACCCCACATAATCATATACTATGCAATATTGGAGGTGTTGAATATGGGCTTCCATATACATCCATGCCATAGGAATTCTCGTGACAATCATAACCAATTATATAAAAAATGGAATAAAAGGTTTTTGGAAGTAGGGAACAAATAACTAACAGGGAAGGGCTCCTTATCATGTTTCCCTATTGTAATCCTTTGGCCTGCAATTTCTTCTAGATATCTTGGCAGGATATGAACTTTGAATCCAACCTTAGTATTGTCATATTCCTCCTTAAGAGTACTTTCATTGATCTTAGGAATTTCATCACTCCATCTAGTGAGTTTGAAAACATGAGAAAATTCCTCAGTGATTTTTACCATCTCCTTCCTGTTGTAGGTTCTTATAGTTCTTATAACTGGGTCATAATTGGTGGCCAATGCTTTGAGCAGATCAACTTCCCTCGGTCACAATTCCAAGGGTTACCTACTAGAATACCTAGGTTTCTATTTTTTAACCAGCTATAGAACAATTCCCACCCAGTATAAGGTAATCTAGCATCCTTAATAGAATTGTTCTTTTCAATGAAACCCTCTACTACCTATATACCTTGGAGAAGTAGTTGACCCTTAGGTTTTTCACTGGTCGAGGGTGGTAATTGGTTAATAAGGTATTTATTTAAAGAAATTTTGGGAAAAAAAGCTTACCCTTTAGACGAAGACACTTTTGACTATGCTTTGGGAGCCATGACACAAAACATACTACAAGGTAGGGTTTTGGTTTCTTTGAACATGGCTTACAACTCAGATAAGGTTTTGGCACTAATTATGACAATGCATGACCAATCAATTATCCTTTATGAATGTCAAATCTTAAAATGCAGAACCAAGAGAAACCCTAACAAACTCAAAGGTTTCGGAAACCACAATTCTATCACTAATTTTGATGGGAAGACAACACTTCACTTACTGGTTCTTTTGTAGGTTGATAACCCTAGCCTCAATGTTGGACGTGCCTAAAGACTGTAGCATGAGCTCTCCAAGTGTGTAGAATGTCCTTTATAATGCTCAATTATACTTTTAGGATAGGTTTTAATGGTTGTGAAACCTTCTGCTTCGGTAGCTTGACATCCTTTCCATTATTAAGGCTCACTCACAAGAACTAGAATGACTCACTTGCCCTCAAATTGAGTTTTGAATGCCATTCATTGATCACACAAGTGTGTTAACTGATGGATGATCCAATTTAGTCAGCCTAATTTGAAAATCTTGATTGTACACAACCACAATACTTATCAAATGATTGAAAGCCATATGGAACCACTTGTTGGTGATTTGTAGGCTCCACCATTTCTTTATCATTGCACCCAGAAACCACATGTCTTCTTCCCCTCACCCCCATGAGTCTTAACTCATGTGAAAATTTCATCAATAGGGAGATGGGGAAAGACTAAGATTAAGTCCCACAACCTCTTCATACTCACATCTTAATCCAAGACCAATTGCATGTAGACTTTATTCCTCTTAAACTATCAATGACCCAGATTAGAACATCTTCAAACATGAGAATTATATCTTTTTTAGTAGTGTGGACTTTATTCTCTATGCCTCATGTTGAAATATTTTATTAATATTTTCCACTACTCCAATGCTTCCACATCCTTTGATTTATTCCATGTGGAAATCTCCCACTACCCCATTAAGAATCAGTCAGTAAAGGTAGGGCCCATATCAAACAACAGGGAGTGATTAGGATTGACCCACATCACCCACTATCGACCATTGATCCACTTCAATGATTCACACATTGATTGCTTGGAAACACTAGGCCCACAGTCAAAATTTTTGCACAATAGTCACCCGCCAGCTCATTTGAATATTTAAATGAAGAATGAAATGGGGTGAGCAAGTGGGGAATGGTTGAGGTGCGACCACATGTGTTAATGAGTGTCGTTGATCTTCTTTTAATATCGCCTACCATCCTCAACTCATATATTGGTTCCACCATCACATAGAACACTTGGCTTATGCCTGCTAGCCCATGAGGAAAAAATAGTAAGCCATGAAAAAAAATGGTTGCACAGGGAATGACCAAGATCTGCTTGTGACAATTGAATGGTCATCAAAGATCTTCATATCTACACATGCCAAAATTGTCTATCTTAATTTAGAGGAACCCGACTAGGTTGATAGGGCTATAACCCATAGGATTAAAAACTTAAGGCTCGAGCAATTTTAGTAGGAGATATTTAGCCCGGCTCTGGAAGGAATAAAATAATATGCTAACATATAACAACCGATAAAACTAAATCAAAGGGTTGGTTAGTTCATGCATTTTGATGGCATAAGTCACAACTTAAAGGACCAGGAACTGGGAACAAGGAGTTAGTAGAGAATTAAGACTATGGCAAAGAAATAAACGCAAGGGTTTTTCAAGTAGGATACGAGGTAAGTTATAGAAACCTAAACAATGATAGTAATCAAAACCCTAAGCCCTTAGATGCAAATCTTACCCAAAATTCAATAATATTTTGAGATGGAACATAAAAATTAAGAGTTCCATCACAAGATTGCCTAGTACCCCTGGATGCTCTTGCATCAGTTTACCCTTTCATTTGTTCTTCATTGTTAGGTGGTTTTGTGGTTGCTATCGGTGATTCATGCTTTCCCCCAATTTTTCCCTATCTATAGGTTCCAAATAGAGGTAAGGATAACATACCTTTTTTCGTCTTCATTCATCTATAGTAGAGAAGGCCTCTTTGTGCTATTGGGTTTCATTTTTCTTTTTTATTTTCCTCTTCAAACTTGTCTAAGTTATATTGGAAGGAAATTCTATGTAAAGCATTTAAATCATTTCTTTTTTAGTTTCCTCTTCAATTTTTTTTTTTTTTTTTATTAAATCCCATTCTGGAAGTAATAAAATACTAGTACATACACTGTATCATCACTCTAGTATGAATTTTTTAAATGTTGGTAGACTTATTTTTGGATTTCTCTTGTTATTTTCATCCTCCTCTGTGATGATTATTATGGGTAGCTTTTCATTGAAATTGAGAAAACTTCCTTGATTTCCCTTTCTTCTTTTTCCTCTTTGTCAATTGTGTATTAGATGTCCACCTCATCTAAACCAATGATTTTTCATAGAATTAGGGCTTGCATGAAACAAAATAAGAATTAATACTAACTATTCCTTTATATCCAACTCCACTCTTCTACAAATTTTACTAAATAATACTTATTTCTTTTAGATAATTATTATTTTTATTCCATATGCCAAATTGAAATATAAGACCACATTGTTCTTATTTTCAGTTTTTATATTGAACTTAGATGTCTCTATCAAAACATGTAAAAAAATCACTTTATTGTTTTTTTCTAAATTTCATGTGGTGGATAAATTTTAAACTTTTGTATTTATTTTCTAAAAGGAAGAAAATTGTAGCTCTATAGTTTAGGACATAGAATAACAATTTTTCTTTGCTTCTCATTCAAGGAAACCTAGAGATCTCAATCCAAGGATGTAAAGGGGAATGGAATCTACAATAGGATATCCTAGGGTTTGATTAAATATAGTAATCTGAGGGTTCACCACCAAGCTAGGGCTTGGAAAGACAAGAGATGAATGAATCATGCAAAGTACCATGCAAGACCTAGATAAATGATCTAAGAAATGAAATTGAAATATATAATAAAGGACTAAGAATGGACAAAGGTATACCTAAGACTCATACGCCAGTTTGGGTGATTTATTCCCAAACTAGGCTTTCTGTGTTAAAATAGGAATCCATCAATGTATGACCTAAATCCACTGAAATCTAGAAAAATCCCTATACTGGGACTCATACACCAAAAGTGCTCTATCAGTCCCACTTAACTTTTTTGGAGGGTTGACGATTCTACTCTCCTATGTCTTCTCTTCCTTCCACACTTCGTTTCTAGATCCAAAACCATGATTTGCAACTTGTAGGTGAATTTTCATGAAGATAGCAATCTTGTGAGAACTTGATGGATTTATTCAACCTTGCAACCTAATATTCAAAGTATCTTCAAGCTCCAAGACACCTAGATCTACAATCCCACATGTAGAGAGAAGGAAAAACTTGTTGATTGTTAGGAAATAGGGTTTTTCCTTGGTCAAACCCCATTTAGGTAATTAAATGTTATGATAAAACAATGAAATGTGAACATGAAAGATGAAATATGAAACATGAACAATGATAAATTGAATGATGTGTTGAAATGCAAATCAACAATCTAACATGAAGTGGCCATGTAGAATGTAGATCTTGATCTTGAACTTTGATATGAAACAATGCTTGCAAATGGATCTAGGATGCTACATCACAACACTAGCTCAACAACATGCTTAATTCTTGATGATCTTGAAATGTTGATGGATCGTGAATCTCTATAAAAAATGATGAAGAAATATGCCCTTCAATACCTTAGAAATTCTCTTATAAACTCTCTTGAAACTCTTGTGAAGTCTTGTAATCATAAACTTACTATTGGGAATGCTCTCCTAAAATTCTTAGGTGAAAATGGGTGAGATAACCTTGTATTTATGCTTGTTTATGCTAAATTTCTTGGAATTACAACACTATAAGCTGACATCAAATCTAGGAAGATAAAATCACACCAAGAATTTGAATTAAATTTGATTTTGGGCCACATGGGACTCATATGCCAAAAGTGGCATATGAATCCCATTAGGCATAACTATGGGACACATTTTTCAAAAATGCTTAGAATGATGTGAAGTCTAGATTGGGGTCCTAAAACCTAATGCCCAAAGTGGCATATGAGTCCAAAATCACTAAATATGGGCTACACAACTTAAAAAGAAATGAATTATGATTGGATGTTGGGTTATGTTAGGATTATCTCTAGAAAAATATATTAAATATGCAAAATAGGGCCAGTTAAGGCATAAATAATATCAATTAGTAATGAAGACCCTAGATTAGTGTAAAAGTGTGGTACGACACTTTACAACACCCTAAATAAGGAATAATTAATTTCATTCATTTTATAAGGGCCCAAAACTTAATGTGAAAGTGAAAATAAATAAACTTTACAACATTAAATTAAGGAAAAGTTAGGTCAATTTAGTTTATAAGAGCCTAAATCCAATGTGAATGTGGAAAACATGTTACAACACTAGATCAAGGTGAAATTAGGTCTATTTTAATGTTAACCATTCAAAAATCAAGTGTAAAAATGTAAACGATGATATTTTTTGATAGTACATTTAGTCCCCACTTTAGTGAGAGGAGGAACTTGCTTCAAACTCAAACCAAAGTAGACATTCAAGAGGGGTCCAAGTGTAGCAATGTGAATGGTATAGGATGAAAAAGATCAAGTGAGTAGTCAATCTCCCAGGATCTAAGATCCTACATCAAATTGACATAAGAACAAAGGGACATGCACAAGGTGTATGGTATGTAGCATCAAGATACACAAACATGCAATGTCAATAACTAAAAGAAAGAGAAAAAATGAAAGAAAAAATAAAAAGGGGTGGATCAAGCTTCAACCATTTGTCTCACACATTGTGGATCAGATATAAATTATTTGTCCAAAAATGTACACTCACTTTGAGGGAACGAAACATTGGGTTGTCCCCTAGGTGAGTATCTAAAGGGAGTGACTTAGTGAGAAAGTCATGCCTCTGTATCAAATTCTCACCATATAATGAGAAAGTCATACCCATGTTTAGGCTTCTCATCATACATTTACCATACCAAATCTATACCTCCTGAAAACTTTGACAAGGTACCGCAAAACACTGAACTTCAAGCTTCATGAGGTAAGTAAAGCTTTGTATGCTTGAAACTCATGGACAAACAGGATGGCACTACAAGCAAGAAAAGTGTATTATGCAAGGTGTCCATATAATGAATATTATAAATTCAAAGTTGTGCAAGGAACGTTCAAAGGGGTTTTTCTTAGTTCATGTAAGGTCTTTTCTTAGGGAACATTCTGCCTAGTGTCTCTAAGAGAGGACAAGTCAAATAAATATTGTGGTTTCAAAGGATATCTAGCTCAATGAAACCACCAAGAAAAGGACAGATCATATGAAGAAAGAAAATAACACAATTAAACATGAGTGTTGATGTATGCCCCCACTTTAAAGTGGTTGCTAACACCATTGTTATGAGTAATTGCTTTAAAGTAGAAATGAGAGCTTATTTGGAAATCCCTATGCCAATTCATATGTTTCCAATAAGCTATATCATGAAAAGGGAAGGGGTTGCCCTAACTCAGTATGTCACATGCGAGCCAACTTAAGGCATGACACCCACATCCTAAGATTTCTCTTATATATACATGAAAGATGATCAACTAGCCAAAAGAGACAATGAAAAGTGACATACGAGGACAAGGCTACCTAAGCTGTAATGATTGATGAAAATCATGCTAGAGTGAAAATCAGTTTCAATTAGAGGAATTAGGTTCCCCAACATAAGGAAGAGCACCCTGCTCCTTAAGATGTTGAATTTTTCCACTTAAAACCTTACGTTCATTGGTAGAATGACCATGAACTCTATGATATGCACAAAATGAATTCTTGTAGTAAAATTTCTTTCATGTTCTTGGAGGGATGGATATCAAACAATCTTAGAGGGTTCTCAACAAGATACTCTCTTCATCCATAGTAGAAGATGTTCCTTTATTATGCGACAAAGATGTCTCTTGCTTGGTACAAGATGACATACCTACACAAGACTCTTTAGATTGTGATATTTTGTACTCTCTTTTATAGAAGTGTATAAAATATATCAAATTCAAATTATTAGTGTTTTGTGTGATGACATTGATGTTAAGCAAATATTTCTTTCTTTCTTTCATTTCTTTCAAAGGACAAAAACCAAGACCAATTTTTTTTATCAATTGAGGATGCACTAATATTAAATTTGGCATAGAAGAATATTTTGCACTTGAGCATGTTGATATTGAGTGAAGGCTTGTTTGTTTCTTTCAAGGGATAATAACCAAGACCACTTGGTTTTTCTTACATGTGAGGTTCTATAGGAACACAGATACCTTGTTCTCTAGTATAACATCCTTTTCCACTACACCCAAGTTGTCTCATAAGTTCATAACCTCTTTCATAAAATTTTTCATTTCTTTAGGATTCAGTGGTTGTTGATAGTCAATTTCATCAAATTTTCTTGTGTAACTTGCTTCTTCTTCTAAAGTGGTTGAGGTGCATGCTTTCAAGGGGTCTTCTAAATTTTGTGTTGATCTTCCCACTTTTTATTTTCCCTTTTCAGAGCCTTTGTTTATGATCTCATATTTTCCCATGAATGTCAAGGTGTGAAATCTAAGGAACCACAATCATCTTCTAATAGCTTCATGACTTCCTCAATATTTTTTTATTTATCTTCCATTATTTCCTATTGTGTAGTTGGTTTCAATATGTATAAAGGATTTTCCTTATTTTTCTCAATGTTCAAACAACTATTTGGTTCATGGTTAGCTTCAAGTATGTACACTTTGTTGTTGTAGACATATTTCATTTTACGATGAAGAGTAGAAGGAAACCATTCATTGCATGAACACATGGTCTACCTAAAATTAGTTGTATGAATGATCATGAGGAATAACATGGATAAATGTTTCTAATATGGCCTTCCCAGCTATAGTAGGCAGAGTGATCACACAAAGTGGTTGTTTTCCTACATTGTCAAATCCCTTAATAGATAAAGAGTCAGGTTGAATTTTTGATTTATCCATGCCAAGCCTATCCAAGAGGGTTACACTACACACATTAAGGGATGATCCATTATAAATGAGGGTTTTCTTTATTCCCTACCCATCATAGGAAACTATTATAATGAAAGAGAGTATGTGCAGGATCATCATGTAAAAAATAGGCCCTTAAGTGGCAAAAAAATTAGAAAAATAAGAGTTAGGAAACTTGACGCAAAAATTTGAATAAGTTATCTATATTATTTCAAAAATATGTAAGAATAGAATCTGTAGAAATTTGAATGTAGCTTCTAAAACTAGTAGGTTTGTTTTAAAAAAAAATCTATTGGGTAAAAATTTGAAATTTCAATGCAGTGGTACTCAAATTTCATGGAAAAAATAAGAAGTAGGTGTTTGCCTAACCACCCTAACCACAATAAAAATGATAATATTATTTTATAATATTTTAGATATAAGTAGAGGAATCATTCCCCAATGTGATGCATATTTTTTTGTAATTTTTTCTAAGTAAATAATTAATTATGATTTTTTTATTACAACTTTTTAAAAATATAAAAACTCATATGTCTGGCCACCTTAACATGGTCAAAACTTCATGAAATTCAAAATTTCCTTTTTTAATCCTATAGTATGCAAAGCATAGATTGTGACACATCTTTTGGATTCAAAAAATGTGATACTGTTTGAAAGCTATAGATGTTTTTCAATAAGCCTATCAATCAGGATTTTAGTCATAATTTGAATAGAAAATGAATAATAATTACTTATTTAATTCAAAGTAAAGCATAATTTATATTGGAAATCTAAGAATCTCCTTTAAAACCCATTTTTGTTTCATCAATTTTCGGTAAAAAAAAAGTCGTCAGCCACATACCCATCATATTGCCATTTTTTGGCCCATCATGATCCTACACATACCCAAGCATCATTTTTTTTTTGCACTTCAAAAGTAGGGAGCTCACTTTGGTGGAAAATAATGTCAACATTTATTCCTTGAATCATGGCTACTATGTCATTCGATTATGCATTAGAAGGTATAGGAACTTGTTGCAAGGAACTTTGAATCATGCTATGATAATGAGGGGAGGCTTGAATAAGGTCTCATAATGATATCTTAATATGAGTATTCTTTATTTTTTCTACAAGAACATACTCCTTTCCACTTTGTGGATGCAAATGAGGAGGACCCAATAAGATAGGGCTAGGAAAGATAGGGTTAGGCAATGGGAGGGATGTGGAAGGTGTTTGTCTTGGTTATGGATTGTTTCTAGTGTTATATGTATGAGCAACAACATTATAATTTGATTGTTGTGAAACATTATTCTTAGGTGGGTAAAGGATACGTTCATATTTGTTTTGAGTTTTTGGTTGTTGTGAGGGTGGGTGAAGAATTAGAGGATTCTTAGGATGTCCCACAGGGTATGTAGGAGGTCCAATAGTCAAGGGGGGTCTAATGAATTCTTGTGCATTCATAACCTCAACATTTTCAATTTTATTTCTTTCTAATGAAGGGGAATCTAGCATTATCTTTTCACCATTGTCTAAGGAGGCTAAAATGTTGTCATTTTCTTCCACCATGATATCTTCCCTAGTAGGAGAGTTTTTAGGAGAACTAAAAACTAGATGTTCATGACATTCAAAGGTTGGTTCTTCTAAAATTACTTCATCTCAAGTAAGGGAGTTATCAATGGTTGGATTATCTTGTTCAAGAAGGTTTTCCCTAGGGAAAAGGGGTAACTAAGAATCTCATGACTTTCATCGATTGCATTTTCTAACATCAAAGTATCTTCTTCACAACTAGGAGAGATACGAGGATAAGAATACATGTGATTGTCATGATTTTCCATAATTTCATTCTCTTGTCCCATAATATCTTCCAAAATAAGATAGGTAGGGGAGGGAACATATAGAGGCTTGTCATAGATCTTAAAGGTTTGATTATCTAACACCAACATATCCTCATCATTTTAAAAAAATTCACAAGAGGGGAAAATGTTGGGAGATGAATGTAGACTGATTGAAGTGTTGTGAAGGTAGATTTCAATGGTCTCTTGTTGTGTCATGTGATTTTCATGATTACTTATTATTATATCTTCTTATTTAGTAATGTTTTTCCTAATAGGAGAGGTAAGAGGAGAGAAACAAAAATCTCATTGATTGGTTCTTGTAACACTGAAATATCTTCTTCACAAATATGACAAATATGATTGTTATGATTTCCCAAGGTTGTGTTCTCTTTCACTAGACTAACCTCACTCATAGAAGGGATACTAGGATAGGAATCAATGATGAAAAAAAAGAGAGAGGAGAGGACTTCATATTCATATGCACTTAACAAAATGTTCTTATAACGCTCAACAAGGTCTAAAAATAGAATATGAAGTATAATAACCATAGATTTTTGCAATGAAAACATGATGTAATGATTGTGCTAGAAATTTTAAATGCAACAATGATAGATCAAACATGCAAAAGGAGAATGCAATTTTCAAACTTTGAACATGATAATTAACTATGAAATGTTGTAAATTACATTTCTAAATTAAGCCATGCAAGAAATAAGCCAAAATGAGATAGATCTAATGAAATTCATGTAATAGAAACTCAACCAACTAAAATAGAAAACTAATAACAACAAGCAAAAGTGTAGAAACAAGGTTTTTCAATGCTATAAAAGGCAATTTTAGGGCTGATATGAGACTAATTCACTCAAACGGGCATATGAGTCCTAGTTAGGGTTTTTTAGGGGTTCAAATGCTAAAAAATACACAATAGAGAATTGCTAGAAAGTAGGAAAAACTACCTATACTAGGACTAAATCACCTAGAGGGGAATATGAGTCCCAGATTAGGGTTTTTGCACCGATTTCAAATTTTTTTGAGTTGTTTCTAATGTTTCTATCTTGTATGATGTCTAGACTATTTGAAATTATAGAACTTTAGTAAAATTTAATGATCTAAGATGCAAAAAACCAACCTGTATGCACTTTCACTAATGCAATATTTTGAAATCCTAAATGCCAATTAACTAATGCAACACCTAATGCAAAGTCAATGCAAGCTAGATCTAGGACTATGCTGCACTCAAAATAAGAAATAAGATTTTCTAAATGCAGGTTCACCAAAATGAAACAATGGAAATAGGGTGCCCCACCTTTTAGGAGATGGAGCACAAGGGTATAGTCCTCTTTCACTCTTGTTTCATTCAAGGAAACATTAGACATCTCAATCCAAAGATGAAAAGGGGGAAAGAGATATTACAATAAGGTACCTAATGTGTGATTGAAGACAATAAGAGGGTTTACCACCAAGCTAGGGCTTGGGAAGACAAGAAATGAATGTAACATGCAAAGTACTATGCAAAACCTAACTAAATGATCTAGGAAATAAAACTAAAATGCTGAATAAAGGAATGAGAATGAAAAGAGGTGAAGTTCTAGAAAAGGATGAGGTCAAAAAAAGTTGCAAAACCCTGAAAACTTATTGTTTAATGCCCACTAGAACTCATACGCCAGTCTGGGCGATTTAGTCCTAGACTAGGTTTTCTATGCCAAAACATGAATAAGTCAGTGTATGACTTGAATCCTCTGAAATCTAGAAAAATATCTATACTAGGACTCATACGCCACAACTGGCATATCAATACCACTCATCTATTTCAGAGGGTTAAGGTTTGATTCTACTCTCCTATGTTTTCTCTTCCTTCCACACTTCATTTTTGGATCTTGAACTTTGATATGAAATAATGCTTGCAAACAGATCTAGGATGTTGCATCACAACACTAGCTCAATAACATGTTTGGTGTTTGATGATCTTGACATGATGGTGGATCTTGAATTGCTACAAAAAATGATGAAGAACTCCACCCTTGAATTTTTTAGAAATTTTCTTGTAAACTCTCTTGACACTCTTGTGATGTCTTGTAATCATAAAATTGCTATTGGGAATGCTCTCTTGAAAGTATTAAGTGAAAATAAGTGAGATAACCTTGTATTTATACTTGTTTATGTGAAATTTCCAAAACTTAAAACACTACAAGTTGACATTAGATATAGAAAGATAAAATCCCACCAAGATTTTGAATTAAATTTGATTTTGGGCCACATGGGACTCATATGCTAGAAGTGGTTTATGAGTCCCATTAGGCTTAACTATAGGACACATTTTTCAAAAATTCTTAGAATGATGTGAAATTGAGATCAGGGCCCTAAAACCTAGGTGGGACTCATATGCCCAAAGTGACATATTTGTCTCAGATCACGAAATATGGGCCACACAACCTAAAACGACATGAATTACGATTGGATGTTGGTTTATGTCAGCATTATCTGTAGAAAATTACATTTAATAAGGCTTGTGGATGCAAAAGAGGGCCAATTAAGGCATAGGTAAGCCCAATTATTAATGAATGCCCTAGATTAGTGTGAAAGTGTGATAAAATACTTTGCAACACCCAAAATAAGGCATAATTAAGTTCATTTAGTTTATAAGGGCCCAAAACTTAATGTGAAGGTGCAAATAAATACACTTTACAACATTAAATTAAGAAAAATTTAGGTCAATTTAGCTTAGAAGAGCCCTAACTACAATGTAAATGTGGAGAAAACATTACAACACTAGATCAACGTGACAATAGGTCCATTTTAATGTTAACCATTCCCAAATAAAGTGTAAAAATGTAAACGATGACATTTTTTGACACTACATTTTCATGTGTGTGTGTGTGTGTACATATATGTATGTGCATATATGTATATATAGACACACATATGTATACATACATATATGTACACACAGATGTATACATACATATATGTACACACAGAGACACACATATCTTATAAAATAGAGTCATATAATTTTTCCTAGGTTATATTCAATAATGTTCTCTACATAATTTAGAGTCCAATCTTATTTGCATTACTAAAAGGAGCACAAACAAAATGAAGAAGAGTCGAACATATTATTTTAACTATATTATTTCGAATAAAAACTTAAGAAAATGTATATTAAAATATGATTTATTTTGTCTTGTAATGAAAATGTTACAAAATTATTGCCATAATCAATATGTTTGGATGTTATATTAAAACTTGTGACACAATATGTTTTGTTTGTCATCAATTATGTAAACCAAATTGCCTTCTATAGAGATCTTGAGAAATGCTTCGAGAGAATAAGGATGAGTAGTTGGGAGAACATTTTCCTTTGTATCACATTGGTTATGAAATTTATGAGGCTAACATACACCATCTTTATTTATTTATTTATTTATGATATGAACTATTATAAATAATTATCACTATTAAAGTGAGATATGACCTTGAATAAAATCTTTTAAATTTGTAGATATTATCCTATATAATAAAATAATATCTCTTGTTCTATTCTTTGGTTTGTACTCTTATGTATTGCGAAGTTTGTGTGGCATCCATTAAAGGATTGCCCATGTCGTGCTCAATGGGACCATTAGGTAAGAATGTGCGACAAAGGAGAAAATAGTTGGGTTACAGACAATAAACTTTCCTCAATGGGATCATATGGTAGACTGCCTAACAAAATCGAAAATTGTTAATTTCTTGACAACATATTCTCATGGAATGCCGGTTGACCCATTCTTTCCTCTAGAGTTGCATCTGAACATGAGTCCGCTTTCCTCCAAACCTACAGCATTTCCACCACTTTGCTCATCATAGGACGGGTGTATACGTGGGGAGAAGTACAACGCATTGCTATTCTAAGCATTCCCAACATTTTTGGGATGGCTCTCCCACGGCTCCTCAGCCTTACATCCAACACTTGAATCCAGTTTTCTTCCCCAGTAGAGAGAATCCACGTGGGTAAATGTGTGGTAACAGATGAAGGATTCTTCCCTGTGAGAAGTTCGAGGAGTAGGACTCCAAAGCTATAAACGTCTGATTGCGCAGACAATTTTCCACTATCGATCTGCTCCGGTGCCATGTATCCCCAGGATTTTTTAACAACACTTGACCTTTTCACTAGACCCGCCAAACAAGAATCTGCTAGGTACGCACCTCCGATTTCGTTCAGCAGAACGTTGGAGGATTTTACATTGCCGTGTGCGATTCCCGACTCGTGCAGAAACGCCAAGCCCAAGGCCACATCCATAGCTATCTTTCGCGCATCCCACTCAAATTTTGGTCCTATTTCACCTGCAACACATACAACAATATTATCTGCCTTTATACAATAAAAGAAAAGGAGGATCTCTGTGAGAATATAATGAAAACCATTTAGTGTTTATATAAATACTAGATGAAATCTTGCCACATAAGAGTTGGAATGTAGTGCACACTGCACATACTGTGTAGAAGAGAGTAGAGGCTTCCATTGGGACGATAGTTATATATAAGAATCTTTTCTTCTCTGGAAGTATAATACGCCACTAAACTCACTAGATTGGTATGCTTCAGACCTCCTAATGCTTGTAAATATCGTTCAAAATATCTTTTGTCGCCCACATAAGTTGTGTCTTCTGACGATCTCTTGACCATAAGAGAATTAGCTCTATATGTAGTCCCAAAGCTGCTCTCTCCCAAGATTTCCATACTGGATTGAAGAATACCATCTAGATCAAAATAATTCGTCATATTCGGGAACGCAAGATTGTGTTGACCTTTTTGTACGTTCGCTTCCTCTGAAGGCGTTACCCCGGCCACATTAATATCGTATTTTCTGTTGTAATAGAAACATCATCTACATATTAGCGTCAATACTGTTGTGCTTAAAAGAAATATGCACAATAATTATTAAAAAGATGTACAATTATTTTCTTAAATTCATGGTATGTTCTCTGTATATTTTGTTACTGCTTTCTTTAATAAAAGCGTTTACAAAGTTTTGATGTTAGCTTTAACATTTTCAATAATGGTTTTATAATACAAAATCAAAGCTTCAAATTTGGGCTGAACTTTGCATTTTCTTCCTAAATTTTAAATCCAATAAATAATTTTGAATTAGGGGAAAACCCTCAATTGTCGCCCATGATTCAATTGCTGTTTACTCCTTGTTCACCTAACCCCCCAATAACCGTCTACATTTTAGTCATTACATTGTTTTAATTATGCCAATAAAAATTTACAAATTACATCAATATATGTTCATTACTGAATGTGTAGTTGACCAAAAAAAATAGAACACATTGAAAACTATTGAAAACACATTTTTAACTATTGAAAACACCTTAAATTTTTGTGGGTTTTTATTGGTTATCTAATGAACGGGTACTAGCCAAGTGGTAAAGATGTAGGGGACGGAGGTTTAAAAACACCCTTTTTGAGCACCTTTCACTTTACGGGTTCCACAAGGTGCGTTTTAAATACCCAAAAGTCAATTTTTTCTTTTTAAGGTCCTAACTCGCTTACTAAAAAGCCCAATTTTTTTTTTTTGAAATCAGACCTATTTTACATTCTGCACAAATGCACGAAGTTAGCCCTAGCAACTACTGGTACGTTTTGTAATTCAGTTGAACCATTTATTTCTTCCATTTCAAATTATTTCTGAATATTCTTTACTTCATCAAATTTTCATAAAACTAATATAATTTCATTTTGAATACATATATTCACTTAATAAAACTAATATAATTTCATTTTGAATACATATATTCACTTAAAAACTTATTCTTGATTTATGAAACTTTGTCTTTATAATTAAACACCTATACTTCTACTACGGCCATGGTTTAAGTAAGAAGGTACGTGAAGAAGGCGGGGACTTGGATTATTCTATACCAAATTTAGGGAACAAGCGTTAGAAGAGAAAACGGATTTCCAGAACAAAGCCATATTTTTATCTCAATTCACATTTGTATCTACACCGGGCAAGCCAGCAAGGATAATAGTTACATTAGAAAATCGTAATTTAGATCTCAAATGCTTCTGTTAAAGATTTTGAATTTCAAGGGAAATGTGAAAACCCTTGCAAACACACTAGAATTGTAAAGTGTAATGTTGAAATCAACAATAATTCATACCTTTTTATCTCAGGGGGAATGGTGCGAAGAACCCTAGTTATCGACTTCAGTTTCTCGTTTGCGGGACTTTCATCAAATGCTTTTTCCTTGGATCTCTCAAGTTGTAAATAATATCTGTCGCACCAGCCATGAGGATCGTTCCATCTCAGTATGAAGAACTTCATGTTCATCATAAAAATAGAAACTTGTGCGAAACAAGGACGATGCCTTGGATCTGTCTTCCAACAGCTTTCTATGTAATCCGCTAACACGGCTGGACATGAGGTTCGCCGCAAAATCGGTCTTCTGCCTTGCACAATCTGTCGGTACAAATCTTTGGGGCGTACACCAAGGAAAGGCTGATTCCCCGTCATAATCTCATAGCAAGTCATGGCAAAGCTGTATACATCTGCTTTATGGGTATACTCATTTAGAGTATCAGTTTTTTGGAGCAATTCTTCATTTGGGAAGGGAAAAGCTTCGGGCGCTCTCCAGTAACATGTTCCCTTGGGATCTTCACACCGAAAACTGGACAGCGTCAAACTGGCCATTCCAAAGTCGCAGAGTTTAACACGCCCGTAGCCTTGCTCTCTAAATTCTGGAACTGCAGACGGCTCTATGAGAACATTAGAAGCTTTGAGATCCATGTGCATGATTTCCTGGCTGTGAAGGTATTCCATTCCCCTCGAAATTTGAAGCATCATATCCACTGCAACAGGGAGCGCCAGGGGTGCCCCGCCACCAGAATTCTTTAGCAGTTTGTCCAAGCTGGAGCTGACCAATTCCATTACAATATAGCAATGGCTTCCTTCAACACATGTACCTATCAACTGGACAATGAAAGGGCTCTGTAGCTTGGCGAGAACTGCAGTCTCTCTGTCAAACAGATCACGAGCATCAATCGGAATGTCTTTTCTGGCAACCTTATGCCCCAGCCATGACCCCTCGTACACTACCCCAAAAGATCCCTCTCCTATACTTTTTTTTTTTATTAAATCTTTGGGAGGAATCTGCAGCCACGTAGGTATACGAGTTGCAGATTCAATATTGCATTCATTCCTGATGGCTTGTAACAGCTTTCTCTCCATGAATTGTAAAAACCCAATTTTATTTTTTTGTCTAGAAGTCCAAGCCTTGGCAGTCGTTTGATTACAAGCCATCAGTAGGTGCCAGTAGTCTTGAAATTTACAGCCAAATTGTTTTAGATGTAAATCAGACATTTCTGCAAAGAAATCAATGATTCTGTTGTGGAGTTCTGTAAGATCGATTTTACCGTTCCATGCTTTGATCGGGTACGGAAGAGCTAAATCTAAGCAAAGAAGAGACCAAGCAAGGTCGTGCATGTGTAGGGCGAAGGCCTCACCTGTTTTAGCCAGTATAGAACATTTCATCCATGAGCTATCAGTTGAGCAGTCTTCGAGGTATGTTTCTGCCTCTTTCATGGCACGATATATTTCCTTCCAAAATCTTTGCTTACTTTTGCTCCAAACGTCGCGACCCAGGTATTGCCCATTATTCTCAACATAGGGGGAGAGTTTATCCAGTATATAACAGCACAAACTTTTGCATTGCTCCACATGGAACTTGAAGCTTTTCCCGTTCCTGAGAAGGTTGAGCTTATCTAGGGAATCCATAACAACCCCACGAAAATCTTTAGGCGTGTCAATGCCGGGCATATCTTCGCCCTGCGTATCCAACAGTTTAGAATGACCTGCAGAGTAAAATTAACTCATATGACTACAAGAGAAGTTGCAGCCACGAAATGGGCGAAGCTTGTAAATGCAGCGAAGCTATGCCGGGTCGAGGACGCGGCATTTACTTTGACTGATCATAGAACCACGGTGTTGACCTAGCCGAGGCGTTTATTACGTCGAAAGCGTTCCGAATCTGGTAGAATGATGATAAGAGTGCTGAAAAAATCTAACATTACTTGGGATGTGGGTTTGCTTCGCATTGGTTCTGGGTTCAATTCTGAGGCCCCGGGCTGACCAAAACAAAAAAAAAAAGAAAAAGAAAAATTCTGATGTTGATGAATGCAATATAAAATAAATAAAAATAATATTATAAAAATAAAATTCTTTATTAAAGCAAAGCAAAGAATCAATACTCTTTCTACATTTTCATAGAAAGAATTAGATATTGTTTCTAATTTTCTACTAATATTCAAAATGTATAAGTTATATTATTATTATATATATAATTTATATAAATATAAATTGTTATATATATATATATATATATATAGTATTCTTTATTATTTTAGATTTCTTTAAAAAAAAAAATTCTTAATTTAACATTACGAAATAAAATTACATTTTATATATTGAAATATTTTTAGTATAATATTATATTATATATTTAATATTTATATAAACAATAAGTTATTAAATATAAATATCATATAACTTTTTACAAATATTATTAATTAAAATATGAAATATATTATAAGTTTAATATTTCTCTATATTTATTTTTTAATTAATAATTTCTATTACTTTTCAAAATATTTTTATTATTTATTTTTTTATGGTATTTATTTTTTATTTTAGATTATAAAATATAAGTTTCAAGAAATTGATTAATTTAATATTATGAAATAAAATTACATTCTACGTATTTAACTATTTTTAGCATAATATTATAATGTTTAGATATTATATATTTAATATTTATATACACTATATGTTATTAAATATAAATATAATGTGCCTTTTTTACATATATTATTAATTAAAAATATAAGTTATCTATATTTATTTTTAAAATATATATTATGTTTATTGAAAAATATATTCAATTTATATTTATTATTACATACTTCATATAATATGATGCATATTATAAATATAAATATTATAGAAATACACTCCCTTTTCCTCCCACTCTATCTCTATCTCTCTACCTCTACCCCTCTTTACTACTTTTCTCTATCACCTCCTGTATATCTCACTCTTGCCCCCTATATATTCCTCTCTATCTCTCTCTCTATATCACTTCCTATATCTTTATCTTCCAATATCTCCATCTCCCCCTCTCTCATCGTCTCCCTCTTTCTATCTCTATTTTCCCCCCCTCTTTCTCTCTCCTTCTATCGCTCCCTCTCTATATGTTTATCTTTCTCACGCCGCCTCTATATTTTCCATGTTATATCTATCTCTATCCCTATCTCTCTCTCCTTATCAATCCCTCTTTTTATTTCTCTCTCATTTCTCTCCTCTCTTTATTTCTCTCCACCCTCTCCATCCCTCTCTATCTATTTATATTTATCTCCCTTTCTATATCTCTCCATATCTCTCTCACTCATATACACACACTCCCTCTTTCTCCTTCCTTACCTCTATCTCTTTTCCTACGTATACCTCTCTCTATTACTTATCTCTATCACCTTCTCTCTCACTCACTCTTTCCCCCTCTATCTCTATATCCCTATCTCTCCCTCTCCCTCTTTATCTATATCTCATTATGTCTACCTCCATCTCTTTCTCTCTCTCTCTCTCTCACTCCTCTCTATCTCTTTCTATCTATATCTCTCTACATCTATCTCCCTATCTCTCCCCATATACATCTATATATCCTTCCCCTCTTCCCCCCTTCTCCCTCTATGTTATTCACTCCATCTCTCCCTCCATATCTTCTACTCTATATCTTTATCTTTATATCTCGCTTGATATCCCTCTCACTCATCTATCTCTTTCTATCCATATCCTTATCTATGCATATCTACCTATTTACCTATCTATCTATCTCTTATCTCTTTATCTCTTTTCATATCCCTCTCTATCACTCTATATCACCCTCTATCTATATCTCTCCCTCTCCCTCTCCCTCTCCCTCTCTCCCCCCTCTTCTTCTTTCTCCCTCTCTACATATATCTCCCTCTTCCCCATCTTTTCTCTCTCTCCCTCCTCTACCCATCTCTCTTCCTTTCTCTCCCTCCCTCTCTCTATCTCTCCCCATCTCTCCCTCTCTTGCTCCCTCCCTATCCCCATATCTATCTTTATATCTCAACCTCTCTCTCCCTTTATCTTTCCATATATCTCTATATTTATTTATTTCTCTTCCCATCTATCTATTTTAGTGTAGAAAAGGGTTCATCAACTTACCAAAAAGACCGTCAATAAGCTCTTCAATGTCTCCTCTAAGCTAAGTGTGAACCTAAACATCCTTTACAACTATGGCAGTGATTTTTATATTTTTTTGAAGTTTCCATTTTATCGCCAGAATATGTTTTCAAGGGAAGTTAAGTGGTTATCATGTAGGGTACCATTCAAAAGTGTAAGTAAATCAATTACACAAAATTAAATGGAGGAAAGTTCATTCAAATGAAATAGAATTGAAATCTAAAATGAGATAGAATGAATCATGTTACAGAAAATTAACATCGGGAGTACCAAAATGCTATATTATATTATATATATGTGTGTTGCAAAAAATATATCTCTTGCTTGATATGGGAATAATAAATGACAATTTGGACTTAATGAGGCCTTGATTTAGTATTGTGAGGTGTTTTACACATCTACATTAGGTCTTGGACCGTTGCAAATTGAATAAAATGCATCTAACAATGTCTTGTAAAGTGTTGTAAGAGAATTTCACACTTTTGTAGACTAATGGACCTATTTTTCCCCTAATTCAATGTTATAAAATGTATTTAATGGCATTCTCAAATTAATCTAGAAGTCTCATAAATTAAACCTAATTCTAATCTAGTGTTGTAATATGTTTTACACATTCACATTGGATGTTGTTCCTTTCTAGGCTATGTGGACCTCATTTAAATGATGTAAAGTGTATTTAATCACACTTTCACATTGAAAATTGTGCCCCTAGCCCTAATTACCCTTTATATCATCATTAATAGGACCCTTTGCATCCTAAGGCTTATTTTGATCAAAGACCTGATAAAATAAACATAAAAACTAAAATACTTCATTCTCTAACAATCCAATTGGTAAAAGAGCCCCTTTGGGACCAAGTCGCCCTTAGGGAAAATTAGTCCCATCTAGGTGGGACTAAGTCACCCATTTAGGAAAATTAGTCCCATCCAGGTTTGACTAAGTCACTCAGCTTTGTGACTTAGTCCCATTTGGGCTATTTTTGAGGTTTAGGCGGGAAAAGTTGGATTTTAAGTTTATTTTTCCTTCATGTCGGCCTTGGGGATCAAATTAACAGGAATTTTAGGAGGATTTCCTATATAAACAATCCTTTAAACCATAATTCATAACTCATTCATTATTCATTCATTATTCATCATGCATTCAAGTCAAGCAAGCTAGGGTTCGGTCATTTAGAGACCATTCAAGATCATTTTTTAGACATTCAAGGGCAGATTATTCATCTATTTCTATAGAAATTCAAGTTCAACCATCATGGAAATTTTCTAATCCCTTCATTTCATGTTCATGCTTCATCTTATTTCTTTATTTGGTTTAATTACATAAAAGGGTTTTGACCAAGGCAAACCCCTATTCCTTAATATTCAATATTTCTCTTTCTTTCCTTATGTGATTGAAAATTTACGTGCTTGGATGGCTTGGAAATGATTAAAGAATAGGTTTCAAACTTGTTGAAGTCATCTCCCTTTTGGAAAGGTCAAAAATCTACATAAAAAGTCACTTTCAGGCCTGAATTTGGTAGTTTTAGAACCAGACACCTGGAGGAACAGAAAGAGCAAATTGAGAGCTTACAAGTCCACTTTTGGGTTTTTAGAAAAGTCAACATGGAATAAGTCACCATCAATGGCGACTTAGCCCCACTGCATGTGTTTCTCATAGGTTTCTGTAGAATTGTATACCCATTTGGCTGAAATGGGCTTTAGAATAGTTGTCCAGATCTGGGACTAAGTCGCTTAGAATGGTGTAAGTGTCCCAGTAGGTCAAAATTTTAGGATCAACAAATTTTCCAATCTTCATTCTAGTCCTCAACATATTTCTAGGTGCACACATTCAGTTTTACAATTTTCTATTATAGTTTACGTGCATTCTTAGGTCATTTTGCATATCACATTATGTTTTCAAACAAATTACATTTCCTTAGTTTTGCATTAATAATCCATCTCTTTTATCAGTTTATTGCATTTAGGTTTTCATTTAGACATATTTTAATCATATTAGCATTAGTCTTGAGTGAACCCCTAAGTTTTTGTGGGCTACCTTTCACCTTTTAGGTGCAAAACCTTAGAAGTGCAAGAGAGTGCCTACCTACAAAAAATTGCAATACATTTTGGTGAACCCACCTTTAGAATAATTTATTTTATGATTTTAGAGTCCATCATCATCCTAGAATTAGCTTGCATTAACATCACATTGCATTTTGCATTAGTGAATTTGCATTCTAGGGATTTCAAATTTTTTAGTAGTGAAAGTGCATATAGTTTACATTTTTGCATTTTAAATCATTGAAAAATATCTAAAAATTGTATTTTCATTTATTATTCAGGTCATAGAGACTAAAAAGCATCAAAATCAATTGAAATTTTTTAATTTTTTTGAAAAAACCCTAACTGGGACTAATTCGCCATTCTAGACGACTTAGTCCTATTCTAGATTTTTCATTGACTATTACAACATCAGGAACCTCATTTCTGTGCTTCCTAAGCATCCTAGTATCATATACTATAAGTTTGGAAAGTTTTGGGAACATTTGTTTTATGCATCTAGGTCAAAAACATCAATTTAGGGTAGTCATTTTTGAAATCATTTTAATTACAAACATCATTAGATCTGAAAATGCTCACATTTATGAAACTTTGTATCACGTGGATGAAAGTACTTTTCACTTTTTCATATACAATTTTTACATTCATAAAACTTTGCATAAGTTTGATAAAAGTGCTTTTCATTCTTGGATATACATTGTTTGCATTCTTAAAGTTTTGCATACATTGGATAAAAGTGCTTTGCATATTTGAATATACATTGTTTACATTGTAGAAACATTGCATGAAATGGTTACACGTGCTTTTCATTTTTGTTCAAACAATGTTAGTGTCTTACATATTTAGACATGTTAAGAAATATTTCCTATCCCTGCCCTCTGAGAATGTGTTAGTGAAAGAGAATACAACCTTGGACATTCCTAACAATCATATTTGTTCCTCTCTTAATATCTCTCCTATGGGTGATGAAGATATTTTGGTAGAAGAACCAATCAATGAGGGTTTTGAGAATCCTAGTTGTTTCTCTCCTCTTACATCTCTTAGTGGACAATACATTGATAAATAAGATCACACAACCATAGGTAATCATGACAATAACATTTTTCTTTCCCCTAGTATCTCTCATTGTTGTGAAGAAGATACTTTGATGTTGGAAAACATAAACAATGAAGGTCATGAGAATCTTAGTTGTCCCCATTCTCCTAGAGAAATCCTTATTAAGCAAGACAATTCAACTATTGATCATTCCTCTACTTGCAATGAAGTCATTTTAGAAGAATCAACCTTTAATCATCAAGAACATATGGTTTGTAGTTCTCCTAAAAAAACTTCTCCTAGGGAGGATATCATGATGAAAAACAAGGATAACATTGACAATAATGATATTATGCCCTTAGAAGAAGATGAAGAGCCCATGTTAGACTCTTATTTGCCAAGGGATGTTAATATTATGGGTATGTGCAGGATCATGATGGGCCAAAAAGTGGCGATATGATGGGTATGTGTAGGGAATGTGGCTAACGACCTTTTTTTTACCCAAAATTGATGAAACGAAAAGGGTTTTTAAAGGAGATTCTCAAATTTCCACCAATACAAATTATGCTTTACTTTGAATTTAATAAATAATTATTATTCATTTTCTATTTGAATTACCACTAAAGTCTTGATTGATAGGTTGATTGAAAAACATATAGATTTCAAACGGTATCACATTTTTGAATTTGAAACATGCATCACATTCTATGCTTCACATACTATGGGATTAAAAAAATGAATTTCATGAAGTTTTGACCAAGTTAAGGTGGTCGGACATACAAATTTTATATTTTAAAATTTGTAATAAAAATTCATAATTAATTATTTGTTTGTAAAAATTACAAAAAAATATGCATCACATCGGGACATGCGTATTGTTTTGTAATTTTTTTCCAAGTAATTAATTAATTATGAATTTTTTATTACAACTTTAAAAAAATATAAAAACTTGTATGTCTGACCACCTTAACTTGGTCAAAACTTTATGAAACTCAATTTTCTTTTTTAATCCTATAGTATGCGAAGCATAGAATGTGATGCATGTTTCAGATTCAAAAAATGTGATATCGTTTGAAAGCTATAGATATTTTTTAATCAACCTATCAATCAGGAATTTAGTCATAAATCAAATATAAATTGATAATAATTATTTATTAAATTCAAATTAAAGCATAATTTATATTGGTGGAAAGCTGAGAATCTCCTTTAAAAACCCTTTTCATTTCATCAGTTTTGGGTTAAAAAAAAGTCATCAGCCACATACCGTACATATACCCATCATATCGCTATGTTTTGGCCCATCATGATCTTGCACATACCCTTATACTCTCTCAATACAAAAGAATAGGGATAAAGTGAACCCTTGTTTCAACAATGGGTCAGGTGTTACTGTGTGTAGTGTAACCCTTTTAGATAGGCTTCACGTTGATAAATCAAACATTCAACCTGCCTCTTTATCTATTAGTGGATTTGAGAGTGTAGGAAAGAAACCACTTGGTGTGATCACTTTAACTATTACAGTTGGAATGGCCACATTGGAAACAATGATCCATGTTATGCCACATGATATTTCATATAATCTTATTTTAGGCAGGCCATGAATTCATGCAATGAATGGGGTGCCTTCCACTCTTCATCGTAAAATGAAGTACATCTACAACAACAAAGTGTACATACTTGAAGCTGGCCCTAAACCAAACAATTGCTTGAACATTGAGAAAAACAAACAAAATCATTTAAACGCATTGAAACCATCTACACAAGTTGAACCCATGTAAGACAAAGAAAAACAATTAACAAAATCATGAAGCTCTTAGAAGATGATTGGGGTTCCTTAGATTTTGAACATACATTCATGGGAAAGTACAAGATTTCAATATTCAACCATATTGGAACTCTGGAGGCCCACCATACTGGATTTCGATATTCAATCATGAGAGTAGAAGAGAGAGTTCATATCATGTATCAAAACATTAAGTATGCATTCTTCCAGCCAACGAAGAAGGATATGATTACTTTGCTTCATTTTCATTTGCATAACCATATCAAGGCGTGGGAACCAAGAAGAACAACGATGTCAAGTTTTATGTGGAGGTAATGGATGTGGTCCAAACTTTAGGAGGGGTAAGAAGGTAAATGTACGATCCTGATGAAATTGAGGAAGAACAACAAGAGAGGGACAAGAAAAATAAAATCAATACAAAGTTTCAAGGATTTGTCAAGTGAGTAAGAGAGCTATGGGAGAAACCTGATCTAAAATATTTTGAACTAGAGTTTGATATACCATTTAGAGAGCTTGGTTTTCATGGAGTTACTTTCAAAGCCTCTGCTTTTATTTTTCCTATGGTAAACATGTATAATAACCTTCAATTCCTCGAAGGAGAGGTTGTTGGTTGATTTGTATCCCATTTTTGATCAAGAAGAACATTATTTTCTAGAAATTTACTCAGTTTTCTCAGTTTTCTTGTTGTTGTATGGATTGTATGTAAACTAAGATGATCTAAAACTTATTGGATGTTGTAGGTTTATGAATTATCTTTCATTTTCACCTATTTAGAGGTTCTAACTCTTTGTATAGTGAAAGTTATCTTGTTTTTATTGCAACTACCTACTTTCACAGTGTTCTTGGATTGAAGGGTTTCATGATGTAATTTGACCCATTCCACTTTTTGTGCCTACTGTAACTTGTGGAATGGGTCCTCTAACTTGTAAAATACATTCCTAACTTGTTTAGAATGTTGTGGAGTCAAGGTTGGGTGTATGGGATGATGTTCTAGGGCTGTAGCAAGGTATTTTCATAATGAAAATGAGGGTTTCAAGTGGTGTTTTGACAAAATGGGGGAAGGCCTATCCATGTAATATATTATTCACCATGTTCAGGGTCTGGTAAGTGTATTTGGAGCTTTTTTTGGGTATGGCAGATGCGGGAGATAGGAGTTTCATTAAAACCCCAAGTATTTTGCTTGAAATAGAGGGTTTGGTGTATTAGGGGTCTAGAGGTCTTGGACCTGGAAACAAATAATAGAATTGGAGGTTTTGACACATAACATACTATTTTTTGAGGAGTTTGAGGGAATATCTAGTGTTTAAAAGGTCATCTCTTTGTAAATAGGGCTAATTTAGTAGCCTTTATGCAAGGTGGTCTATTGGATCTTAATGATGGTACAAAGAAACATGGTATGATCTCTTGGGAATTTGTCTTAGGGTCTGTGTTAAATCTTGATTGATGTTTGGTTGGCCATTGGATGACCTTCTCTAAAAGATAAGCCCATTTGATGAGATTTGGAGACTATAAGTTAGGCAATGGTTTATTAAAAACCCATACTCGAAACCTTCCCATAGCCAACCAAAATTTAAAATACCTTTAAAAAGGTCTGCACAAGCTTAAAAGTTCAAGAGATATCGCTTCCCCCAAATATTTCTTCAAACCCTAGCAGTAAACCACCATTTTCCACTCAAAGCACCATTTGACATTTAGGGCATCACCTAAAAACTCTCTATTTTCCTCCCTTGCACACAAAACTTTTCACACATGTTTTATAACCATAACTAAGCCTTTCCATTGAGTTATAAAAGCATATAGTGGGTGAAAGGCTTAATATGACATTTTAATGCACTCAAAACCTTAAAATAGGGTATACAAACCGACCCTCAGTAATTGGCTTCTAAAATGCACAGAATCACTTGAAATCCAACCAAACCAAAACTAAAATAGAGTTAAGTCTACTACCCATCGAATTCCATCAGAAGGAGAGCACAATCACCCTATACGAAACTGTACAGTTCAATGAAACATCAAATTCCAAAGTGAAAAAGGGTAGAAATCTTTGATGGGGTATTACTCGGATACCATGGCACTTATGAAGTCTCCATCTAAACCTCTGGGATCATGTTGGGGCCATCTACAATAACCTTTCTTAGATTTTGTTATCACAGATTGGTTTTTCCGTGGTTTCCATTTTTTAGTTGATGGAAAAAGTGTCATGCAAATAGTGGAAAGTTGCAAAGTGGTGCAACTTTGGTTCTACAACTTGTGTGACAAAAAGAACTATTTCAATGCATTTGAATATGTATGTTTATGCTAGAAATGGTCCTCTTTCACACCCAAACTTTAGCATGCTGCTACTTGGATATTGATGCTTAGAAAATTCTTGTCTAATCCTATGGGATTGCTTTGAGCCCCTTTACAATAGCCTCTCTCAGTTTTGTTATCTTAGAGTGGTTTTTCTGTAGTGTCCAGTTTTCAGTTGATGAAAAAAGTGTCAAATGGAAGCAGTGGAAAGTTGCAAAGTGGTGCAACTTTTGTTCTGCAACTCATGTGACCAAACAAACTATTCCAACACATTCGAATAGGTATTTTTACACTAGGCATGGTATTCTTTCACACCCAAACATGCAGAATCGCTCTGACCTATGTTCAACCAGATCGATCCCTTAAGCGTCCAAATTGTAAAATGGCTACAAACTTCAACATGCTATTAGTCAGATACCGTGATGCTTAGAAACTTCTTATATGATTCTATGTGATTATGTTGGGACCCTTTGCAATAACCTCTCTTAGTTTTTGTTATCTTAGAGTGGTTTTCCTATGGTGTCTAGTTTTCAGTTGATGGAAAAAGTGTCAAATGCAAGTAGTGGAAAGTTGCCAAGTGGTGCAACTTTCGTTCTGCAACTCGTGTGAACAATTGAACTATTCCAACACATCCAAATAGGTATGTTTATACTAGGCATGGTCCTCTTTTGCACCCAAACACGCAAAATATCTCTGAGCTATGTTCAACCAGATCAATTCCTTAAGGGTCCAAAGTGCAAAATGACTATAAAATTCAGGATGTTGTTACTCGGATATCGTGACACTTAAAAACTTCTCGTCTGATCCTATGGGATCATGTTGGGCCCCTATATAATAAAATATCTCAGTTTTTGTTATCTTGGAGTGGTTTTTCTTGTGGTGTCCATTTTTTAGTTGACGAAAAAAGTGTCAAATGCAAGTACTGGAAAGTTGCAAAGTGGTGCAACTTTCGTTTTGCAACTCATGTGACCAAAAGAACTGTTCCAACATGTCTGAATAGGTATTTTTACACTAGGCATGGTATTTTTTCACACCCAAACACGAGGAATCGATTTGAGCTACATTCAATCAGATTGATCCCTTAAGGGTCCAAAGTGCAAAATGGTTGCAAATTTCAGCATGCTGTTACTTGGATACCGTGATGCTTAGAAACTTCTCATCTAATCCTATGGGATGGCGTTGGGCCCCTCTATAATAACCTCTCTCTATTTTTGTTATCTCAGAGTGGTTTTCCTGTGGTGTCCAGTTTTTAGTTGAATGAAAAAGTGTCAAATGCAAGTAGTGGAAAGTTGCAAAGTGGTGCAACTTTCATTCTGCAACTTGTGTGACCAAACAAACTATTCCAAAACATCTGAATAGGTATGTTTACACTAGAAATGGTCCTCTTTCACACCCAAACACGTGGAATTTCTTTGAGCTACATTCAACCGGATCGATCCCTTAAGGGTCTAAAGTGTAAAATAGTTGCAAACTTCAACATGTTGTTACTCAGATACCATGATGCTTAGAAACTTTTCATCTAATCCTATGAGATCATGTTGGTCCCCTCTACAATAACCTCTCTCATTTTTTGTTATCTCAGAGTGGTTTTCCTGCAGTGTCTAGTTTTTAGTTGATGGAAAAGTGTCAAATGGAAGTAGTGGAAAGTTGCAAAGTGGTACAAATTTCATTTTGCAACTTGTGTGACCAAAAAAGCTATTCCAATGCATCCAAATATGTATGTTTACACTAGGAATGGTCCTCTTTCACACCAAAACACGCGAAATTTCTCTGAGCTACGTTCAACCAGATCGATCCCTTAAGGGTCCAAAGTGCAAAATGGCTACAAACTTCAGCATGCTATTACTTGGATATCGTGATGCTTAGAAACTTCTCGTCTGATCCTATGGGATCATGTTGGGCCCCTCTACAATAAACTCTCTCAGTTTTTGTTATCTCGAAGTGGTTTCCTATGGTGTCTAGTTTTCAGTTGATAGAAAAAGTGTCGAATGCAAGTAGTGGAAAGTTGCAAAGTGGTGCAACTCTCATTCTTCAACTTGTGTGACCAAACGAACTATTCCAACACATCCAAATAGGTGTTTTTACACTAGGAATGTTCCTCTTTCATACCCAAGCACACGGAATTGCTTCAAGCTATGTTCAATTAGATCGATCCCTTAAGGGTCCAAAGTGTAAAATGGTTGCAAACTTTAGCATCCTATTACTTGGATATTGTGACACTTAGAAACTTCTCATCTAATCCTATGGAATCATGTTGGACCCCTCTACAATAATCTCTTTTGGTTTTTGTTATCTCGAAGTGGTTTTCCTATGGTGTCTAGTTTTCAGTTGATGAAAAAAGTATCAAATGCAATCAGTGAAAAGTTGCAAAGTGGTGCAACTTTCATTTTGCAACTCGTTTGACCAAAAATATTGTTCCAACACATTTGAATAGGTATGTTTACACTAGGAATGGTCCTCTTTCACACCCAAACACATGGAATCACTTTGAGCTACATTCAACCAGATCGATCCCTTAAGGGTTCAAGTGTAATATGTTGAAGTAGGCCATTCCAACTATTGTTCAAGCTGTGTCTCAGTGATATGGGCCTGATGTAAGTGGGATAGGAAGTAGGAATAAGAAAATAACATTGTTAAAGGCATTGGAAGAGATTACTAATGTTGCCCCTGTTCAAAATTCAAAATTGAGACCCCTTAAAAGCAAGGTTAGAAGAGGTGAAAGAAGAAATTGCTTCAAAATAAGTTAGAATAGGCTGGAAATAGGGTGAGGTGGATTTTGATGTGTTGAAAAGGTCTGCAAGTATAGGGGAGGTCAAAAGTATGTTATGGCATGATGCCCTAGTTGGGAAAACAAGGGTTTTGAATGAAAAAGAGATGTTTGAGGGAGTAAAAGTGGGTAAAGTGAAGAGGAAGCATAATTTGATGGTCAACTAAGTTTGTGTAGGAAGAATGAAAAGTTTTGGAATAGGTTTTGAGGTTTGGATTCAGGCTTGGGGGTTCGGTACACCGATTAGGCCAAATTTTTTTAGAGGGGGGTTTGGTTCGTTTTGGGTTCAAAAATCATGTAAAAACAAAATATAAATATATATGCAGGCTAGAAGCATGCATTAGGATTAGAATATCACATAACATAATATAAACAACAAAACCACCATAAACTTGAATGTCATTTAAAATATGCATGATAAATATTCATTGTTGAAACTTGAATTGTGGTAGCTTGATATAAAGAGTCTATTGATGCTAGTGTTCAATTTGTATGATTTTGAAAAAAGAAGCCAACTGAGTAGAGTTATTAGCATTCTTCATAAATCATAAGAATTTTTTTAGTACACTAGCCATTTTGATGTCTTCTTGTAGTCTCAAACATTATCTTGTATCATTGTTACATTGGTCTTGAGAGTGGTAGCTTAATATAGCTCCACAATACAAAATCTGGTTTACCTGTGCAATGTAACAATGGCATAGGAAGATTTTTCTTTCAAAGAACCAAAGGGTGAGTGCACAATTAAAGTGTATAAACACATATCTTTTTGTAATATCAAGGATAGTTTTTGAAACTTCCATGCATTGCTAATCTAAAAGGAAAAGTCTTATGTATCCTTTGATTAATTGAGTTGTTCCAATCAAAGGATTAAATATATTGGAATCATTTTATAAATCATTTCATAGAATACCAATTAAAAATGTGTTTTTTTCTTTTAGATAAAGTTGTTTACCATCAATCAATTAATTTATTCAAGACAAACCATGAAGGATAGCAATGATAAATTCTATGGCTAACCAATTAATAAGTATACACATGAATAAGTCAAGCATGTACATGTGAATAAGGGAATCACAAGTAGTCACAAACACTGTATATGCCTTGAAGTATACACATGAATACATAGTATACACAACTTAAGACAAAGTATATGCATGAATACAAGGTATACACATGAAAACACATAAGTTGCAAAGTATACATTGGAACACACGTAAGTCACCAAGTATATGTGTATGTTGTAAACACTTGAATACATGTAACTCATATCTATTGAACCATGAATTTATAAAATGCAAATATGGACACCATCAATAAAAAATATTTGTATTAACCAAATAGTCATGTACACATACATCAATATATGTCGATATAAGTATAAAATATAGGTACAAAATAGCCATATAAGCTTACGAGAATGCCATATAGGCATACAATGTCAAATATATCCAATACAAAATATGTACAAAATTTCCATGTAGGCATACAACAAAGGGCTCTGGAATCAAAAGTCATTGCTCTCCAGGCTTTTGAAATAAACTCTTGCCCTTTGCTGGTCGATCAGATGGTGATAGGTTTGTCACTCATTTCTGCTACACTCGAGGAGTGCTCCTGCTACTCCTCCTACTACTATTAAGTTCTTGGTAAAGTTTTAACTATTACAATAAGAAGTAAAGACATTAATATATAGAAATTACATTATAAAAAATGATATATTTAAAAAAAAATCACTTATGGCCATCTCACGATTAGTCTCCTCGAGGGAAATATTCACACATTGATGTTGAGGCTTACTCAAGCCCCGTATAAACCATCCAAATATAAATTAGACTACGAATCAATAATTTGGTTTGATTTTTCACTTGAAATAACATCTATAACAACGAATGTAAATTGAAATTTAGTAATTTGCCCCATACGTCCCTTATCAGAGCCATCAAGGATTGTATAGTGGATGAAACACTGATATCCATTGCTGTCGTAACATTTGGAGGTGTTTCCACAACCGACATCTGAAAATAAAACAAAAAATTATTTAATCACAAAAAAGTTACAATAACGATGGACACATCATGACTTATAGTGTATGAGATCTAATGAACAAAATTTTGAGTACTTATTAAACTATATATTTCTAATTATCATGTTTACTATTTTCCCTATCCATATCTTGTTCGAAAGGACGTGTTTTTAGGCTTTTACCCATAGTAGCAAGCCATTGAATAGTTTGATTAAATGCTTTCATAGACATGTACAATAACTGTGGTGGCATAGAGAAGGAAATGGACTATTTGAAATAATGCCTCAAAATAAATGGGGTCTTGTGGTGATGGAATGCCATTACAAAAAAATGCACATCATGGCATTCCATCACCATAAGAACACATTTCTTTCAGGATTTTTTTCAAAAAGTTCATTGCCTTCTCTATGACTAGTATTATTACTTACTATTATGATTTGATAGATATTTTTCCAAGCATCCATAGTTTGTTGGAAAGCATCTATTGGCTTTTAGCCAAAGCAACAAGGAAGCACAAATAGTTTGATAAAATTCTTTGGTGCACATGTATGAAAAATGTGGTATCATAGAAAAGATGTTGAGCATTTTGAAGAAATGCCTCGAAGAAATGTGGTCTCATGGTGATGGAATGGAATTCCATCACCATGAGACTACATTTCTTCAAGGCATTTTTTGAAACTACTAACTGTCTTGTCTATACTATTGCTTACTATTATGGTTTCATAGATTTTTTCCAAGCATCCATAGTTTGTCATGCAAGTGCACCTTTGCAAGCACATGCCTCCATGTGAAGAAATTGCACCATTGCTTATGTTGAATTTATAAACAACTATATTGTAGTTGAAATTTTGTCATCTATCAACATCTAGTTATTAGTTATGGAATGTGAACCAATGCTTTGAGTTTGAATGATGTGCAATGCAACGTAACCAACAATATGAATATAAACTACAAAAATCTATTAAGTAAAATTAATTAGTTAAACTCTTTATTCTATTACTTGAGTGAAGGTTTGAGTAAACCCACTGGCACTGGGAGGTGTTCCCTCGAAACCTCCAATATTACCTTGTTCAACATCCAAAAATCATATATTAAGATACCATTCATAAAATAATGCAATTAACATGTAACAAATTTATAATTGTTTACTAGTTACATACCCCACCGATAGGTGTACTATAGAAATAAGTAGGTGGTGACCCTGCAATTTTATTAAAATGATAAAACTAAATTAGTTAATCTTGCATTTCAAAATCAAAATTTAATAAATTAAATTCAATGAACATGATAACTTTTACTTGAGTATCAATTCCATACGCATCATGCAAAATTTCAACCACCCTCTCCATATCCGTAGCTACATAAGGATCCTCTGCAATAACCTCCTGAGTGCTGGTGGGGTCATATGAACAAGTCACCCCACAAGATTGAAACACATGGGATTGAAGGTCACCACTCAAAGACTCCCTTGGATGACACTATAGAATAGGGCCAGTATGATGGATGACACTCTGGGTCAAAGTGCTGATTGCCTGCAATGTCTCTACATTTTCACTCTCCTTCGTGACTGCAAGCATAACAATGTGCTCACGAGGTGGCCTAGCAAGAGCTCGTCTTCCTTGCTGCATAGGATTTGGCTGTGCACCGGGCCTATCCTGAGCTGACCCCCCACCTCTCCCCCAGAAATCCCTCATATCAAAATAATTTGGGATTTTGTTCAATATGAACTCACTATATAGTTTCTTAAGAAAATACTGGGGGACTTCACAATTTTTGCACGGTCGATTATCAAAGACCATGTATTAATTATCATAAAAATGGTTCCTAATCTCTTGGTGGTGGCACCAATGAATAGGAAACCTCTTCGCATTGAGGCTAAGATTTTGATTTGTGCATGGGTCAGTGAATAATGAGCACAAACCACCTTTTGTAATTTTTAAATCCTTTACTTGTTTTTATGATAGTTTATCTACATAATATGCCCTAGCCACCTGCCTTCTATCTTGCCATCTAGTTATTTGTTTGCTAATTGAATCTACATTTTTTAACATATCTTTCAATGAATTTATGAGGGTCATTATTTCTGTGGTTGAACCAGTTGGATCACTCAACCTACTAATAAAATCCTCAATCTATTTTTTGTTGTTCTCAATCTCACTATTTAAATTTTGTTGAGTGCCAAGAGGGTGTTGAGGGATTGGTGGAGGAGGTTGTTGTTGAGGTTGATTTTCTTGTTGAGGATTTTGTTCTTCAGGATTTGGTTGCTCTTCTTGTTGAGGATTTTGTGGGTTTGTGGGTTCATTTGCATCTCCTACAAATTCAAAAATTTATATATCAAATTTAACCTAAAACTAAGAAATTCAAAACAAACAACAAACAATACTTACCTCTCCCACCTCTTCATCATCGTGGCACCATCCTTGCAAATAAATAGCAACTCCCGTTGAAGATTTGTGCCCAATATGTCCTCCTAGAACATGAGTGCGGAAGTTGGGGGTTTTGGCTATGGGCAGAAGAAGAAAACAGTTGAAGTGAAATTGAAGACTTTCACTTTTTTTTTTGGCTTTTAATGTGCTATAACTTGAGCACGTTATAGCATTTTCAAATTTTTTTTAGAAAGTGGCCACAAAATTGGTACCCAACTTCATACACCTACCCAATGGTCCATCAAGATCATGAAAACAAAATCAAGGTAACTCTTCTATAAAAGAAAAATAAATATTTCATTTATGGGAGAAAGGGACATGATCTCAAAGATTACTAGTATAATTCTTATGCCAATAGTGAATCTAGTCAACGAAAGACATAAACCTTCTTAGGAAGACACGAAGAAGAATCCTCATTAGTAGAAAAATCCAAAAAAGCAACATGGAAATGTTGCATCCACATGAGTTTCAAATGAAGATAATTTCTTGTATGATGCAAAAACAAAGGCCTCAACGTCAAAAATTCAGTTTGATATGTTGGTTTTGGTGCATCCAAACATATGACAGGTGAACAAGAGTGGTTTTGTGACCTCACTTCATCCACCTCCTATAGGAAATTATCCCTTGGTGATGACACATCATATGAAGTTAAGAGAATTGGATATATTTATTTTCCACTCAAAATTCACAAATGTAGAATTTCAAAGGTTTAATATGTTCTAGGGTTCACAAAGAACATTCTTTTAGTCAATCAGTTACTTGAGCACAATTTGAAAGTTGAACTTGATTGTCACAATAGTGAATTTTTTTGTCTCATAAGAGACAAATCCAAAAATGGTGAAGTTGTTGCTTGTGCTTCAATGTTCAGAAATATGTTTCAACTTTTTGATGCCACACATGAAGATAATTCCCTTAGAATGAAAAATGGTGCATCCACAACTCTTTAGCATATGAGATTTGGCTCTCAGTTTTGAATATCTTCTTGCATTAAGTAATACAAATATGGTGTGATGAATTACTCCTATGTAGAAATTAGAAGTTGTTTTCTCACATTGTCTTTCTGGAAAGCAACATCATGCTCATTTTTCTATTGAAAAGAATAGAGCCTCGAGTCCCTTAGAATTGGTTCACATTGATCTATGCAAACCGATGCCATCACGTCATAACTATTGATGTAAATAGGTACTTTTCCTAACTAGTTATTAATGGAGTCCTATTTACATGTTAAGTCCACTTATGTTATAGGCATATTTAATTTGTTTAGATAAGATTTTATCTTGTTATATTTTATTAAATATTAATAACACTATGAAACAAAGGAAAATAGGTTCATAGGGATTCACCAATGTAAGTGTACCAAAAATAGAAAGGGGAAAAATGGGGTGTAATGAACCTATCTTTCTTCTATCTCATTAGGAAATAAGATCCCCAAAGGTAGGATTGAACTTCAACCCTAGGTGAGTCAACCCTATTGGAGATCTTGCAATTTCCTTATGATTGAGGACATGGTAAAATCTGTCTGAACAACACTTTTGGGAGATAAAAATAAAATAGAAAATGAAATCAAATATGCAAGGTAAGACCCAAATCATGTAGATGAAGCATAGTTCTAGTAGAAACAACAAACTTTTAGCATATTTGAGAAAGGTAAGACACTGTGTATTCGTCACCAAAAGCTATTGCTGAGTGTCCAAAAATGGTGAATGAGTCCTTGTATAGAACTTTTCCTCAATTTTTCAGAGCCTCTAGTGATTGATCTAAGATTCCTTTTCCCATAGGTTTCACTACTTAAAATTCAGAAATGAAATCAAGATCTGAGTTTTCGTGGTCTTGACAAATTTTTGTAACAACTTTGCAACTTTGACAACTTTTGCAATTTTGCACTTTTGAGATCTTCAATTTCAATCCTTTCTTCACCTATGGACCTGTACATACACAAAGATAGGAGAAAAATGTTTTTTTTTGGTGGATAATGGTTTTCCTTGGTCAAACCCTAGCTTGGCACAATTAAATCTTGGAATGAAATTAAACATGAATGGAAGGAATGATGAATGAACAATGCTATGTTGCAACTCACCAAACCCTTGAATGGAGATCCTTAGAGGAGTGAAGTATAACACATATCTCTAAGGTCTTGATCTTGCATGAAATGGATTGATTGGATGTTGATCTTGATGCTTGAATGCTTGAAACCTACATCACAATGTTAGATCCAAAAACATGCATAGATGCAAATAACTTTGACATGATGCTTGAGATCTTGAATACTGATGTAGAAGCTTGATAAATATGCTCATGAATTCTCTTGACAATAATATTTGTTATAATTTTGCTTCCTTGCTTGTTCTAGGATTTGAAATGATAAAAAGACCTTGTATTTATAGGCATTTTTTTTAATTTCTTGACAATTAGACATCAAAGGCCAACAATTGCAATTTGAATTTGAATCATAAAAATGTTACCAAAAACATTAAAAATTGGGATCCTCAACTTAAGGAGGAAACATTCGCCCTTGGCAAATGGCACCTAGAACCTAAATCCAAGACACTCAATTTCCAAGGCAATTTAATTAATGTTTGTAATTGTTTAATATAGGTTCCTCTTTTAGAAAATGAGATTAATTAGGCTTTTAAATACATAATTGGGCCAATTAGAGGCTTAATTAAGTCCAATTAAAACTAAGGGACCCAAACATAGAATGAAAATGTAAAGGAATACACTTTTCTACACTAATTAAATTAACAAAATTGATTGAAATTGAAGATCTCAAAAATGCAAAATTGTAAAAGTTGCAAAAGTTGTCACAAAAAGTTATCAAGGTCATAGAAACTCAGATCTCAAATTCATTTTTGGTTTTTTAGCAGTGAAACCTGTGGGAAAAGGCATCTAAAATCTATTTCTAGAGGACCCTAAAAATTGAGAAAAATTTTGTACAAGGACTCATTCACCATTTCTGGATGCTCAACAACCACTTTTGGTGACATGTACATAGTGTCTTATCTTTCTCAGAATTGCTAAAATTTTGTTGTTTCTGTTAGTATTATGCTTCATCTACATGATCCAAATATTACATCATATATTGATTTCATTAAGTATTTTATTTTTATCTCCCAAAAGTGTTGTTCAGATAGATTTTACCCCATCTTCTATCATAAGGAAATTTGCAAGATCTCCAATAGGGTCGACTCACCTAAGGTTGAAAGTCAATCCTACCTTTGGGGATCTCATTTCCTAATGAAATAGGTTCATTACACCCCATTCTTCCCCTTTCTATTTTTGGTAAACTTACATTGGTGAACCCAGTTTTTATCTTGTTAGATTTTATTAAATATTAAAAACACTAGTCATTTAATGTTTTAGAATTTGGTACTTCATCACACCTTGTTCTATATAAACAAGGCTATTTTAAATTCTTGTTTGATACCTCATCATCATATTTGATATATCTTAATATCAATCAATCTTATTTCATGCATACTCTCTTGTAGAAGGTTTTCATTATTTTTGTAGGTGGTCTTGGGATAGAGATAAATTTTCAGTTCCTACATGGTATCAGAGCATGACCTTGCAAATTCATTTTTAGGTTTGATGGTAGTGCTACTGCCAATGAGAGATCTTGGTGAATTTTTAGTAAGGTTGAGTATGTTCTTCCTTTGCACTCGATGGTGATATGGGGAATTAGAAAAAAATGAAAAAAATACTAGTTTTGGAGGGCTCCTCTTTGTGGGTTTTTATTGAAAGCTAATTTTGGCATGTATTGGAGGTAATCTGAGCTCACCATTGAGTCCAAGGTGTTAGAGAAAGTCAAGATTGGCTTGTCAAAATCTAACATATTTTTCTAGATCTGTAAGGGTTTGAAGTTGGGAGGTGGTTACTAGATCCAAGAAGTAGCTAATTTTTTTTATTATATTAGGCCAAAATCAACCTTTCCATTACATTCAGAAGGCCCAAAAACTCCCCATTTTCATATAAAATACTTCATATTTAAAAAAAAAAAAATTGGAATTTTTTTTTTTTGGGTGATTATCTTAAATTTGATGGAAAAATGATTGTCATAGGGGACTTTGTTAAATTTTATAGTTAAACTGATGTCATACTAGTGCTCAACCTAGTCCACTAGCTTTTGGTCACATGGGGACTGCCCACCAGCCCTTAGGGAGCTTAATTTTGGCCCTTCAAGCCTTAATTAGGTAGTTTTCTTAAAATCACCATAACTTTTGACTCAGGTACATCAAATTTTTGAAAAAGATATATCATTCAAATGTTGATTCTAAGCACTTTCTAGTGGTTTAGGTATTATTATTAGATTTTACTCCTAGAATATTTTATTGCTATTTGAAATTAGATCTCCCATTTGGACCTTTGAGCTCATAACTTTTTTCCTAGATCTTTATTTTTCATGATTTTTATGACATCAAAAAGGTATTGAGGAGCTCTATCATTGTGTCCATTAAATATTTCCAGATTTAGCCGTAGGAATAATTTATTCAAATTTTTGCATACTTGCATTTTGGTTAATTAATTGGACATCTTGAGAGCTTGAAGAGGTTCTATTTTTTTGAGAAGGCTTATTTTACAATATACATCATGTTTGGGGGTTTCTAATTCCTATTGAAAGTTTTAGTCTTTGTAATTTTGGAGAGTTATCATAGTTCATTATGGGGTTTTCATTTCATCCTTCTTTGATTATGTTAAAAAGGAGAAACTATATACAATAGAGAGATGAAATCATAAAACATCTCATTTGGCTTCATTTGTTGCCACATTTGTATGGTCTTGTTCCCCATCCAAGTATTTGTAGTAAGAAATTATCTTGAAATTGCAAAAAAAATCATGTCTTAATAGTTATTTCTATGCATGAAGATGATGACAATTTGAATTCTATTGTTCATTTTGAGTGTCCTCCTATTCTTTGGACTAAAGTTTGGGAGATATATGGGTTATGATACTCAACCATTCCTAGATGATCCTATTTTAGACTATCTTGTACCTATTCATTTTTTAGAATGGATACCCTATGATTATGATACTATTTGGGAGTTTAAAGATTTGGAATACTTTGAATCTTTAGATGGGGATGATGGGACATCTTTAGACGCTCCTCCTTTAGAGGAAGTTGTGGTAACTTCACCTTCAATGATTCCTTGTGTAGAGTCATTGATTGAGGCCCCCATCATTCTTGTTCAACAAGAAGATTCCTTTTTTTTGGTGAAACATTGAGAGCTTTTAGTGATTCACTTCAACAAGTATCTAATTGTATTTTTCTTGGGATTCTTTTTTATCAAACATTGCATCCTTGTTTGTGGAGTCTTACATTTCAGATTTGGAGGAAACATTTGAGGGGTTATCTCTCCTATTTGATGATAGTCATTGCACTATTGTTGTCAAACCATCTTTGTCTTTGGATATTGTTTAACATTAGTTTCCACATAGTCCTAGTTTGTCACCTTCTTTTTGATTCGGCATGTAACTAATTTGATTATGGAATAACCATCTTCATTGGAAAAGGAGACACATGAGCATATTTTAAAGGTCCACCATCATACATTTTTATGCTTCTTTCTTTCAATTCCTATATGGGATGGGAAAAATTCCTACATTTGTACTTGGAACTTTGTTTCTTCTTGAAAGGGAGACAAGTTGTTTATCAAAATTGGATCATGTTTTTTCTTCACAAACTTACCATTTTTGTAGGAGATTATACATTGTGGGGGGTATACATAGTCTCTCTCTTTCCCTCTTCTCGGAGGGTTTTTGATTGTAAATTCATGATGGATGTAGTCCTTGGGGGGTGTTATTGAGTCCTCCATACATCATCCTTGATTGCATATTTTCTCTCTTTTGAAGAGGGGTTTGATCTCATGTGGTTTTTCTCCTTTTCTTCATTTATGTGAGATCATTTGTACACAGATACCTAAAATTGCCTTGTAGCTAAGAACCATCATTGCATAATAATTGCTTCTCCCTAAGTTTCACTTAAGGTGGGGTGTTAGTGTAAATAGGTACTTTTCCTAACTATTTATTAGTGGGGTCCTATTTACATGTTGAGTCCACTTAGGTCCTAGACATATTTAAGTTTTTTAGACAAGATTTTATCATTTTAGCTTTTATTAAATATTAAAGACACCATTCATTTAATGTTTTGGCATTTGGTACTTCATTAAACCTTGTTCTATATAAGCAAGGCTATTGTACACTCTTATAGTTAAACAGACACAAGACAACTAAGAGAGGGGGTGGTGAATCAATTTTCACACAAATTCAAACTTAAAAAATTATCACTTATCAAATCTTCAACCTCACTATTTTGTTATTAAATATGAGCATGAAACATAGATAATAGAAAGTAGATCAACACAATGAACACCAATTTTTTACATGGAAAACCCAATAAGGGAAAAACCACGGTGAGGGTTAACTCACACTATATTGTATTTTAAAAAGAGGCTCATTGCCAAAAGAAGGACTCACTGTCCAAGTACAAAGGCTCACAACCTACAAAAAGGAATCACTATCAAAGTACAAAGGCTCACTACCTACAAAAAGGACTTACTGTCCAATCGAAGGATCAATGCCTACAAAAATTAATACAAAAATAGAGTAATGCTTTACAACCCAAAAATGAATTGGAAAGATGCACCTAACATGTGAAAATATAGTTTCGGATATGCTCACAACTCCTGCCTTTCTGATCAAACCTTCACATTCATTACCTCTTCACTATTTCCTCTGTCACTTTCTTACAAAATCACTACACATATTCACACACACCCATTCGCACTTACTTACTCATTCACTCATTCTTACACTTCCAAATTGTTCACCATATACTTATATATATATCTGATCTCCATCGTAGACACTAATTAGGTCGGCTTCCACAAAGTATTTTCAAAATGTTTTAACCGTTATTATGTCAGCTCCAATAGTTCAAAAAATATTTCCAAACACACAAAACAATATTTAGCACATTTCATCATGTCAGCTCGAACCAAGAAATAGGTCACACATAACCTTTCACATCAAATCAAAATTAACTTAACAAGTTGGCTAGCAATAATCTTCAACACAACAAGGAAATAATCAATCTATTGGTTGCAACTACACTATACGAGCACCAGAGCATGAAATAACCTGATCATGCATGCCTTTAACATCCATCATTAGTTTCCCAAAATTGCAACAAAGATTATCATCTGTGGAGAAGTGCATACTAGAATACTAGAAAGGCAACCAAAATATTGGACTAGCCACCAAAGGGGATAAGCATCAGTATAAGAGTACTAGACCAAAATACCAACATGGTGAGATCAATGACAACAAATAGATAACCTACTCATTTTTCCAACAATCTCCCCCTTTTTCATTGATGGCAACATGTGAACAAAATTATCCAATTCCAATCTCTTCTCCATTCCAACTCTCTCCCCCTTTGACATCAATGGAAAAGCGTGCCAAAAATGAGTGCAAAAATGGTGACATCAAAATTTCAAAAATATTTCCAAAAACTTCAAAAACTTCCAATGGTCTAGATCATTTAAGCAAGAAAAAATTAAGTGAAGATGACACTCTTCACCTGAAACACCTTCTTATACCTTTCTTTGAGAATTGGATACAACTTCTTCCAGTTAAAAATAATAGACTCCAATTTTGTGCATGTACTTTCCAATAATCCCAACACAATAAAAGAGGGTGACCAATCTACATGAGAGCATTGTTTCTCAGTATCTTCAACATCAACAAGAATTCTGGAAATATGCTTTAACCAAACTTCAACAATTTCTTTAAGAAGCCAAAAAGTCTTTGTCACATCATCTCTCTGCCTTTGTGTGATGATTAGTTCAGCTTGTAGTTCACCAACTCTTATCCTTTGTTTCCCTTCTTTATCTTCAAATATGTCAAATTTCTTTCCAATTTCATTCACCTCGGCTTCAATCTCTTCAATTCTGCTTCTGAAATTATCTACAATTGCAAGCCACCAAAGACAATACTTGTAAATATTTGAAATCTCTTTAGCACACTTCTTAGTTTCCAAAATTAATCCTGAAAATCTTTGTATAGAATTTTTACATCTCCTTTCAACCAAGATTCCCATCTTACGTCCTTCTGAACCTTCAAGCAACATCCTTTCTTCAACAATCTCAATTAGATTCTTTGGTAAGAAATAAAAACAACAGATACTTCAATACCTTTATGAAGTAGATAATCTACCAGCGCATCATCAATTTTTAGTCTATTAATGGGTGAGTCAGCATCCCATAATTCACCAATCTTCTTCATTTTTCCTTCAACTATCATAGACTAGATATCATTAGGATCAGGGGATTTAGTACCAATTAGTGATTCTTTCTCCTTCTCATCTAAAATATCAATGATGTCTTCAATCATTTCCTTTCTCTTTTTTGATTCTAGAGGGGAATAATTGATAATAACTTCGAATTCTCTTTTCCCGGATGAAGAGCCTACTTCGAATTGACTTACTGTAGATATACCAAAGCAAGGGTTTGCTCGCAAGGATGAGAAATACGATATGCACATATTTTCATTATCTTCTAAAGACTCTAGATGTCTGTAAATTTGTTTTCCAATAGGGATACCAGATTCCCACACCACATTATCTTTTCCTAGTTGAGAATTTAGAAAGTAAAACACTAGGCATACCAACAAAGATCCAAACTTAAAGGGATAATTCTCAACCAATGACATTCAAATATTTTCAAGCAAATTCTCAAGTAGAAAGCTACATAAACCAAATTGTCTATTCTCCTTAACCATCATGTGGGAAATGCGTATGACAATAGCCGAAGTTGAACTTTCACGATTCCTGGAATAAATTTTGTATGAGATACCATATGCAACATACCTAACAGCTGAGTCAGTAAGTGTATCAATCAATAATGGTCTCTAATCTCTGCCAATGCCAGTTAGCTCCACCACATCTTTATATTTCATAGTTTTCTTTCCAGGAAGTTCCCCAATGCTACATAATCTAGTGATCGCTTTAATTGCTTCCTTCAAGATCAAGTAGGGTTTTTCCAAAACAATATTTCCATCCTTAAGGCAGTTCAATAAGAACATGATAACTTCCTTATTTGAAACACACAAAAATTCACTCCACAAATCCATCCCTAGGGTTTTTATATTCTATAATTCAACTTCGCTCAACCCAAGTTTAATTTCCTTCATTTTCCTATGATTGTAATCTTCTACTTTGACCTTTTTTAGCTTCAGAGAGGTAACACCACATGAGCCATTGTCCATTGCCTAGCTTTCTTGAAATTCAATGATACTTCTTCAATTTTCTTCTTTCCTTATGCAAATAGAGAGAGGTTTTCCAGATTAACTAAATCAATCTTCAAATTCCCTTCAAAAACACTTTGAGCACGCCTCAAGAAATATTTAGAGCACTTTCTAACAATTTTAGATGCACAATTAACCAAAAAGCATCACAAATTTCTACTTATCCATAGTCGAGTTTTCCCTAAACGCATTAAATGTGGCAAACAAGAAAAGCTACTAAACACATACTTCACTTAACACAAGAAGCCTTCAAATGATCCGCAAATCCTCATACCAACATATTTTTCTCTGATTCTTCTTCTCAAACATTTGAACAAGCATTCTTCACATTCTGACCATGTGTCAGCCTCTGACACATCATTCTTCTAGGGGCTTTTTATGATCTTTTGATAATGCTCCCCTTAAGACCATGCTAGGTCTAAATTTTGAATAAGTCACCTGTACCAGATGAGGGTACAAACACATCAGGAGTCTCATATTTCTCTTCTTCTTCTTCTTCTTTCTTCTTCCAAGTCCTCTCCATCTCTTGCTTCATCTCTTCTTTATCAATCTTCTTTATTGGTTCACTCTTCTCTTCCAGAGCATATTTCTTTCCTTATTCTTGCAAACTTTAAATACATGTCTAGGTTTATTCCAATTATAACATATCACACCTTTCTGATTAGACTGTCCTCTATTATTCCTCGATCTACACTGATTTTCTCTGTGTCTAAATTTATTGCAGGCATAGTATTAGCCATTAAAGAATTGATTCCTTCTGCCTTCATTAAACATGTTTCTCATTACCCAAATGATCAAACTTACCTGAGATCTACATTCTGTAGCCTTATGTCCAAAATTCCCACATTCAATTTTTTTTTTGGAAAGAGAGCCAAAAAATTGGTTTATCCTACTTCTGCAATCAGTTGCTCTATGACCATATTTATTACAAGAAAAGAAAACACCATCAAAAGAGGGGTACCTTTGTGCATTAGGTTGTTTCACAGGAAGTCATTTTGCAAAATTCCTTCTCTGCTTCCTCTTACCTTGATTCTTCTTCACATCTTTAGAACATTCACTGGTAACATCTCTTAAGCCACCTTTGTATTTACATGGTTTCTGTCCTGCAAGTAGTTCTTCAAGTTTATCAGAGCTAGATTTGAAATTATTTTCATAAAGTTTAGCCTTCTCTAATTCCACTCTCAGATTTACTATCTCCAGCTAGAGTCCGAAACACTCTTCAAACTTGTTCTAAACCATTGTATTCAAACATTATTCAATCCTCTCCTTTTCTTCTACTATCACTTTCATTCCAATTATCTCTTGTTTTAGTTGTTCACTTACTTCTCTATGTCTTTCCTTAAATTTATTCAACTGTTACTTCAATTTGTGAACACATTCATTTGCTCCATCAAGATTCTCTTTCAAATCTTTGTTTTCTCTTTCCACTTTATCAAGATCTTCAAGAGCAATCCATAGTTCTCCTTTGTCATTCATTATCTCCATCTTTAGGATCTCCCTCAAGCTATTAGAATTTACTGGAGGAACCAAGAGCTTTGATACCAATTGTTAAATAGGTGTAGGACAAGTGAGAGGGGGAGGGAATCACTAGTCACACAAATTCAAAATTAAAACTTTATCACTTATCAAATCTTCAATCACACTATTCTATTATTAAATATGAGCATGAAACACATATAACATAAAGTAGATCAACATAATGAACACCAAATTTTTACGTGGAAAACCTAATAAGGGAAAAACCATAGTGAGGGTTAACTCACACTATATAGTATTTTAAAAAGAGGCTCACTGCCAAAAGAAGGACTCACTGTCCAAGCACAAAGGATCACTACCTACAAAAAGGACTCACTATCCAATAGGAGGCTCATTTCCTATAGAAAAATTATACAAAAATAGAGTAAGGCTTTACAACCCAATAATGAACTGGAAAGATGCACCTAACATGTGCTGATACAATTCTAGATATGCTCACAACTGCTTCCTTTCTGATCACACCTTCACATTCATTACCTCTTCACTATTTCCTTTGCCACTTTCCTATAGAATCATTTCACATATTCACACACACCCATTCACACTTACTCACTCATTCACTCATTCTTACACACACTTCCAAACTGTTCACAAACACTAATTAGGCCAGCTTCTGCAAAGTATTTTCAAAATGTTTTAACTATAATTATGTCAGATCCAATAGTTCACAAAATATTTCCAAACACACACAAAAAAATTTAGCACATTTCATCATGTTAGCTCAGACCAAGAAATAGGTCGCACATAAGCTTTCACATCAAATCAAAATTATCTTAACAAGTCAGCCAAGAACAATCTTCAACGCAACAAAGTAACAATCAATTTGTTGGTTGCAAATACACTATACAAGCGCTAGAGCATGAAATAACTTGATCATGAATTCCTTTAACATCCATTAGTAGTTTCCCAAAACCGCAACCAAAGATTATCATCTATGGAGAAGTGCAGACTAGAATACTAGAAAGGCAACCAAAATACCAGACTAGCCACTGGAGAGGATAAGCATTGGTATAAGAGTACCAGACCAAGCTACCAACATGGTGACATCAATGACAAAAAATAGATAACCTGCTCATTTTTCCAACACTTATATGATACCTCATCTTCATATTTGATAGATCTTAATATCAAGCAAGCTCATTTCTTGCATACTCTCTTGTAGAAGGTTTTCACTATTTTTGCAGGTGATCTTGGGATAGAGATAATTTTTAGTTCCTACAATAATAATATCATGAATTTTCTACTCTTTGTGTATGATTATTCAAGAAATATATGTGTTTATTTTTTGGCTCACAAAAATCAAGCACTTGAGAAATTCAAAGAATTTTAAGTTCTTGCAGAAAGGTCATTTGGTAATGCTCTTAGAGCCCTTCGCTCAAATAAAGGGAGGAATTTTCAAGCAAGGAATTTTAAAACTACCTTCAAGAACATGGGATTCAAAGACAATTGACCACTATGTACATGCCACAACATAATAGTGTTGTAAAGAGGTGTAGTTGTACTATTGTTGAAATGGTGTGATGTATTTTGAAAATGTAGATATTTCTTTTGCATTTTGGGCTTAAGTAGTTCACACAATAATGCATTTGTTGAATTGATCACCGACAAAGTGCTTGAAAATATCACACTTGAAGAAGCTTGGATTGGTAAGAATTCCTCTATATCATATTTCAGAGTGTTTAGATGTACAACTTACATGCATGTTCCCAAGGTACAAAGGACAAAATTGGATGGTAATTCTTTGAATTGCATTTTCCTTAGATATAGTTCAAAATAAAAAGAATATCAACTTATGGATTCATTAACAAAGAAAGTGTACCTTAGTAGGGATGTTTTTTATGAGTAAACATAATGCAACACCTCATCCTCACTATCCTCTACTAGTTCTTAAACATTGAAGATTCTTGAACTTGAAGATGATGATCTTGATGAAGAAGAACAAGAAGATGCTTTATTTCCATGGATTAATTTCCCCCTCTTTCACTACCTCTATCCTCATATCCTATGTGAAAAAAATTCCTAAGTGGTACCAAGCCACAATAAAGGATGCTAAAGATGATGCAACTATAGATACATCTCTCACTGCGCTCAACACTCACAACAAGTCTCATTAAGAGGTAAATCTAGCCCTTATGTGTATATTTATTTAGATTTTGGACCCAAAACTAGTTCAATAGGATCTTGAGTCACTACCTTGTAAGGATTCCATGGATGTCAAATACCAAACATTACTGAGGAATAATGGTGTAAGAGCACCTTGATCATTAAATGCCTTCAAAAGGATAATTTTTCAAATTTCTGTGTTCAAGTCTAAAATAATGTGTCAAGCCCATGTAAAGAATAATTTGAATGTATTCAAGCCATATAATAGGTCCAAGGTGGTCAAAGAGATGAAAAAATTCAAAACTTGTAATATTGTCCAATATGTAAAAAGAGCAAAAAAATAGGAATATGAAAAGACAAAGTGGGATTTGAAGGAATAGGTCATTCAAGGCAGTTGAAGAGGCAATTACTAGTTTAGAAATATCTATAAGAACATTGTAAAAAGGCTGAGAAGAGGCAGATTTTCTTGTATTCTTGAATGAAATAGAGAATAATACCCCTGTTTTCTGATTTTGCAACATTCTTTCCATTGTTTTTATCTTGTATAGATTGGTTAGGAATATCAAATGCTAATACTCATGTGATCTCATTTGGAAAGGAGTTAACTTTCATTTCAAATAGTTGGGAGGTTAGTCTTTTAGGAAAAAACTAAATAGAGGCAAATCATTTGAGCCTCGGTCTGTGTTCTTGAAATAAAGGGTTTTGAGAGTCTATTAGGTTTTTAATCTCCATTCCACCAATGGCAACTAGCTAGGTAAGTGGAATGGAGCATTTTTGAATGTTCTTTTTTGTTTTGAAGTTGTGTTGTGCAGGGGTAAACAAGAATGTGGGATATGATGTTGTTTCAAAGCAAAATTTTGAGTTTTTCCTTAAAAAATGGTGCCTCCATGATATGAAAAGGTGAATTAACACTTACCAAGGTATGGAGATCAATTATAATGTTCATGTAGACTTATTTATAGGTGTTAGTAACAATGGTTGGTGATTTGGAGGTTTGCAATTGATGTTTCCAAGAAACCCTCATATA
>VDFB02000363.1:88434055-88476747 GCA_007258455.2 Sequoia sempervirens
GAATCTACATATCCATGAATACTCACTAAGTGCTGAGGTCTAGCAGGATAACCATGAAAACATGAGGAATACTCAAAAGTACCTTGCAAATATCTGAACACTCTTCACTGCATCCCAATGTATCTATCCAGGATTAGCCATAAACTAACTAAGGACTCCCACTACTTGGGCAATGTATGGCCTCGTATAGACCATAACATACATAAGATTGCCAACAACACTTGCATATGGTACTCTGGCCATGTCCTCCATCTCATTAGGATACTTTGGACAATCCTCCACTTAAATGCATTGCAATTTCTTCTTGTCTATGAAAGTGTCAATACTAACATAAAATTGTCCACACCTGCTTTGGCTTAACCAAATATTTATGTTAGCTCTATCTCTTTTGATCTCCATCCCCAAAATATACCTTGTTGCACCTAGATCCTTCATCTCAAATTGTGCTGACAACTGAGACTTCAAATGTGAAATTAAACTTTTACCATTCCCAAAAAATAACATATCATTTATGTACAATGCAATAATGAAAATGTGACCATAATCATATTTGTAATAAACACAATGGTCAGATTTAGATCTCAAAAATCCCAATGAAAACACATAGGTATCAAAATTTTGGTACCACATTCTAGGAGACTTCTTAAGACTATACAAAGACTTTTTCAACTTGTAAACTAGATTTTCTTTACCTTTAACCATGAAATGCTCTAGCTATGCTATATAAATCTCTTCCTCCAATTCACCATGAAGGAACACTATCTTCACATCCATATGTTCCACTTCTAGATCATATACTACTACAAGTGATAACAAAAATAAGATTGATGTCAACTTTATAATAGGAGAGAAAATATCACCATAGTCAATTCCCTCCACCTGAGAATATCCCTTAGTGACTAACCATGCCTTATGCTTCTCAACACTTTCATCTAGACTTGATTTTCTCTTAAACACCCATTTACATCCAATAGGTTTCCATCTCTCAGACAAAGGTACCAGATCCCATGTATCATTTTTCTTCAATGCAACCATTTCTTCATCCGTGGCTTTCATCCAAGAATTTGCATCACTCATACCCATAGCCTCTCTAATAGTCCTATGCTCATCAATGTTAGTATTCAAAGCAAAAATGCAACTGGAATCCAAAAAAGAATAACCAAATCTTTCAGGTGAATATCCAAACCTATTAGGTTGTTTCCTTTCTCTGGTAGACCTTTTGGATTGTTGAGGTTAAGGTTCTTCTTCTTCTTCAGAACTTTTAGAGCTTCTCAAACTCTCATCATCAAGTTCAACTAGAGTATGTAGTTCTTCTTTCACCGAAGTAAGTGGAACTTGAAATACCTCCTTTTATTTCTCCTTTCTCTCTGGCTACAACTCAATTGTGGAAGGTTTCATCTCTTGAAAAATCACACTTCTGCTATAAAGAACCTTTTGGACCATTGGATCCTAAAGCTTGTACCCCTTCACACTGACACCATAATCAATGAACATACATTTAACTACGTTGTTCTCCAACTTAGACCTCTTCTCAATCAAAACATGAGCATAAGCTTGCAAACCAAATAATCTATGATGTCTCATCAAAGGATTTATACTAGAGACCATGCCTCCATGGGTGTCTTATCAACAAGAACTAATGTAGGAGATCTATTGATTAAATAACATGTAGTGGCTACAACTTCAGCCCAAAACTTCTTCTCAAGACCAACACCACTCAGCATACTCCTAGCCCTCTCCATCAATGTCCTATTCATCCTATCTACAACTCCATTTTTTTGTGGCTCGGTGTATGGAGTTGTCTTATGTCTCTCAATCCTGTGCTCTTTACAGAACTTGTCAAACTCTGCTAAACAAAACTCACTGCCATTGTCAGTCCTCAAACACTTAATCTTTCTACTAGTATGATTTTCTACTAAGGCTTTAAAATCGTTAAATCAACTAAAGAATTTAAATTTTATTTTGAGAAAATAAATGAATTTCCTTCTATTGTGATCATCTATGAAAGAAAAAAATATACAAATTTTGACAACAAAGGAACATTCACAGGAACAAACACATCTGCATGAACATAGTCCAAAATCCCATAAGACTTGTGATAACTAGAGTGAAAAGTAACATGGTGTTGTTTACCATAAACACAATATTCACAAAAGTAGAACTTGAGATCGCAATCATTAAGGAATTCAACAAAGCTCTTAGATTTCAAGGCTCTAAGACCCTTCTCACCAATGTGACCAAGTCATTGATGCCATAACATTTTCTTCTCTGCAGGAAGCTTCATTTCCAAGCAATAAGCACCCTGAGGTATCCAAAATGCATGAACATTAGATGTAGCCGCTACAAATTTCTCTATTTGATCTGATGGTGAGGATGAAGAATTTAGAGATTTCTTCTTTGGTTTTTTAGAAGAACTATTGTATTGAATCATGCATGCATCCAACTTGAACAAGGTGCTGGTCTAAACACTTTTAGCCAACACCATAGATCCTCTCGTCATCTTGTATCCTCCACTCAAGAAAACAAATTGCATTCCCACATCATTCAATTTACTCACAAAAAGAAGGTTTCATGCCAAACCTGGGATATGCAATATACCATCAATCACCTTCACTCTTCCATCAAGGAATCTAATTTTTACTCTTCCACGACCAATGATCTTCAGGTGAGAGTCATCACCCATATACACCTTCCCACAATCATATTCTTCATACTTAAAAAACCAACCTTTGTGAGAGGTCATGTGGAAAGAAGCACCAAATTCTATCAACCACACATCTTCTAATGCATGCATTGCCAAAGTTTTGACAAATGCATCTGCGTCATCTTGAGAGGATTTATTAGAGTGAAAATTTAAGAAACTATTTTTTTCATTCTTCTTTTTCTCTTCCTTGCACTCTATTATGAAATGACCAAATTTTCCACACTTCCAACACTCGAATTTTCCACCATTAAACTTCTCCATTTCAATTCTACTGGATGTGCTTGCCATCTATTTCCTGCAACAAGGTCAAAAAATATTCTTCTACAAAACTCCCACTGAAACAAAGATCAGCTCAAAAAACCTTTCCAACCCAACAATAGAATCAAAGCTGACTAGACTCTGATACCAACTGAAAGGAAGCCGGGTAAGCGAAAGCAACTTCCTACACTAAATTAAGGAGAGAGTTGCAAAAAATTCTTAAACACCTTTAATTATTACAGATTTAGATGCACATGTACATATCATAAAAAGACAAAAAATGAACTCATAACACAAAGATTTACATGGGGAAAACCCTTTTAGGATAAAAACCCCACCCTTCAAAACACAACTCAATTATATTATTTAGTAACAAATAAATAGTTACAATATAATTGTAGAGCTATGCTCTTGCAGGATTCTTCACACTTCTTCAGAATTTTGGAGTAATTTTGACATCATAACGGTAGTTCACCAAAAAAACAACATACAATTCCAAAATACAAGTGCTCAATATATAAGAGTTTACAATGCATAAAATAAACATTTCTAAATCAAGTGCCAAAAACATTGCATACACACAATGGTAAGTTTCCAAATTGTCACCACATGCTAATCTGCAAAATTTGTACTTTCCAAAATAAATACACCTTGAAAAATCACATTCCATGTAAACTCAACATGGAAATATAAAAAAAAATTATGCACAACTCTACTTGTAAAAAACTACTTTCCAACTTGACTCCTCATTCGAATAGAAACTATAAGTTTTAACTCACAAAGATAGAGTGAGAAAATCAATAATTTTTAATATTTAGAAAAATCAAATCTTATGGAAAAATCAAAGGTTGAGACACTTTTTTCCAACAAAGGTGAATTTTTGACTACAAGCTTTCTTCATGTAATATAAATAACATGGTGCTTATTCTGCATGTAAAAAAGTACTCATTACCTTTATTACATAAGATGTTAACATCAATAAATCCATAACTTTTGATGCCCCCTTACTCTCTTGGAGTTACTTCTAGTTTGGTGTTTTAATCTTCATGAATGAACGTTCTTCACCATCCTTGCATAGACACATTTCACAATCTCTTCAAATTAAAAGATGTATACGAGACATGTAAAATGTCCAATATCTTCATCTTTCTTTTAACAAAAGGGTATTGTATAATTCATGTTGCTTTCCATTGCCAAAATCTAGAAGTTAAGGCCTATTCACAAGAAAATTTATATAGTATTGTTATTGTTTGGTTGAAAAGGACATAATTTTGGGCCTATTAATGAAGAGAATAATGTATTTTGTTAGTTTTTTGGGTGGTATGGTTGATATATTATAGTTGAGAATGGATATTAGTTAAAACAAACTTAAATGAAGTAATTAATTGTGTGTTTAAACATAAATTCAATTATCATGGGATATCATAATTCAAATTGTGAAAGATTACATTCTTGTGACTAATTATCAAAATCACATTTAGAGAAAAATAGAATAAATAAATTGGTTCATTTTATTTGGGTTATTACACAAAAGAATATACCAAGGGAAAAATCAAAGCAAAAGTAAAAAAACTTCTTATAATAGAATATTTCATAAGAGAAATTGTAGGCCATGCTTGATTTTGGATTCAAATTTCATTCCATAGAAGTGGATGTTCTCATCTAACACACACATATCTTCAATTCTATTTAGAAGCATGGTATTTTCTTTTGAAAGCAGGACATTCTAAATTCAATAATTTAGTTTGGGTAATTTTCAAAATGAAAAATTTCAATTATTTGGAATCCATAATTGTTGGTTAGAGTTCATATTTCTTAAATAATGCTCATGCTAATAAATCTCTAAATGCATAATAGTGACACTAGACATACCTAAGTAGGATATAATTGATGTTCATTGTTTCACACACATTACTTACATACCATCCTTTGTTTTGGAGATCAATTTGCATAAATCTTATTTAATGGGAAAAATATGTTAAATAGAATTAGAAAATAATCCATCTCATCATCTAAATTTGAAATCCTTCCTTCCACTTTGAAGGGAGTAATAGAGTTTCAAGAAAGGTGTGACTTAAACCTATTTGAAGCACAAAAAAAATTTAAATGGTTTTGTAAGAGCATTTACTTAATGAGAAAATTTTACTTATTTTCGTTCAATAGTCATTTTTGTTACACTATGAAATGATCTAGTGAATTATATTTCCCTCTCTTAAGTTCTAAGTAAAAAAATACTTGTTAGGAATAGAGTTATAGAGCAATGAATAATAAAAGACAAAAAACATAAAAAATAATATACGAGACACATTATATATGTGGTTCACTCAATATGGGCTACATCTATAGAGAAAAAAACCATTCGTTTATTTTATCTATCAAAATGAAGGGATACAACCTACAACATACTACTGAAACTTCCTCCTCACTCTCTCACAATATCCTTTCATAGTGCACGCAACCATAATACAGTGTCGTCACAAAAGAGAGTTTCTTTCTACCAAAAAAATGCTACTATAACCTCTACCATTAGACATGCGACCTAATGATGAATGATCCATATTTAACATTAAATTTTATAAGATAATTTAATTAAAAGATTCTCCTTGAGGGGCAAGGACACAAGTGGAGGGAAAAGCTCTCCACACCCCTTGTTCAGATTTGGGATCCAAACATGACTGATAATTAGGCTCTATTACAAATATTAATATCATTGTATAGACCAAAGAAAGTTTTATTAGAATTATGAGATATAATAAATTTAAATACAATGTATCTTTAGTTTTTATTTAAGGATAAAAATTATAGGCATCATATTAACTACAATTTAGTTGCACATGCTATCATGTGATCCTTAACACAAATATTGAATCTCAAGGTAAAAAATTAGGATAGAAAGATTGTTATGGGAAATTTGTAATGACATGATATTAGTAAACCTAATAGCATAGGTAGACTCCTATGTGGATTATTAAATTATAAATCGGTTAATGATAATTGAGTAGTTAGAAACTGGATCAAAATTTATTTATATACTTAACCATCTTGTACAACTTCTATCTTACTCTTAGCTTTGAAGAATAATTTTAAGTGAGGTAGGTCTTCATCAATTCTAAGTGAATTAATAGGCCAATAATAGAATTTACTCATGAATGAATTTATTCTTTACATAAAATAATTTTAATAAATTATGTCAATTTAACATTATTGAACGTATTTCTTGATGTTCTTAAAATGCATTTTTTATGTGACATAATTAATTTAGATAGAATTGGTTACAAATTTCTTTTAAATAGAGGAAGTTTATTATCACCTTAATCTAATTTAATTATTCAAGAGGATTTAATAGTTTTAATTTAAGATTTGAAATTTTATATGCTATATGTGAGATAAAATGTGGAAATAAACAAGATCACACAAGCAATGAAACATATTAAATTAGGGAATTTAAATCACAAACTAAATCAAATTGAAACAAGAGAAAATTCCTAAAATCGTTCCATTGTTCTCTATTCTCAAGGATCATGTAAATCACCAGTGCTCTCAGATTTGTATATTGCACTATGACTGTTTAGATGACAACCTAAGAAGCGAGATGTTGTAGAATGCAAGAATATAATTCCTACATGATTGATAAATTGTATGACAATGCTATGATGCTATGATATTAATGCCGCTGTGATAAAAATAAAGATTATGCTATGGTAGTGATGCTAAATGCTATGGTGGAAATGCTGTATAAAAGTTAAGATGATAACTAAAATGTAGCTATGAAACTAAGCCATGATTCTAAACTAATATGATACTACAATGCTCAAAGGCTAAATGCTAAATTACTCTAAATGCTCACAAATTCTTTAAACACTAAAATGCTCTCACAAAATTTCTGCATAGTAAGTTTTCTCAAAGATAGGATATCAAATGTTGTAGAATGGGCTTATATTTATAGGATTTCCAAGGCATCTTGTGATGTGGCAACAACCAACGGTCAAGATTTCAGCTGGAGAGATGAACGGTGTAGATGAAAGAAGTTAGAGGGAATCAGGGAGGATGTTCCCTTGATTGTGAACACCATGCCAAGTGTGAGGGAGAATGAAATAATGAAGAGAGCCAAGTGTCCAAAGTTTGTTTTGGAATTGGTTGAGGATAATTCCCATTTAAATATTAGACATATTTAAATTCATGTGACACTTGATGAGATGGCAAGAGGAGAAGTTGGAGACATGTGCCTAAATTCAAATTGGGAATTCAAATTTAGTGAGAAGATTATTAATTAAATAAAACAAACTATTGACATTTGTTTATTTAATTAAAATTAGAAGAATGTGATTTAAGATGGTAGAATTTGAAAAGTGTGAACTATATAAATAAATTTAGAATTTATTTATAAGTTGATGAAATAAGAGATTTATTAATTAAATAACTAGTATTCATTTAATTATCTTGACCAATTTTAGGTGTATACATTTTTCCCCTCTTTGAAGTAATGTGTTTACACATTGCTTCAAAGAAAAAATTGTTGGTGATGTTGAATTTTTTTTTTTGATGCCCCAGACATTGATTTTCAGGTGATAATCAAAATATGCCCCCTTCGGAGATAAATTCATGAATTTTTGAATTTTTAGGATTTTTTTTGAATTTTTAATTTTTTTAATGATTTTCTGATGATTTTCAAATTTTATGATTTAGAGTTGATTTATCTCCCTAAAAATGATGTTTAAGCTGCTAGGTGATGAAATGATTAATTAAGCCCCTTTTAAAAATAAAATAAATCAACCCCACAAAAATCCCACTTAATTAGCCTTTAAAAGGTTAATAAAATGTGATTAGAAGTTCATTTGTACATTTTGATCTTGAAATTTGAGAGTGATTGAGAAATTTGAGCAAGATGGTGATTCCCTACCACACACACCGATTCGAGCTCGTGCAACGTCACAATTGCTTGACAGCGTATAGACCTCTGATATGTACCCCAAAAACTTCCTTGTGATTTTTGAAATTTATTTTTCCCACATTTTTTCATGTTTAAATTCTACTTTCACATGTTTTAGCACATAGGGATGCTGATGTAGCACATCAGTAGTCTGTAGTGGCGTATCTGGTAGATTAATGCATAGGGTTGAAGTTTTAGTGCATTGATGTTAGGTTTTAGCACATCTAAGGAATTAGCACTTAGAGTTCAATTTTTAGAGCATGATGAATATTCTAGTGCATATGATTTATTAGCACATAGGTGATGCGATTTAGCGCAATAGGTCAATGTTGTAGTGCATAGAATCATTTAGCGCATTGATAGAGGGATTTAGTGCATACGATGAATTTGATGGCACATATGGTGATTCGGCAAATAGAGACCCTATTTTGTCACATCCATGAAATTTTTTGGCATATCCGTGTTTTTAGCGCATCGATGAAATTTTAACTAGATTAATGAATTTTAGTTTAGACTCCTCATTTTTGATGATTTTTGATCATGTCAACTTTTGATTTGATGATGTTTGATGATGTTGATAGATTAGATGATGATTGATCTCATGATAGGTGAGATTCAATGATAGGATGATTATAATTGACCTCATGATAGGTGAGGATCAATGATAGATTGATGATGATTGACCTCATGATAGGTGAGAATCAATGATAAATTGATGATGATTGACCTCATGATAGGCGAGGTGCAATGATAAACACTCATGAGATTTGATCAAAGTCTCATTAGAGCTGAGTAGATTAATAGGCTAATTGTTGTTGATTGATTGATTTTCTGATTTGTGATATGTTATGATGATAGGAGCCTTTGACAGTCCTATAGATTCAAGAAAGCTTCCCAAGGACCTGGGATTTGATTCCACATTTAGATTAGCTTGATCTAAATGTGATTGGATGATGCAAACTGACTTCACTAATAGATATACCCCAAAATTGGATTAACATGGGGTTTTTGACTGCATTAGCAGAGAGATGGCATAGTGATCATAACACCTTCCACTTACCTACTAGTGAGATGACAGTGACTCTAGATGATGTTTACCACATTTTGAGGATTCCAATTGTTGGGGAGCTAGTTGTATATGATTCAATCGAGTAGGGCGGTACAAATACACTACAAAGAGTGTTCGAGGATGATCAGATTTGCAGTTATGAGATCCTATGGCGAGAGATGATTTTTCATATGCAACATTTCCATCTGTGCTTGCTAGTTTTATTGGAGGATTTCTATGTCTTGACCATAGGTCGAAGGGATTTTCAGTTGGATGGGGCTGGATACTTGAGAGTATGATTACTTAGGGGAATAGATATGCTTTGGGCTCTTGCATGCTTTCCCATTTATACCATAATTTGCACTAGGTTGTATATCTGAGAGGGGCCAATTTATCATCTAGAGTCACATTGTTACAAATATGGGAGTGGGAGCATATAGCTGTCACTTGTCCAATGGCAGAGAGATGGTGTCTAGAGGGTCATCCATATGTTCATGCATATACAGGTCTAGTTGTCCATCCTAAGTTGGGAAAACTGGAGTACTGGAGCAGAGTATTGGATGATCTTGAGAAAGTGACATGGCGGCCCTACTTAGACTGCAAGTAGTGGCTATAGTATGATACCGAGATGCCATTTTTGTGTTTGTCGATGTACCTAATTGGGAGGACATAGTTTATTATTGAGATATTTCTACTAAGTAGGGTACTGCAACAATATGGTAGGGTATAGGGCATGCCTCAGGGAGTGGCTCATTATGCACAATGACAGATTGATGTGCTAGAGTGGGGGCCTGTGTTATTATATGATACTGCAGTTGAGGAGTATCAAGGTTTATAGGCCATTACTTGGGATTATCATCCAGAGATCATTGAGGCTCCCATATCCAAGGAGTATGCATAGTACTTCTTCACACCCTTTTTCGTGGATCTCTAGCCTAGATGAGCTTGTACCATTACTAGATGATGAGGAGAGGGAACCACCACATGGATGTAGGAAGAGGAGAGATGGAGGAGACGAGGAGGAGGCAGAGAGTAGTGACAATGGTGACAAGGATGGAGATGGAGGAGGTGGAGGTGGTGATGAGGGTGATAGAGATAGAGTGATGGTGGTGGTGGAGATGAGGGTGGTGTAGGGCCCATGATAGATGTACGAGACTTTAGAGTTCCTTAGAAGAGGTGATCATTGGTAGTTGCAGCACAGTAGCATGTAAAGATTTGGTTGCCTTCATAGTAGTAGTAGACATAGATAGCTACATTATAGGTTCAGGTGTAGACATTGTAGGGTTAGTTGTCATAGGTTTAGTCTTTGTTGTAGACATAGAACTAGGCCCAGGCTTAAACAAAGGAATAGATTGCCACTCTTATAGGTGATAGGGATACCTTGAGGTAGCAGGTGGAGCAGGTAGAGGAGGTAGAGGGAATACCAGAGAGATTGCAGAGGTTAGTTGAGGACACCGGTACAATAGATTATTTCAAAGAGGTTGAGTTCTACAGGCTAAAGTATCATGAGGTCATTCCTCTAGAGCATCGATAGAGCTACTTGCAGTCTGCTAGTCACACCCACTCTAGGACTATCAGTAGGGGTGTTATAGGGCTACTTTGTAGGGATCTAGGGGTAGGGCCATCAATTATAGCCAGAGGTACAGGGCCAACACCATCAGGGGGGAGCACCACATAGCTCCATGATGATGAAAAATTTATTATATTTGGGACATGATGTGTACTCCTTGATTTAGTTGAGACATTATGATATACTACCATTTTTTTTTATGATGTATCTCTTTACACATTTGGGTATCATTGTACTCTTGACATTATGATTTTGAGGTTATATGATATGCGGAAATGATTAGTGATCTATATGTCTATATGTGTTTTATGATGGATGCCCATGATGGATGCATTTTATTTCTACATGCTTATGATGTTCATATGATGCTTATATGATGTGTTAATATGGTTACGCTTATATGATGCTATGGTTGATGTATGGATGTAAAAGGTGATATGATAATGCATCATTTATGTTCCTAAATGCTTTATGGATGATGTGTTTATTCTATGTGAGATGGAGTTGATTATGCAAAGGATATGTGATGTTTTTGTATGTTTATGTGATGATTATGTATGGATGTAAAAATGATATGATGATGTATGAGTGATGATTGTATATGTTCCTATGCATGATTCTTTTATAACAGTAAGGGATGCAAATGAAATATTATGCCCCTTATATTTCTATATTTTCTTAATGCAAATATATGATACTTCTATACTATATGAAATGAATTTGATTATGCAAGTGAGATGCAATACACTTCTTTTTGTGTTTTTTGATGCAAATATTATGATATAATGCATGGATGGATGTCTGATATACAAATTATTATGCAACTATATGAGAATGATGTGATTTTTGTTAATGTCAAGTGTACTCAATCTATTAATGATAGAGATAACATCATTGTGAAATTGTTCCAGCCTTGGAAAACCCATAAATACATATGTAAAACTAACATGAATGCAATCTAACTTAACCATGCAAATCTAATATGTAAATTTTGTCATCGTAGCAATTGATTTTTCATGCTTTTTATCATCATTGAGCCTTTAAATTTTTGAGAGTGAGTACAAACATCGATGGTATAATTAGACCATGATGACTTGAGTACTACTTCCATGATTTTTGATATTGCAAGTTAACACAAACATCTAGGTATAATTAAACTAAGATGACCTGAGCATTGCTTGCATAAATAGACAAGAGTTAATCATTTTCCTATGAAAATTTAGAATGTCATTAGTGATACTTTGTAGAGCACGTCTTGTGACAATTTGCACAGTAGTAATGATTAATTCATAGACAACAGATATAGAAAATATCATTCTTCTTCCTAGCTCCTCTAGTCCAAGACATCATCGAGTTGCTCCAGAAAAAATGATAAAAAAAATCAAAGTACAACAGTTGAACATTCATGCTAACATGATAAAGTCATGATTTGAAAGAACATCATCCATTTAGATTTTCTTTGATTGATTGATTTTAGCTGTTTGATTTTGGATGGTTGATTTGCAAAGTTTTATGATCGATGTTCAATGTTAAGTTGCAAAATGATCATTGTGTTTGTTGTGTTGTTTGAATGTTGTTTGTCTGTAGTTTTAAGCTCAAAGTTTACTGCCCCCAGTGAGTTTAGGATTTTTCCCCTAATCTAGGGTGAGACACGACCACAATGCCATGATATGTACATGAAACTTTCCAATCATAGGAAGAATGATGGAGAAAGTGAATGGAAAAAGAAAATGGTTAGCATGCTCAAATAGATGGAAAAGCTAATCTATCACAAATGACACCTATTTCCAAGTTTTCACTAGTTTTTATTGCACTTTTTTAGATTTATATATATATATATATATATATATATTTTGTATTTTTCAAAATTTTCACTTTTTTTGTATTTTTGATCTTTTTGCTTTTTTTATTGTCACCAAGATGCCTATTTGCTAGGTTTTCATTAGGATGATTATTTTTTCAGGAATTTTTTTTATTTTTTTTGTATTTTTTTAGGATTTTTAATGATGCACTAGATAAGTTGGGTGTAGAACTTCCTAAGATGCAGCCTGTTGATGGGCTCTTTGAACAAATCACCTTTAGGTGTGGACAACTGATAGGCTCTAGATCCGAACACTAATACAATGACAAAGTGACCTAGCCAGTTTGGTTTAAATTTCCCCTTCTTCTCTCTATCTTGTTGATTTCATGGATTTTCTTTCAGGACCAAATCACCTACCTAAAATGTTCTTGGTTTGACCTTGTGATTGTAACTTTTGGACATCCTCTACTGATATGCTTTGAGGTGATCAATACATGTTGACAACATTCATCCAATAGTTCTAACTCTTGTAGCATAGATACCTGATAATCTTGATCTGAAATGATCCCCTTTAGTGAGACACTGAGTGATGGTAGCTCTACCTCAATAGGGAAAATGGCCTCTGATCCATAGACTAGAGCATAGGGTGTAGCTCCTGTTGGGGTGTGAATGTTGGTTCTGCAAGCCCATAAATAAGGGTTCAATTGAATGTACTAATCATGTCCAACATCATTGACAATTTTCTTTAGGATTTTCAGGATGGTTTTGTTTGAGGCCTCTACCTAGCCATTTCCCTAAGGGTAGTATGGTGTAGAAAATTGATGTTGGATATGAAACCTCTCACAAAGTTCTTAGAAATCCTGATTCTTGAAATGTCTACCATTTTTAGTGATAATGGATTGAGGAATACCATGCTGGCAGATGAATTAATTTAGGATGAAGGATGCAATTTTTTTTTGGTGATTGTGGTTAGGGGAACAACTTCAATCCACTTTGTAAATTATTCCATAGCCGTGATGATGAATTTGTGTCCATTGGATGAAGGTGGATGAATCTTACCTACAAGGTCTACTCCCCACTAATAGAAAGGCCATGTGGACGCAAACGGTTGCAGTTCTTATGCTGGTGCATGGATCGGGTTTCTATGGATTTGATGTTTTTGGCACTTCTTAAAAAATTGAAATGACTCCTTCTCCATATTCGGCCAGTAATACCCCAAATGTAGGATTTTTTTAGCAAGAGTTAGTCCACTTGAATGAGTTTCATAGATACCTTCATGAACCTTGCGTAAAGTCATTTCAACTTCATTATGTTCTAGACACTGAAGGAGAGTACCATCAAGACCTCGATGGTAAAGTACATCGACTATGAACGTATGTTGAGCTACTTGTCAAATAAAGTTATGTTTCTAGTTTTAGGATAGATCTGGTGGTAGGGTGTTAACTTTTAGATAGGTCTAGATTTTCTTGTAGATAGAAGCTTCAACCTCGACTAGATGGTATATGACTTGGGATTCAGGGTTATCATAGGCAGGGTTAAACAATTGTTCCACCACAAACTCATAACGGGCTCATTTTTTTAGGTATCTGTAGGAGAGAAGCGATGGTTACCATAACATCTACGACTTTGTTATCCCCTCTTGGAATATGCTCAAATTTGATCTCCACAAAGTACTTTTTAAAATCACCCACCATTCTTTTATATGGCATCAATTTATCATTTTTTGTCTGGTAGTTGTCATTCACTTGATTTATGATCAATTAAGAATCTCCATAGAAATGTAACTCTGTGATCTTCCACTCTACAGTTGTCTTGATACCAATGATCAATGCTTCATACTTAGCTATGTTGTTAGTACAAGGAAACATTAACTTGTAGGACTTTGGAATGGTGTGTACTTGTGGTGTGACAAACATGATTCCTACACCTGATCCATGTTGTGTGTAAGATCCATCAAAGTATAACATCCACTATTGTATTGACACTATAAGGACATTTGCATCTAGAAATTCAATGTTCATGGGATGATCATCTGGTAATGGTGCTTTAGCTAGTTGATCCACTATGGTTTATCCCTTGATTGCTTTCCTGTCTACATGCTGGATATCAAACTTGCTCAATATCATTACCCATTTGGCTAGTCTTCCTGTCAAGCCAACTTTGCTAAGTAGGTACTTCAATGGATCAATTTTTGCTATGATTTTGATGGTGTGGGTTAAGGTGTAGTGTATTAGTTGTTGAGTAGCAAATACTACTACCAGACAAGCTTTTTCAATAAATGTGTAATTGATTTCATAGCCATTTAAGATTCTATTGATGTAATAAATTTCCCTTTCTTTTCCCATAGAATCTTCCTGTGCTAGTAGAGTTCCCAAAGATACTTCAGTTGTTGCAATGTAGAGAAATAATGGTTTTCCTTTAGTTGGTGGTACCATTATAGGTGGTGACATCGAATATTTCTTCAGTTGGTTGAAAGATGCTTCACATTTTTAATCCCATTTGAAAGAAACATTCTTGTGGAGCAAGTGATTAAAAGGATGAGTTTTATCTACCAGTTGTGCAATGAACCTCCTAATAGATTGGAATCATCCCTGTAAAGATCTGAGCTAGTTGATATTCTTGGGAGGAGGAATCTCCATGATAGCTTTGACTTTCATATGATCCACTTCAATTCCTTTAGCTAATACAATATATCCCAAAAGTTAAGCTGATGTCATGCCAAATACACATTTCTTGGGGTTTAGTCTCACATTGAATATCTCCAAGCTGGTAAAGATTTTGTCTAGGATTTCCAGATGTCCTTCTCTAGTGTATGATTTTTCCAACAAGTCATCTACATAATCCTCCATAAAGGTGTGCATCATATCATGAAAGATAGTGGTCATCACATGTTGATAAGTAGCCCCGACATTCTTCAACCTAAAAGGCATGATGTTCTAATAGAAATTACCCCATGGGCATGTGAAAGAAGTTTTCTCTTGATCTGCCATTTTTATCTGGTTGTAACCAGAAAATCTGTCCATAAGTGATAGCATTGTATGACCCACTATCAAATCCATGATGATGTCAATGTTAGGCAAAGGAAAATAATCTTTCAGACAAGCCTTATTAAGATATATGAAATCCATACATATCCTAATACTGTGATTTGGTTTTGAAACGAGTACAATGTTGGATATCCATTCAACATAATCAATTGGACAGATAAATCTTGCATCTAGTAGTTTCTTCAATTCAACTTTTACCAACAAGGTGATGTGCAAATGCATTTTTCTCAAATTTTGTTTTACTGGCTTCACTCCAAGTAGTAGAGATAAATGGTGCATGATAAGATCTAGATCTATTCCTAGCATGTAAGCATAGGACCAAGCAAAGTTGACTTTTCTCTCTTTGAAGAATTTAGTGAAGCTTGGTTTTTCTTCCTCTGTCATGGATGCTGCTAGATGTAGAGTCTTGACTATTTCAGCTATACCATTGTTGATGGATTGGGTGGGTTCAACCAACTGTGAAGATCTCTCATGATAGTGCCTGAGAAGAGTGTCAAATCTTCCATCTTTTGGTGCCTCAGAGAGGTTTTCACCATGAGATGCGCTCTTTATTTTTACTTTTTCTTGATCTAATGCTACCATTAAATGGTTTTCACCATTAGATCTATTTTTGATATTCATTTTGTAGCTGGAAGATTTGGCACTCCCCTTGTCTGAAGCTTTGTTATGAGATTCACTGGTGGAACATGTTTTGGCTTCATTAGAGCAAAGGAAGTTAACAATGGCATCATCATTTGGAAAGACAGGTATGCCAAGAAACTCGGTTTGGTCCCATTCAATTAATTTGGGGTGTAACAAGGGCAAGAAATCATCAGATTGGCTAAGGTCAAAAGGGATGAGTGTCATCATGGAAACTTCATCAAAGTTTCCAATGGAAAGGTTGAGGTCTATGATGTTACTCTCTTCTGAAGTATCTATCTTGCTTGAAGTCTAATCATCTTCACTTGAGTCATCGATATGTTGTGATCCAATTTCAAGTGGTCTAGAACTCAAGCTTTTCCCCTCCATATGTGTTGGTGCATACTTTTGTATCACATCAATTTATTTATCATGACAAGATTATTTAGAGAGGGAGTCCCATTCATATTCATTGGAATCCATTTATGAACTATCTCACAATTAGAGGATTCATTCAACAACCTTCTGCAATTTTTTTTCTTTTGATTCTTCTTTATATCCTAGCCCTAGTTTTTTCCTTGGCATTAGTTATGATAAGCTGAATTGGTTCAATGATACCCTCTTTTAATTTTCCGACAAGACCCTTTCCATCATATCCCATCTTCTCTAAGATTGTAAAGCCTTTACCATATGGTTTTGTTAAACATTGGAATTTGATGCTTGTGATGCTTCTTCATCTTTGTATAACTAGTTTAAAACATCCTTGTCTTTAGATTCATCCTCTAAAGTACCTGCTTTTACAAACTTTCCATCAAAGAGCATGGTTAGTTTTGAGAATTTTTGTCTTGATGTGGATGACTTCCCATATGACTTAGGAGAAGTGAATAGTTGTGAAAGACACAATGATTCCTCAAATGAATATTCCCCCATGCCTTTGTCTTTCAACTGGATCTTTTCAACATGTTTTGATAATGAATTGAGTTGAATTTCATGATTTGAGGGAGTAGAATCACCGATACCTTTGTCTTTTGACTGAACCTTTTCCTCAAGCTGGTTTGACAAAGAATTTGATGGACCTTCTCTACTTGATGTAGTACAATCACTGATACCCTTATCCTTTGATTGGTCCTTTTTCTCAGCCCACTTTGACAAGGAATTTAGTTGTCTTTCGTTGTTGGATAAACTAGGAGTTGTAGCTTCCATATTATGTGGCACAAAAGTATCTTGGGTTGTTTTGAGTGTGTTGCAATATTGTGGATTGTTGGAATCAACTGAAATGGTGATTTCTTGCCCGTTGAAAGGAAATTTAAAATACTTGTGATACGTTGACAACACTACTTGCATCTCATGAATCCAAGGATGTCCCAAGAGTATATTGTATGTTAAATCCTTGTCTAACACTTGGAAAACTATATCTTTTACAACTAATCCCACTTAAATTGGTAACACAATTAATCCTTGGGAAGATATCTCTTCATCATCACAGGCTTTGATAGTGATTTTTCTTCTAGCATCAATGGGAATTTTAGAATATCCAAGTGCATGGATAAGTTTGAAAGTACCAATATTTAGGCTAGCTCCACCGTCTATTAGAAAACATTTGACCTGGTGTTTGTGAACTAGAACCTCAATGTGGAGAGCAACATTATGTGGATGGTTGATTGATACATCATCATGTTTGAAAAATGATAGGAAATGAGGTGCGGTCAAGTGTCCCACCATAGCTTGGAATTGACAAACTTCTAGATTATTTTGTATTGTGGTGGCTATTAGAGCTTGTTCTAGAATTTCTTTATGAGCTGGTGAAATTTTGAGGAGTTCCAATATGGATACTTGAGCTAGGATTTTCTGCAATTGATCAACTATGTTGTATTGAGTTGCAGGGGTAGTAGGTTTCTTAGATGTAGCTCCTTTCAATATTACTTTGGCTTGCCCCATTGTGGTTGCATTGACTGGTTAATCATCTTTTTTTTCTCTAATTTGAATGACATTAATCTAGTTATCATTTGCAGCAATATTTGTGATCAAATTGATTGGTACGATGTCATTAATTTGATGTGATTTGGCATTGCCATCATGAAGATGAGTTTTAGTTGTAACAATGTTTTGTTCATGCTCAATTGTGGTGTCATTAATTTTATTATTAGCTGCAATAATGTCTCTTTGGCCCTTGATTTCAATATCCTTAGTTTGACATTCTATGACTGGTATGATTTCATCGATTTGATGTGATTTGGTGTTGATGTCATGGTGATGATTTTTAGTTGTAACAATGTTTCTTTGGCCCTTAATTTCGATATCCCTAGTTTGATTTTCAACTACCTCAACATAATGAATGGTAGAATCATAAATGTAGTTTACATTTTTTCCTTTGGTTTTGATGAAGAGGACTCCCCTTTTTCATAATTTGGTAAAGGATTCTTGAATGCTTCATGATCATTGTTCATTTGAGGTCCTACAAATATTGTCTTGTTATCATTCAAGTCTTGTATCAAATGTTTCAGCTGCATGCAATCATTTGTTTTGTGTCCTTTGTTTCAGTGAAAGTTACAAAAATGTGCATCATTCCACCAAGATGGTTTAACTCTTGGTTCCCAATCTCTTGCTTCTGGTAATGTTATAACCTTAGCTGCAAGAAGTTCCTTTAATGCTAATTCCAATGACTATCCCAAAGGTGCGAATCTTATTTGATTTGATGAGGTTAGATATGGTGGTTGTTTAGCTTGAGGATTGCTTGGATTTTTGTTTTGATTCGAATTTTGGTTGTTGCTTTGATTGTTGGTTGGATTGTTGTTTTGATTGGTCTTGGTGGCAGCTGTTGTCAAGTTAAATACTGGTTCTGCATTTTATGTTTCAGCTAAAGTGTCATTGTTACAAGCATTCTTGTTTCTTTTCCAAAACTTTGGTTTATCATTACTGTTATAATTATTAGTGGAGCTTGTTGAGTTGTTTCCTTCATTGTAAATTTTTATTACTCCTCTTTTTACCAAAGCTTCTTCAATTTTGATTCCATTTCCAACCAATTTTTTAAAGGTAGGTGGGAATTGTAGTTCCAATCTATAGCTCATCTCATCACTTAGATTGTCAATGAAAATTTCCATCTTTTCCTTTTCAGGTATGGGAAGAGAATATCTTGCAAACAACCTTCTCCATCTTTGTAAGAATATGAGGAATGATTCACCCTTTTTCTGTTTTGTATTGCAAAGGTCCTTCATTGTTATATTGTGTTGGATGTTGTAGGAGTATTGGGTGATGAATTTATTAACCAATTCTTCAAAGGTTTTAATTATTGGTGCAAGTTTGGAGAACCATTCCAAGCATTTTCCACCTAGGTTGTGTGGGAACAATCTCATAAAGTAAGTTTCTTTGTGTGCAAATTCAAGACTCATGGTTCAAAATTCTCTTACATGATCTATAGGATTTTTTTTACCATTGTATTTATCATACTTTAGGAATTCACAATGTCTGGGAAAAGGAATCATGTTGGTATTTTGATCAAAAGGATAGGGGTAGATGTCTTGTATCAATTATCTTTTTGAGGTTCCCCTTTGCATGTCTTGAATCTACTGTTGGAGGTTTTTCATTTGATGAGTTAAGGTAGCCACTGGATCTGTGTTTGATGGATCATTTTCAGTCTTTTTATGAGGTGATTTCAATTGATTAACATCAAAGTCATGTGGAAGTTTGATACCTTGATTAGCTAGCATTAAGAATTATTTTTCCCCATCTCTTTCAAAAATATTTTCAAGGAACTTGTGGAAATTTGGATCTTGTTGAGAATGTTGGATGTATTCCCCAGTTATTTCCTCACCTTCATATTGGTGGATTTTATGGAATGGATTTTCTTTACCTTCAACCATGGTATTTTGAGTTTCAAGTTCCTTTTCTTTGAGTTTATGCTTTTGGCATCTTGTTTGAATGGGCATACAAAGTGTTATAATTTGACTAAACTTTGATCTTTGTTTTGAAAAGTGCCAAGGATAAAAACTAAGCCAAATAGAATGAAAAATTCTATTGATGAGACTAAGTTTAATATGATTATATAGTGTTTGTTTCATAATGAAAGGATGAAAAATATTGATGATGAAACTTAGCTTAACAATCAGAGGTGTTTAGGCACTTTAAGGTGTTAGATCTTGGTTTTGTTTGAAGAATTCTACTTGCAAATGTTAGTTTCAACAAGTTTAAGACTTTGGTGTGACCGAGGAATGATTCTATCTTGGAAAAGATCCTTAATTCTGGTTCAAATTGATGAATAGGGGATGAGTTTAGCTCTCTAGTTTTGAATTTATTGGATGCACTAAAACATGGTATGGATGTGCTAAAATATTGCACATATGTGCTAGAAAATAGACTGAATCTACTAGATTGTATCCAATATGTGCCAGACAATGGAATCAATGCACTAAAAGATAGACCAAATGTGCCAGAGAATGTACTAAATGCACTAAAATATGGACTCAATGTGCTAAAGGATGACTCAAATGCACTAAAAAAATACTAAATGCGCTAGAAAATGCTAGTGATGTGCTAGAATGCCCCTCTAGATGTGATTTTAATTTGGTATTCTGGAAGTGAATGCACTAAAAGGATCTGCAAATGCACTAAATTATGGAACAAATGCGCTGGAAAGTGACCTAGATGCGCTAGAAGACATACAACATGCATTGGAAAAAGACAATGATGCACTAGACTATACCTTATATGCACTAGCAAATGGATTAGACGCACTCAAATATTCTGTGAATGCACTAGAAAATGCCCTAAATGCGCTAGAAAATGCAATGAATGCGCTATAACAAAGGATGCATGTGCTAATTTGGAATTATTCAGTGTTTTTGCAAGTCTGTCTGGTTATTCTGCTTTTTAATCTGTGAGTTTGAATGTTTCCAGGGAATGCTTTTCTGAACAAGGATTTTTGCTTGGTTTCCAATTTGTGAATTATGTGAATTGAATGCTTTAAATGGATGAATTATTGAATTATGACTTCAAACACAAGTTGTCAAATAATTGTTTCCACCTAGGAACTAAACATTGAGTGTGTATTCAAGGATTTGGTTTGATTCTTTTGATTTCCACAGGTATAACACAAGAGAAGATAGTTTAAGCACTTTTCTATATTCTCAAGGGTCACTTAAAATACCACAACCCACATCTTAGAACCATGTCAACTCACACAGCCGTGTCACCCCTAGAGGGCGCCCGCATTTTTTCCTTTCTCGGGTCTTAACAAGGGTCGAATCCTCCACCTTTGGCCAGTAATCCTTGATGGTTATGTTAGCTCTCAAAAATGCAGGCTAAATGCCTCAAGAGGCTGCCAATCTCCTGATACATTTTAGGGTAACATACAAGGTCAAGGGAACTCAACCTCCTACTCTTTAGGTGCTACAAACCTGGGTGGGTGTACCTTTCTGAATAGTGTAGACTTAAGTTGTGATTATCTTTCTGAAATACTTTGTCCATAATGGCAGATGACAATGAATAAATGAAATCAAACTTGATAGCAATCTTCTGATCTAAATCCTAAAAATGCTTAATAAACAAATATAAAGAAACTGAGTGAATTCAAATAATGAAATTGCAGAGACCAGTGCCTTATTGGGTATGCAGAGTCAAATGAAATAGAAGTGGGCAACTTATTTTGGCAGAAAACAAATTGCAGGCATATGATCTATTCATAACTTGTATAAACAATGCAAGATTATGACCACTGAGCTCTTCTTTAATAATCTAGATGAATCTTCTTGATTACTGTGATCAATGAAAAGGATTTAATCTCTACTTGAGAGAACTAGTCAATTAATCACACAAATACAAAAAATGTGCATTGATAAATTGAAAGTAAACTTTTTACATCAATTTAAACAACCAGAAAGAATCAACTTAGAGACAGCTTCAACAATACTTTTCAATAAGTTCAACATACAATTGACACCAGAAATAACCTGCCACACCAGCTGATTTTTATTGAATTCACCATTTGAAAACATGCAACATAATCTATGATAAGAGAAAATTATTCTACTATAGCCATTCCTAATCTACTATATGTAATCTAAAATATGATCTCAAATCTCTCCTCCTTAATTACAATCGGGGTGCATATATATACACCAACAGTCAGGAAACAAAATGCTTCCAAACCATGTCGGCCCACAGCATTTGAATATTAATCATCAATGGAACAGTCACCAGGATAGCCTTGAAAGTATGCTGAAGGAAATTATATCATCAATCACTCCTGCTCGTGTTCCTTTGTTCTTTGTATTATTCGTTTTCACCGTGACCACTCGCTCGCTACGCTGAAGTCAAGAAGTATCACCTATTTGTCCCCTTTGTGTTTCACCATAGCTCTGTAATATTAGAGAGATGTCATACAACATGTATTATGTCTTACTGAAAACCCTATGGTTGAACTTGTCGCTGTGACCTATCGCTCTCAGGGAGATATCATATCGAAAACCTTTTGTCACACTGAGAACACTTTTCTGTTATATTCATTTCAGTTGTTGAGACACAAGAAAATGTCATATCGAAAAGGACCTCTGTTTGATTCACTATCACTATAACCTCCATCTATCGGGGAGACCTCTCATAGAATACTTCAAGTCATATCGAAAGTCTTCAATCATGCCTGAGTCACTGTGACAAAATGTTTCTTATGTCGACAAGGTCCCCTTTGTGCTCCATCGGTGAGACTGGAGGTCACTCGCCGAGACCTCATATCGATAATCCTGACCTATGCCGATATCGCATCCCAAGCATATACATAGATCGCCAAGAGAAACCAAATCTCACACCAAAAAAAACCATTTTGACACTGTCGACAAGACCCAACAGATTCGCCAAGACCACACACCAAAACATAAGTCTCACCGAAGCACCCCGAGCTCACACCTGTTTTCCAAGACAAAGCCAACCCTTTGTCGAAAGAAAAATAGAAGACACTGTCGGCAAGACCCAACAGGTTCGTTATGATATATATCGATATCATAACTCTTGCTGAAAAAATCATTGATCCTATCAGTCGGCAAGACAAGGGAGGTCGCCATGAAATACATCGAAGAAGAATCTCTTGCCGATAAGCCTGTTCCTTTATTGATCGGTAAGACAAGAAGTACTTGCTAAGACATTAGCCCGAAGATAACATTCTCACCAAAACGATTTTCCTCCATCACTGAAACAATGACAAAGTCTTGCCGAAAGATGAATGCAGAAAACCTGTGATTGCCATGACACTGAATGAGTCTTGCCGGTAGGCAACTAAGACTCATGCAAGCAGCAAATGCAACATGGGTCGGGGAACCCCAGACCGTCATAAGCCGAAACAGACCAGAATGTGAAAAATGCAAAACTCGATGAAGCATATGGAGCAACATGGGAAAATATGGAGAAAATATACATGAAGAGAGGGAAATGTACTCAAGGTGAGACTCACTTGGAAAATTATAAATGTAGACAATATGTAAAATCACCAGATTTTTACAGTTCCAACAGGTTATATGGTGAGTATCTTGGGGGAAGATTCTTCCCTCCCCTTGGACTGTGATATTAGAAGTGTTCAGAGACTGACTCGGTTGGATTCTACAATAAGGTTCATAATAAGGGTTTCCATTCGATGTGTAAAATAGATAAACTCCCTTAGGAGACCTCCCAACCTTTAAAATAAAGGCTTTGGGGATGGTTATCTTGCACACTACCATCAAATTGTAGACTTTCTCTAAATTCACTTTTGATTATAGTGGGTCATAAAACTTGGCTTTAGTTGTTCCCACATAGGTCATTCCCATAGGGTGAGTAATTTTTCCCACTATGGTAGGCCTTCTAAAGGTATCAAAAAAGCATAACATAGTGAGTATGGTATTCTGGTCACCTAGTTAAGGGGAGAGCATAGGCCTATCACTTCAAGCATAGTAGAGAAGGGGTTCTTTAACCTTCTAATTAAACTAGGTTCCTCATTTAATTAAAAGAAGACAATAAAACAACTCCAACCCATGCATACACCATCAGTAGTTTGATATCATTATCTTTGACCAATGTATTATGCACCTGCAACACACAAAATATCCATTAGTTCTCAGGATTTTGAATTTTTGCAAAATAAACTAGATGTGCTAAAAGATAACTCCTATGTGCTAAAAGAACTACCAAATGCGCTATAAAAACTACTGAATGTGCTAAAATAAAGACCAAATGCACTAAAAGACCCCCTGAATGTGACGAAAGATGTGTTTTCTGCATTGAAAGAAGCCTTAGATGCGCTGTAACAAGAATTGGATGCGTTGAAAGATGTTTTGGATGAGCCGTAATAGGAACTAGATGAGCTGAAAGATTTTTTGTATGCACCGAAAGAAATATCGGATGCGCTACATAAGAGTTCACGTCCAAATTCTACAAAACAACTTCTAGAAAATGTCAATAGAAAGGTGCTAGGCCCCACAGTGGGCGCCAATTTATGTGTGAGGTAAAATGTGGAAATAAACAAGATCACACAAGCAATGAAATGTATTACATTAGGGAATTTAAATCACAAACTAAATCAAATTGAAACAAGAGAAAATTCCTAAAATCATTCCATTTTTCTCTTTTCTCAAGGATCCTCTAAATCATTAGTGCTCTCAGATTTGTATATCGCACTATGACTGTTTAGATGACAACCTAAGAAGCAAGATGCTGTAGAATGCAAGAATCTAATTCCTACATGATTGATGAGTTGTATGACAATGCTATGATGCTATGATATTAATGCTGCTGTGATAAAAATAAATATTATTCTATGATAGTGATGCTAAATGCTATGGTGGAAATGTTGTATAAAAGTTAAGATGATAACTAAAATTCAGCTATGAAACTAAGCCATGATTCTAAACTAATATGATACTATAATGCTCAAATGCTTTAAACAATAAAATTCTCTCACAAAATTTCTGCTTAGTAAGTTTGCTCAAAGATGGGATATCAAATGTTGTAGAATGGTCTTGTATTTATAGGATTTCCAAGGCATCTTGTGATGTGGAAGCAACCAATGGTCAAGATTTCAGATGGAGAGATGAACGATGGAGATGAAAGAAGTTAGAGGTAATCATGGAGGATGTTCCCTTGACTGTGAACACCATGCCAAGTGTGAGGGAGAATGAAATGATGGAGAGAGCCAAGTGTCCAAAGTTTGTTTTGGAATTGGTTGAGGATAATTCCCATTTAAATATTAGACATATTTAAATTCATGTGACACTTGATGAGACGGCAAGAGGAGAAGTTGGAGACATGTGCCTAAATTCAAATTGGGAATTCAAATTTAGTGAGAAGATTATTAATTAAATAAAACAAACTATTGATATTTGTTTATTTAATTAAAATTAGAAGAATGTGATTTAAGATGGTAGAATTAGAAAAGTGTGAAATATATAAATAAATTTAGAATTTATTTATAAGTAGATGAAATAAGAGATTTATTAATTAAATAACTGGTATTTAATTAATCATCATGACCGATTTTAGGTGTATACATTTTTCCCCTCTTTGAAGTAATATGTTTACACGTTGCTTCAAAAAAAATTTTGTTGGTGATGTTGACAATTTTTTTTTGATGCCCCAGACATTGATTTTTAGGTGATGATGAATATATGCCCCCTTAGGAGATAAATCAATGAATATTTTATTTTTTAGGATTTTTTTTGAATTTTTGAAATTTTTTATGATTTTTTGATGATTTTCAAATTTTATGATTCAAAGTCGATTTATCTCTTGAAAAATGATCTTTAAGCTGCCACGTGATGAAATGATTAATTAAGCCCTTTTGAAAAATAAAATAAATCAACCCCACAAAAATCCTACTTAATTAGCCTTTAAAAGGTTAATAAAATGTGATTAGAAGTTCATTTGTGCATTTTTATTTTGAAATTTGAGAGTGATTGAGCAATTTGAGCAAGATGGTGATTCCCTACCACACACACCGATTTGAGTGCGTGCAATGTCACAACCACCTTGCAGCATATGGACCTCCGATACATACCCCAAAAACCTCCTTGTGATTTTTGAAATTAATTTTTCCCACATTTTTTCATATTTAAATTCTTCTTTCATGCATTTAGAGTTTTAGCACATCTAGGGAATTAGTGTTTAGAGTCATATTTTGAGCGTATACGATGAATGTTCTAGCACATATGATTTATTAGCGCATAGGTGATGCAATTTAGCACAATAGGTCAATGTTGTTGTGCATAGAATTATTTAGTGCATTGATAGAGGGATTTAGCACATACGATGGATTTGATGGTACATATGGTGATTCGAAGCATAGAGACCCTATTTTGGTGCATCCATGAAATTTTTTGGCACATCCATGTTTTTAGTGCTTTGAGTCACTGTTTTAGCACATCAATGAAATTTAAACCAAATTGATGAATTTTAGCTTAGGCTCCTCATTTTTTGATGATTATTTATTGCATTAGTTGTTGATTTGATGATGTCTGATGATGCTGATAGATTAGATTATTGATCTCATGATAGGTGAGATTCAATGATAGGATGATGATAATTGACCTCGTGATAGGTGAGGATCAATGATAGATTGATGATGATTGACCTCATGATAGATGAGGATCAATGATATATTGATGATGATTGACCTCATGATAGGCGAGGTGCAATGATAAACACTCACAACATTTGATGAAAGACTCATTAGAGCTAAGTAGATTGATATGCTGATTGATGTTGATTGATTGATTTGCTAATTTGCGATATGCTATGATGATAGGAGCCTTCGATAGTCCTATAGATTTGGGAGTGCTTCTTGAGGACCTAAGATTTGATTCCACATTTAGATTAGCCTAATCTAAATGTGATTGGCCAATGCAGATTGACTTCACTGATAGATATGCCCCAATATTAGATTAACAGGGGTCTTCTGACCTTATTAGTAGAGAGATGGCACAGTGATCATAACACCTTCCACTTACCTATCAGCGAGATGACAATGACCCCGAAGGATGTTTACCACATTTTTAGGATTCCAATTGTCGAGGAGCTAGTTGTATATGATTCCATCGAGGAGGGTGGTACAAATGCACATTGGAGAGTGTTAGAGGATGATCAGATTTACGGTTATGAGATCCGGTGGTGAGAGATGGTTTTTCATATGCGACATTGCCTTGTGTGCTTGCTAGTTTTATTGGAGGATTTCTATGTCCTGACCGTAGGTCAAAGGGACTTTCAGTTGGATGGGGTCGGATACTTGAGAGTATGATTATACAAGGGACTAATAGTGTTTGGTATAAATGGTGCCTTTGGTTCATATTTATGAATAATCTTTCCACACTTTGAGCTATTGCATTTGTAGCCTAATATAGCTACAAAAATGATTCTTATGACATCATCCTAGGAACCTTCTTCATTCAATAGATTATCTACATACATCACTTCTAAATGGGATCAAGATATAATATATATGTAGTTTTATTTTCTAATCTACGTTTGATGTGAATTATTTATGTGGTACACAACTCTTTCTAGGGCTCTTTTCCCCTAGATAGTTTATTTGTGATTTCTACCTACAAATGGAGCATTTAGATTCAAATTAATCAATCATCTTGAGGAATGCTTGTCTACTAATCCATCTAATTCCTAGTCCTATTTTAGTGAAAAAAATCATGCTTGAATAGTATAGCGAAAGTATAAGATGATAGCTTTGTCTCCCTCTTTGAATTCAAATGATTTAGAAGTTTATTCAAAATTGAACTTTATAGAGATCTTCCTATTTATCTCATGGTTTGTAAGATGACGATTTTCTTAATAAAAATCAAAGGATCACATTCAATCCCTTAAAAAACTATATGAAGTGAAATTAATATTTTCGTATGTGGAACTCTCTTACACTTCTAGGGTTTTGAACCTAAAAGGAGAGAGATACAAAAATCTTAATGCTTCACTCAAGAATAAACCCTTGAGATTTCAATGTAAAGGAGATTGAAATCTATCAAAGAGGATTGTCCTAAAGGCGAAAAACTAATAAAAGGGGTTCACCACCAAGTATAAACTTGGAAATGACAAAACGTTTGAAAATACAATGTGATATGGAAAATGGCCTAGAAAATGACTTAGAAATGAAAATAAAGCAAAATAGAAGGCTATGAAATAAAAAGTGTGCACTTGGAAATGTATTGGAGACTAGAAAAAACTTTGAAACTCTACAAATGCTTATTTTTAAGCCTAGTGGGGCTCATTTTCCATTCTGGCGAATCAATCCCAATTCTAGAAAACTACACCAAAGCCTGTTTCAGCCATTTGGGTATCCAAATCCACAAAAATATCTAAAAAATAGGTACACTAATGGTGAATGAGTCAATTTTTACTTTTTTGGATTCCACTAAGAAGTGGAATCTGTAGCTCTCGGTCTACTCTTTTTGTTCCTCCAAGTGTCCGTATCCAAAACCCCAATTTTTTGGGCTATAACTAACTTTTTGTGAAGATTTTGATCTTGAAAATAGGGATATGACTTCAACAAGTTGAAACCTATTCTTCAATGATCTCCAAGCCTTCAAAGTACCTAGATCTACAATAACAAAAGGAAAGAGAGAAAATGTTGATTGTTAGGGAGTAGGGGTTTGCCTTGGTCAAACCCCTTTTAGGTAATTAAACCAAAATGATGAAACAAGATAATGAATCATGAATATGAAGTAATGCAATTAGAAACTTGCCATGATGATGGATTTTTAATTTCTGCAACAATGGATGAATAATCTACCCTTGAATGCCTTATAAGTGATCTTGAAAGCTATCTTGATGACCTTGTGAAGACTTGAAATGCTTAACCCTAGCTTGCTTGACTTGAGAATATGAATGTATGATGAAATAATGATTTTATGGCTTATTTATATAGGAAAGGCACTAAAATGGCTATTAATTTTATCCCCAAGGCCAACATTGAAGAAAATCAAACTTAAAACCCAATTTTTCCCGCTCAAACTTTGAAAATAACTCAAATGGGACTCATTTGCCATTCTAGGAAAATGAGTCCCACCTAGATGGGACTCATTTTCCCAAGGTGGTGAATGGGTCCCATAGGGGCCATTTTGCTAGCTAAAGTGTCAGGGAATGCATAAATTAAGTCTATATGTTGACCTAGTTGGGATTTTAATCAAATTATGCCTTGTGATGCACAATATGGGGTCATAGGGGCCTATTAATGATGATATAAAGGGTGATTAGGGCTAGGGACACAAAGATAAATGTGAAAGTGTTGTTAAATACACTTTACAACATTAAAATGAGGTCCACATAGCCTAGAAAGGCACAAGATCCAATGGAAATGTGTAAAACACATTACAACACTAGATCAAGGAAAAATTAAGCCAAAATCCACAAGCATCCAAATGAGTGTGAAAATGTCCAAAGATCTATTTTTCTATGCTACATTAAGCCCCCACTTTAGTGAGAGGATGAACTTACTTCAAACTCACACTAAAGTAGACATTCAAGAGGGGTCCAATCATACCAATGTAGATGAAAATGGATGAAAAAGACCAAGGCATCGGTCAAGTCCCCAGGATCCAAGATCCTAAGTCAAACCAACATAAGCAAAAAAGGGCACACACAAGGTGTATAATATGCAGTAAAAAAAGATACTCGATCATGCAATGGCAATAAATAGAAGGAAAAGAAATGCAAATGAGAAAAAATAAAAAAAGTGGATCAATCTTCGATTGTTTGTCTAACACGATGTGGATCAAATCTAAGTTGTTTGTCCAAAAAATGCACGCTCACTATGGGGCAACAAAACTCTTGGCTATCTGCTGGGTGAGAAATACCAAAAGGTGAGAAACATACACTCATGGATGGTATGCACTCACACACGCAAGTGGCTATGGGGAAAGTCATGCCTCAAATTGGGCTTCCCGCTTAACCATACAAAAGTTATATCTCCTGATAACTTTAATAGGGTGCCACAATGTAATGCTTTTTGTAAATTCTTTTGAATGCCATGTAAAGATTTTTTTAAAGGGGATTTTTCTTTGTTCATGTAAGGTCTTCTTCTTAGGGAGCATTGTGCCTAATGTATCCAAGAGAGGACAAGTCAAAGTGTCAGATTGTCTCCCATGGGATGCCTCATTCACATCATGCCATGTCAGAAGATCATACACTCTTGGATGACATCAAACCCAATGAAACCACCAAGAAGAGGCCACATCACAAGAAAAAAGAAAAATCACGCCATGAAATTTTTGCCAAAAGATCTTGTCTATGTATGCCCCCACTTTAAAGCAGTTGCTACACCAACATTGTGAGCAATTGCTTTAAAGTAGCCAATGATAAATAAAAGAAGACATGAGAGAAAACTTGGAAAGACCTATGCCAAGTCATATTTTTCAAATTAAGCTACATCATGAATAAGTACAACACATGCGAGTCAATTTAAGACATGTCATCTAGATTCCAAGCTTGCTCTTATATATTCATGAAAGGTTAACGACTAGCCAAAAGAGACAAGGACATATGACATATAGGGATAAGGCTTCCTAACCCCTTTCCCCCACTTTGTGCAAGACAAGGGTGAGCCTAGAATGAATGATAATATGTTGTACTCCTTGTGATTGCAAAACATGCAACTATGGAAAGGAGCAACAACTAATGTTATTTATGTCGATAAGTAAACAAAGTTTCTACTTGATACATATTTAATGAGATATCTATTGGTTGAGGATGCACCAAGGTTAAAGTTTTCTTGGAAGAATTTTTGTGATAGTGTTGACATTGAATGAAGGTTTTTGTTTTGAGGGACAACAACCAAGATCATTAGGCTTTATAGCATCACATCCTTTTCCAGGTTGCTTTAGAAGTTCAAAACGTCTTCCAAAAAGTTTTGTCATGTTTGTTGGATTTGGTGGTTGTTCAATTTCCTCAAAGTTTTTCTTGGATGTTATTTTTGCTTTTAAGGTGGTTGACGTGGATGTTTTTGACATAACCTCTATTTCTCTTCCCTTTTTAGATTCTTTTACAAGTTATAATCATGTATTCTCCCATGGATGTAGAAATGAAATCAAAGGTTTTCAAATTATCTTCCAATAACTTTGTGGCTTCTTTAATTTGACTTTGTCTTTCTATATTTTTTTTCTTGGTACTGATCATAACACATGTAACCTTTTTGTTTTGAGGAGTAGATGGTGACTTGTCATAAACTCCTAACATTTTCTTCAAGGCTTGATCCATATCAAGAAATTTAGGATGCTTCAAAGTGAGGTTGATTTTTGGTTTGCACATGATAGTGTTGATGTTTTCTTGCACCATGATACCTTCCCTATTAGGAGAGTTTTTAGGATAACTACAAACTAGATGTTCATGACATTCGATGTTTGGTTCTTCAATATTGACTTCATTGCAAATAAGGGAATGATCCATGGTTGGATTTTCTTGCTTGGAAATGATGGCGTTTCCTTGTACAATGATGTTTTCCTCATAATTATCATTGATGGGATCTTGTAACACCATAATATCTTCTTTACCAATAGGAGAGATATTAGGAGAGGGGGAAATTTGATTGTTGTGACTATTGATGATTTCATTCTCATTCTTGAAGGTCTCATTCTCTTGTGTCATAGTATCTATCCAAGTAGGAGAGATTTTAGGAAAGTGAAAAACAATAGGTTCATCACATTTCATGGTTGGATTTGGTAAAGTAGCTTCATTGCTCCTAGGAGAGGCATCAAGGGAAGGATAGCTAGGAGTTTTATGGTTACCAATGATTGGACTTTTTTGTTCAAATAGGTCTTCCCAAATGGTAGGGGCAGTGGGAAAGGGAGGAATAAGATTCTCATGAGTCTCAATAAATATATCTTCTAACACTAAACTATCTTCTTCATTTCTAGAGAAGATATTAGGAGAAGGAAGGGTTTGATTATCATGATAATGTATATTTACATTCCCATGTCCTATAATGTCTTCTTGAGTAGGAGAGGTAGGATTGTCATAGCTCTCAAATATCAACATATCCTCCACACAAATGTGTTTTTCATGATCATTCACGATTGTATCCTTATTCACTAAAGAATTTTAACAAGTAGGGGAGGTATTGGGAGTAGTGGCCATGATCTTAGTTTTGTGTGTCATAGTGTCTTTTCAAGGGGGAAGAGGAGGAAAACAAGTAAGACTTTCATGATATTCAGTGATTGTTTCTTCTGTCATCAAGATACCTTCATCGCTAATGGGAGAGATATTGGGAGAAGAACAATTATGATTATCATGATTATCGATTCTTGCATCCTTTTGTGTCAAACCTTTAGTGGATGATCTTAGTGAGAGGAATTCCTTAAGGGCTTCATCTAACATGTTTAAGCCATCACTACTAAATGGATTGGATGATATACTTTTTCTGAATGCAAGTATTTTTTGAATTGTTTCTTGTGATGTTTTTAGTTTTTAGTTTTCATTTTCTAATGAATCTAATTGAAGTGAGCTAGGAACTAATGTCAACTGAAAATGAAATTGCAAAAATATAATGCTATCCATAATTTACATGAATGTAAATAATGATATTTCTAATGATTTGAATGTAATAGAAGCTATGAAAACTTAAAATGCAATGTAAAGACTTAGGATGAAATGCAATTTTTTAGATTTCAAATAAGGTAATTTACTCATTACACTATGCAATGATCTGAAAATGAAATGTTGTGAATGCAAATTTGAAATTAAGCAATGTATGAAATGGACCAATTTAAGATAGATTTAGTGAAATGCATGTAACAAAAACTCTACCAACTAAAACATATAGTTAATGGCAACAAATAGAAGTGCAAAAACAAGGTTTTCAGTGTTGTAAAAGGCAATTTTAGGAGTGCAAATGGATTGATTCGCCCAAGGTGGTGAGTGAGTCCCAATGGAGGTTTTTTCTAAAATTTTCAGATTTTTTCAATTGTTTTTGATGCTTTTTATGTTGTATGATATGTATTCTAAGTGAAAATGCAATTTTTAGATGATTTGCAATGATTTGAGATGCAAAAATGTAACCTATATGCACTTTCACTAATGCAAAATTTTAGAAACCCTAGATGCCAATTAACTAATGCAAACTCAATGCAATCTAGATCTAGGATCATGGTGGACTCCAAATTAGAAAATAAGGTATTTGAAAAGTAGGTTCACCAAAATGAAACAAATATTTTTGTATGTGGGACTCTCTTACACTTCTAGGGTTTTGAACCTAAAAGGAGAGATACAAAAACCTTAATGCTTCACTCAAGAATAAGCCCTTGAGATTTAAATGCAAAGGATATTGAAATATGTCAAAGAGGATTGTCCTAAAGGCTGAAAAATAATAAAAGGGGTTCACCACCAAGTATAAACTTGGAAAAGACAAATTTTTTGAAAACACAATGTGATATGCAAAATGGCCTAGAAAATGACTTAGAAATGCAAATAAAGAAAAATAGAAAGCTATGAAATAAAAAGTGTTCACTTGGAAATGTATTGGAGCTAAAAAAACTTTGAAACTCTACAAATACTTATTTTTAATCCTGGTGGGACTCATTCACCATTCTGGGTGAATTAGTTCCGATTCTAGAAAACTGCACCAAAGCCTGTTTCGATCAAATGGGTATCCAAATCCACAAAAATATCTAAAAAATAGGTGTAATGGGACTCATTCACCACTAATGGAAAATTATTCTAGTTTAACTTTTTTAGAAACTCAAAAGTGGAATATGTAGCCCTTAGTTTGCTCTTTTTGTTCCTCCAGGTGTCCAAATCCAAAACCCTAATTTTTGAGGCTGTAAGTGACTTTTTGTGAAGATTTTGATATTTCTAATAGAGAGATGACTTCAATAAGTTGAAACCTATTCTTCAATGATATCCAAGCCTTCAAAGTACCTAGATTTGTAATCACACAAGGAAAGAGAGAAAATGTTGATTGTTAGGGAATAGGGGTTTTTGCCTTGGTCAAACCCCTTTTAGGTAATTAAACCAAAATGATGAAAAAAGATAATGAATCATGAATATGAAGTAATACAATTATAAAATTTCCATGATGATGGATCTTGAATTTCTACAACAATGGATGAAGAATCTGCCCTTGAATGCCTTAGAAGTGAGCTTGAAAGCTATCTTGATGACCTTGTGAAGACTTGAAATGCTTAACCCTAGCTTGATTGACTTGAGAACATGAATGTATGATGAAATAATTATTTTATGGATTTTTTATATAGGCAAGGCACTCAAATGGCCGTTAATTTGATCCCCAAGGCCGACATTGAAGAAAATTAAACTTAAAACCTAGTTTTTCCCACTCAAACTTTGAAAATAGATCAAATGGGACTCATTCACCATTTTGGGAAAATGAGCCCCACTTGGATGCGACTCATTCTACCAAGGTGGAGAATGGGTCCCAATGGGGCCATTTTGCTAGCTAAAGTCTCGAGGAATGTATAAATTAAGTCTATATGTTGATCTAGTTGGGATTTTAATCAAATTATGCCTCAGGATGCACAATATGGGGTCATAGGGGCCTATTAATGATGATATAAAGGGTGATTAGGGCTAGGGACACAAAGTTCAATGTGAAAGTGTGGTTAAATACACTACAACATTAAAATGAGGTCTACATAGCCTAGAAAGGCACAAAATCCAATGTAAATGTGTAAAACACATTCCAACACTAGATCAAGGAAAAACTAAGCCAAAACCCACAAGAAGGATCCAAATGAGTGTGAAAATTTCCAAAGATCCATTTTTCTATGCTACATGAAGATCTTTGAAAACTACATGATTGTTTTTCTATTTTATTCTAACATCATTTGGGTCATTTGGAATACTTTTTATTTTGTGATGCAAGGAAGATTACCTAAGCTCCTTGAATTTTAAATAGAGATGATCCCATAAAATCCATTGTTGGAATTTTATTAGGCTATAAGTGCATTAGATCAAAATGTGGCAGTATTATTCATAAACGTGAGCTAGAGACACCATTCATATCAAATGTTACTAGTTTTTATTTAAGTTTTTTAAACAAAAAATAAAATAAAAAAAAACTTTTAGAATGCAAATTAATTCAATTACTATCATTGAAATACATAATACAACTAATTAAATTTCACACTAACTTTTATAAAATTATTGAATAATTTAGCATATAAAATTTCAAAAACTTATATTAAAACTATTAAACTCTCTTGACTAATTAAATTAGATTAAGGTGATAATCTACTCGATTTATTGAAAATAATTTTTTAACTAGTTATATCTAATCCAATTATGTCACATAAGCAAATACAATTTAAGAATGTCAATAAATAAGTTCAATAATGTTAAATTGACATATTTTATTGAAATTAGATTATATAAAGAATAGCCAATAGTGGCATAGTATGATTGTTAAGTTGTTAAGGTGTCATTCTTTCCATCAAGGTTCAAACCACATTGGGGTGTGATTGTTGAATGTTTAAATTGGGGAAGAGGTCCCCCTTTTGTGACCTCACCAATTTATAGCTACAAGTCAAAAGCGTTTACCCCTTAAAATAATATTATTATATAAAGAATAAATACATTCATGAGTAAATTATATCCTATTATATTAAGGAACATATAACTAATCAAGACCTACCTCACTCAATTATTCTTCAAAGCTAAAATTAAGATATAAGTTGTGCAAGATGGTTAAGTATATAAGTAAATTTCAATTTACTTTCTAACTACCTAATGATCATTAATCGATTTAGAATTCAAAAATACTCATAAGAGTCTACCTATGCTTGTAGGTTTACTAATATCACATCATTACAAATTTTCCCATAGCAATATTTCTATCATAACTTTTTTTACATTAAGATTCAAGATTTATAATAAGGATCATGATAACATGTACAATTGAATGTAGTTAATATGATGACTATTTTTTTCTTCTTATGTCTAAAATAAAGATACATTGTTTTCTAATTTATTATATCACCTAATTCTAATAAAAATATCTTTAGTCTATATAATGATAGTAATATTTCCCTTATAAGTCAAAGAGAGAAATCAAGTTCAATCTCATTCCCTAGTGCAACAAAAATAGTTGTTGAAAAAAAAAAAAGTAAAATCTTAAATCTTATCATCAAGGAAGGACTCCTACAAAATCAAGTCAAATTACTTTGTGCTTCAAATAGGTTTAAGTCACCCCTTTCTAGAAACTTTGTTATTCCCCTCAAAGTTGAAGGAAGGATTTAAAATTTAGATGATGAGATGGATTATTTTCTAATTCTATTTGATATATTTTATCCCATTAAATAATCTTTAAAAGACATGGTATCCAAAACAAAGGGTATTATGTAAGTAATATGTGTGAAACAATAAAAATCAATTACAACCTATTTAGGTACATCTAGTGTCACATTTTTACATTTAGAGATTTATTGGTGTGAGTATTATTTAAGCAATTTGAACTTTAACCAATGATTACAACTTCTAAATAATTGAGAATTTTCATTTCCAAAATACCCAAACCAAATTGTTGAATTTAGAAGGTCCTTTTAAAATAAAATACAATTGTAGATATATATCTATTAGATGAGTACATCCACTTCTATGGAACAAAATTTGAATCCAAAATCAGATATGACCTACACTTTCTCTTGTGACTTGTATTCTAGCATATATATTTTTAAGTTTTTATTTTATTTCTCCCTCAGTTTGTTCTTTTGTGTAATAACCCCACAAAAAAACAAACCATTCCTCCCCCTCTAAATCCTACCAGTTTGTAGTTTTGGAAATTATTCACAATAATGCAATCTACACAACTTGAATTATGATATCCCATGATAACCATTTTTTTAAGAACATAATTAGTTACTTCATTGATTTTTTTTTTAATTGATATCCCTTCTCAACCATAAAATATCAAGCATACTGCCCAAACAACTAACAAAATTCATTATTCTTTCTATTAATAGGTCTATATTTCTATCATTTTTAATTGAACAATAACAATATCATATAATTTTTCTCGTGAATGGGCCTTAACTTCTATCTTATGAAAATGGAAGGTAACACTAATTGTAGAGTACCCTCTCCATGAAAAGAAAGGTGAAAATATCAACCATTTTACATGTTTCATATACATATTTTAATTTAAAGAGATCTCACTATTTGTAAAGTGTGTCTATTCAAGGATGGTGAAGAAGAGTCATTCATGAAGAGTAAAACACCAAACAAGAAGTAACTCTAAGAGAGTCAAGGGGCATCACAAATGATAGATTTCTTGATGCCAAAATTTTATTTGATGAAGGTAATGAGTACTTTTTTACATATAAAATAAATGGAAAGCTATTTATATTACATGAAGAAATATTGAATTAAAAAATCACCTTACCAATGATAGATTACATATTTTCAACTATAGGGAAGATATCATTTACACAAAGATGATTTAATTGATGCTAAGATTTTTTTTGATGAAGGAAATTAATATTTTTTTGCATATAGAACCAACACCAGCTTATTCATACTATGTGAAGAAAGCTTGCATGCAAATTATACCTCACCCATTTATAGATAGTCATCTAATCAAATACTAGGAGAGTATCACTTATACGATACCCTCAAACATATTTTAAACCTATTGTAAGATAATACAACAAATTTTGAGCTTAATTTAAGCATAGTTAACATATTATTTTTATCATAATATAACTCTGTTTTTTATGTTGTACTTAAGAGTATGTTGAATGTGCAAGAATACAAAATTAGTCACAATCATGATCCATAAGTGATGGAAAAGGTTGTTTGATGCAAATCTAGAGATCATTTTCATGGAAAATATCCTCTTACAGTAGAGGAAAAAGATTTTATGTTGACTCCAATCATGTATTTATGTAGCATCTAGAGAAGTATACAATAGGGAAGAAAATTTAAAACCATATAAATCCCTTTTACAAACTTCTACACTAAAGACACTCTTTCAAATTCAAGAGAGTTTCAACCATTCTCTTTGTATTGTTTCACATGGTTGCTCTAGATTATATTATGTGAGATCAAAGTGATGTGTTTGTGACAAATGACAAGGGTAAATTTTGATGGTGGTATCGGTACAACCAATGTCAAGTAAAATGATAGATCACTCCAATTCTTTTTAAAAGTTGAAAGTTTAGCTCAAAGGTTCATTTATAACTAGGTCTTGATTATGTTGGAAAAGATAAGTGGCTTATTTGTTTACATGGGACCTTTGCTAGTGTCAATAAAATTGGAAAAAGATACACAATAAGAGGATTTAGATATGCTCAAACAAAAAATTAATCCTTCAAAATATAAAGTTCTAAAATCTAGCACCTAACTTAGATTCAAACTTATTCTAGATTATGTTCCTACAAACAGATCAAAAGATGATTAGGGTAAAAAGAAAATAATAAAACAATGACAAGTTCCACCTTATCTATAAGATTTGAAAGGTTATATGAGATCTAAAGAAAATGGTACTATAATGGTTAGTATTCACACAACCATCCACAATACCAATGAAGAATCTAAGGAAAGTATAACACATGCTATTTCAAGTTTAATGCAATTAAATCACCATATTCCATTCATAGATTCAATAAATAAATTTATGAAAAAAATAATGGAATAGATCTCACCAAGTTATTCAATTCAAGAAAAAATATGAAACACATCATCACCAAGATTGGAGCATTAGGAAAATAGCAAGTATGAGCCTTCATTAATTTGAAATATTTATAAATTACAATATAAATTACAATGTTTAGTAGGGTTTCCAAATTTAAATTTCTTAGGTTCATTGGTGTACAAGATGTATAACCATTTACAATTTCCACAAGGAGGTGATAAATACCTACCTTAGACACACAAAATTCAAAATAAAAAAGTCAACCTACTCCTAAATTGGTTCCTAGGCCTAATATTTGAAATTCACAAGTTTCATGTTAAGTCATCCCTAAAGGCCTTGAGAAAACCAACTCACTGGAATCGAGTTATCACATCTACAAAAATCATAATGAATGTATAAATGAATGATAAAAGTAATAAATGTCACACTTAGCATGGAAAATGACTTAAAAGAAGGAGGCAACAACCACATTCAAGTCATTTATATTTGGCCCTTTATGACACTTGATATTTATTTTCTAAGAGAAGATTGACTACTTGATATTTATTTGTAACTCTCCAAACTTAGTCAAGTCTTCATAAAATCCCCACAACATAACCTTAGCTCTCATAATCTTGTCAATAACATGTTCTTATATTTCTTGATGAAGAGAATTCTTAAATTCTTTATTTATCCTAGCTACTGGGTGAATCAATTAGGAATTCTTCCAAAAGATACAAAGCAAATATTTGATGAAATTTTTATATCTTGGCCATTGCATTAGTTACTAAATTTCTCTTTTTTTTCAACTTGGCCTTACACTCCTTGAGTGTATTAACTTTCAGTTTCTTAGCTTGCAACCATTCTTGCAAAAACTCCTAATCATCTTTATAAAAATTCCCAATTGGGCTAACTCATTGGAAGGTTTAGCTTTTATCCTCTACAAAATTAGAGAGTGTTCTTCCCATATAATAAGTTCATCATCAATTCAATTCTCAATTTCCATAGCCAATATTTCCTCATCACTAATATTGTGATAAGCTCTCAATACTTATTTTAGTACCTTTCTGTCAAGATCTTTTTATCCATCTCTCAAACTTGTTGTAGCAGGTAGGATCCCTTTAGGATCTGGACAATGTGTATCCTTCTTCAATACAACCAAAATTTTAGGAGTAGGTTCATTGGTGTCAATTGTTCCTATTAAATGGTTGATGTAAGAGGTGGGCTATGTTGGAGAATTCCAAGATCAAGAGCATGAAAAAAACTTCTACAAGTGAGAAAAATAAGCACAATAGTATGCCTATCAATATACAATGAAGAGTGTGTAAATACAATGATTAAGCTTTGCATATATAGGAAAGGATGAGGAGGTGAGAAGGTAAGAGTGAAACTTTGATTACCTCTCCAAAGATGGAACACTTGTGAGATCACTTGACATGTGTGTGAGAAAGTGAAAAAAGGTTTCTCAAGTCATGAGGACACAAGTATCAACCATATGAAGTGAGACAAAGAAAAAGAATCCTAAGTAAACTTAAGCTAGGTGTGAATATGGCAATTCCAAAAAAGTGACTAGCTAACTAGGTAAATAATGAATCTATTTACACTAATGACCCCCCTTAAGTACAAATTATGGAGTAATGTATGGACTAATGATGAGTCCTAACTACAATTCCATGTTAGGTACTCATGTACAAGTTTCTCATAAAGTGGAGTAAAGGAGAAAAACCCACTGGGAAATTAAAATGCCTCACCAAAAGAGAAATGATGCAGTGTAATAAAATGTACAAGTGAAGAAGATAGGACTATTGATGACCCCCAAGGACTAATTATATCAAAAATTGTGCAAGAAAAAATTTCCCCATAGGAGAGAAAAAGAGAGACTATGGATCCCCCATAAGATCATAAAACATGTAGTGTTGAGTGATACTTGAAGAAGAATGTAGAATGTGATCCTTGGATGTCAAACTAAATTTCTTCATTGTGGAAGAAGATGAAATACATATAAGTGCACATGACATCTTCCCATGTGCGAAGAATAGAAGTCTCTGAATTATGCACAATATCTAAAGACAATGGTGAAATATTTGAAAGATGCTCAAATGCTCCATGTGAAGGATAACATAGAACAATAACCAAATATGTAGATGAGTTGACAACAATATTGATGTGGTTGTTATCACAGTTTCTTTCCAACTCTATAAAATGGGATTCACTAAACAAGTTTGATGTGCCATGTAAGTAATAATCCCAATTTCAATTGTAGTAGAAACACAACTGTGAATATCTTGCTACCCTAAATCATGAGAAATCAATGGTGTAGGAACACTCAAAATTGGAGAAGAAGAATATGAAGGAGATGTGATATCAGTGTAAGGTGAAAGAATTGATGAGGAGGATAGAAATCCAAGGTTTGAATAACCAAAGTATATCTCGTTATGTATGTTGAAGGTATCAGTGTCATTTATACTCAATCCATCATCAAATTTGGTAGAAGCAAAGGAAGAAAATGAATACAATCTAGAATCATGATCAGCATGGCCCATGGAAATGATGTCTCTACTCTGAAAATATTTAATGATCATGAAATGTGGTGTGAAATCAATTTTTTTAATTGTGGTACTATGTGTCATATGATAAATAGAAAGGAGATTATTAGATAAGGAAGGTACATAAAGTACATAATTGAATGTTCCTTCTCCAATTGCAATAGATCCTTTTCCAAGAGTTGACATACAAGTTTTATTTTCCATCAAGTTTGGTAGGAATGAATAAGGCTCAAATTTGGAAAGCAGTTCCTTGAATGTATTTGTGTGATGTGATGCCATAAAATCAAGAAGCCGCATGTGTGATGTGTTTCTTGTTGAAGCAATGAGTGCCATACCCTTATTCTTATCCTTTCCTAAAAATGTGGATGATGTGGATGTAGAAAGGGAAGAACCACCTATCCTAGATGTACAAAATTAAATTTTAGTTTGTTGAAGAAGATCCTTCAAGTCATCAATTTATTTTTTGTAATAAATTTGGTGTTCTTGATGCCCTAGTCTCTTATAATAAGTACATTTGGGTTTCTCCTTATAAATTTTCCCTTTTGATGAGGGAGATGAATCTAATGAAGTGTTTGATTTTGATCCCTTAGGCCAATCCTTAGTTTTTTTCTTTCCCTTAGATGATTGAGCAACTAATGCTTGAATTTTTGAAGAGGTGATAACATCCATAGATATTAAACTATATTTTTCTCTTGTGAGTCCTTCCATGTGGTGGTAGAAAATCTACATTTGAATAAAAATCTCTCACTATACCTAGCTACATTTGGCACAAGTGTAAGTTTTTTAACCAACACTTAATAGTTAACATTTTTTATTACACTAATAGTTAAAATTAATGTTAATTATTTCTATTACATAAGTTGTTGATAAACCATCAAATCTTTTCAAAGGGGATCTTTTTTATTTTTCCATAACTTGCAAATGGGGGGATGGGCGGGGGGTATGTTTTCAAGTGTGAAAAGTCACTGAAAACATGTTTTTGTGCCAATCAAAGTAGCTTAAAGATAGTTTCAAAATTGAAAATTTTAATTTATTTTTTAACCTCCAAAAATTAGTCTAATTTGTTCAATTTTTGATGTGGCATAACATTCACCTCGTTTGTAAAAAAATAACATTTTTTTTTTTAAATCATCAAAATTTCACAAAGATTCTAGATTTATAATCAAAATAATTTTTTGGAAATCCCCTTTTTCTATATTTATAAAAATCTGTGTGAATTATATAAATGGGTGATTTGGCTTCCAAACTTCACAAAATCTTGTAAATATTATCTTGCATATTTTTGGGGGGGGTCAACATTAAGATATAATAAAATTTTGAGGGGTTTGGTAATGAACAATGCAAGTGACTTGTTGTGTGTGCATCATGGATCCAAAAATTGATTTGTTAACACCAAATAATTTCCACACATGGAAAGTTAAAGTACAAAAAATACTTAAATCTAAGGGATTATGGAAAATGATAAATGGACAACAAATACAGATTACTAGAGAGTTTGAGCAGTTTACTTATTAAAGCAAGCTCGATGAAGAAATGGGCCTAATAGGTCTTCTTGTTTCTAAAATAATTTACAATGTCACATTTCTAGTTGTACAACTCCCAA
>VDFB02000363.1:88476847-88726942 GCA_007258455.2 Sequoia sempervirens
GGATGCATCTCACTACAAGTGTTTAGCATATGTGGAACTTTTGTGAGGCCAGGCATGGAAAGGGGGAGCATGATGGTGTAGAAGCATGCGTGAAAAGAGCATTAGCATGAGAAGAGTTAAAGTATAAATATAGTGAAAAGTTGAAAGATGCAAGATCAATTGTCGAATGGTGTAATGCTTCGATGGGTCCAGGTAATGAAGGTATGTCTTCAGTTCGTAGAGTTTTTTGGTTGATGGATGATACTAACATTGCACCATATGAGGATTTTTGTACACTAACAAGATCGAGTTAGCTACACTCTTTCCTTAGCTCAAATGTAGGTTCATGGAGTATCGATAAATGTAAGATGGCATGCTTTTTTTCTTCATGTACAATGCAAGCTTGGAATGATTGTGAGTCAAGGGAGTGGGTTGACAAATGGATGACAAGTTATCTTAGCCCACTTCACACATATTGCCCTCTGACGGCATTGGAACTAACACAAATGAAATCATCGGTCGAATTTGACCACACATCAGATCTAGTTCAACTAGGTAATATATCTACTTGCTTAGTTTTTGAAATTCCATATTATTATCTTACTTTGTACTATATTCGTAATGTCAACTAATTTGAAAAGATATGCCACACATATAAATGTAGGGCATGTTTATGCAGATATTACAGATGAAGAGAATGAAGAGGGAATGGAATATTACTTGTTTCATTGTGTTGAGGCCAAAAAGAAATTGGAAGGCCCAATTATAGATGGAGAAAACATCAAATACCCTATAGGATTAGTTGTTGTTACTAGAACGTGGCTTAGAAGGTACCCACATAAGAGTGTTAAACATTGGTTGTTTCAAGACTTTGACACGCATCATAAGATTCTTCATTACTCAAACCTTGTTGTGGCATCCAATGTTTGTTTGACCAAATATGGGGGTAGACCTTTGAACAAGACCTTGTGGAAGGTCCGTGAGTCTGACCATGAGGCAATACTTGACACAATAAAGAGTAGAGCAGACCTAGATGGTTCATTATATTAATTTGTAAGTATATGCACAATGGTTCTTATTAATTTATATTTGTATCTATGTTAATTTGTTTGATGCCAATGCTATCATCTTATTTTACTTTGCGTATCTATAAGTAACTCGGTAAACATTGATTGGTGTCCCCTTGCAGAAAATGCAGATTTATGAGCCATCCAAGAGAATCTTAGGCAAAAAAGCAATGCAACATCCCTATTTTGATGATCTTGACAAATCTCAATTATGATTAAATAAGCCATTACAAAAGTGCATGCGAAGCTTGGTGAGGGAATTTCAAGTTATTCATTTGAAGTTAACCTTATCATGAGCACCTATGATGTAGACATTATAAGGCATCTCAAATTTCAAGATATTCTATTCATGAGAGGTGTTGTGTGCAATAGGTATCTTCAAACTCCCAATGAAGATGTATGGCTAGGAGTGACCAAGTTGAGAGACTGCCATGCCTATCTGTAAGTACCTTCAATCTATTTTCATTTCATTTCCATTTTGGATGAGTTATTTCTTTTTATTATTTTACTTTGCGTATCTGTAACTAAACTAGTAAAAAATGATTGGTCTCTTCTTGTAGAAAATGCCAATTTTTGAGCCATCGAAGAGAATCTCAGCCAAAAAAGAAATGCAACATCCTTATTTTGATGATCTTGACAAATCTCAATTCTGATTTGAAGCCATTATAAAAGAGCGTGTGAAGCTTTGCGAGGGAATCTCAAGTTACTCATTTGAAGTTAACCTCTAAATGAGAACCTATGATGTAGACATTATAAGAGAATATCAAATGTATGAGTGACATTGTAAAATATCCATGAGAACAATGTACCTAAGGCATTGTAATGAGATTTACTTGTAATGAAATTTACTGAAATACTGAAATTTGGTGCAAGGGCACCAAGGTTATTGAGCAAATTTGGTTCATGGAAGTCTTTTAAGTTAGTTTTGTGTTTTTAGTTTTGTCAATTGAATAAGGTCATAACAAATCCACAATTGATTTATAATGTAATAAGTCATGTTAGTTACAAAAAGAACAGTTAGGCATGATTGGAAAGATGTAGAATCATTTGTAAAGGCTATTTAAATCCTTTTGAAGGCTATTTAAGTCAATATCTGAATTTGTAGCCTTTTAAAGGAGATTTTTTGAATATGGTTGTAAATGTACTATTAGTGAGATTGAGATTGTTAACCTTGAGAGAGTATGACTTGGGAAAAAGGAATTTGATATGGCTATTGTTTTTAAAGACTTCAAGTGGGATGTACTCGGCCTTGACGCCATTCCTCATTCTTCACTTGATGGAATCAAGGAATGGCTGAACTCCATGGTTATAAAGTATTATGAAAGCAGAATGAAATTGTACTAGTGGCCAATTTTGAAGACTATTATTGATGATCCAAATAAATTTATTGAAGATGTTTGTTGGGAATTTTTGAATATGGAAGCTAGTGATTCTGATTCTGATAATTCAGAAGAGTTAGATCAAGGATATGAACCCTCTAATGTAGAAGAGGAATCAAAATCAGATTTCATGTAGCCACCATCAAGAGTGTTGCAAGCCAACAAGATGGAGGGAATTCTTATATAAGGATAATTTTCAATGTTGCAGATACCGACTTTAACACCAACTACAATGGAAACATTGAAATTCCCTAGCAGTATTTATGTTGATGAAATTCCCTTTAGATGCAAGGATTCAAAGTACATCAACCATGTGGTAGAAATTATTAAATCCTAGAGATGATCTGTAGCAATGAAAGAGTTTGAAAATGAAAAGAGAGCTAAACTGGTGACTCAGGAGAAACTTCAGCTTTCAAAAACAAAGTCAATTAGGCTAGCAGACATGTGGATCTGACCAACATTTGGTGGAAGAGGAAGAAAGATGACTAGAAATCTAGAGGCCCACCATACCAGATTTCAGTATTCAACCATGAGAGTAGAAGAGAGAGCTGATATCATGTATCAAAGCATTACGCATGCATTCTTCCAACCAATGGAGAAAGAGATGATTACTTTGCTTCATTTTCATTTGCATAACCATATCAAGGCGTGGGAATCAAGAAGACCAAGGATGTTTAGTTTTATGTGGAGGTAATGGATGTGGTCCAAACTTTAGGAGGGGCAAGAAGGTTAATGTATGATCTTGATGAAATTGAGGAAGAACAACAAGAGAGGGCCAGGAAAAATAAAATCAATACAAAGTTTCAAGGATTTGTCAAGCGAGTAAGAGAGCTATGGGAGCAACCTCATCTAAAATATTTTGAACTAGAGTTTGATATACCATTTAGAGAGCTTGGCTTTCATGGAGTTCCTTTCAAAGCCTCTGCTTTTATTGTTCCTATGGTAAACTGTTTGGTAGAGTTGGTGGAATTACCTTTCTTAGTAATCGCTATTAGTGAGTTTAAGATTGTTAACCTTGAGAGAGTAGGACTTGGGAAAAAGGAATTTGATATGGCTATTGCTTTCAAAGACTTCAAGTGGAATGTACTCCGCATTGACGCCATTCCTCAATCTTTACTTGATCTCATTAAGGAATGGCTAAAATCCATGGTTATAAAGTATTATGAAAGCATAATGAACTTGTACTAGTGGCCAATTTTGAAGACTATTACTGATGATCCAAATAAATTTATTGAAGATGTTGGTTAGGAATTTTTTAATATGGAAGCTAGTTATTCTAATTCTGATAATTCAGAAGAGTCAGATCAAGGATATGAACCCTCTTATGTAGAAGAGGAATTAGAATCAATCTTCATGTTGCAGGTACTGGCTTTAATACCAACTACAATGGCAACATTGAAATTACCTAGCAATATTTATGTAAAGGAAATTTCGTTTAGATGCAAGGATTCAGAGCACATCAACCATGTGGTACAAATGATTAAATCCCTGAGACAATTTGTAGCAATGAAAGAGTTTGAAAAGGAAGAGAGAGCTACATTGGTGACTCAGGAGAAACTTCAACTTTCAAAAACAAAGCCAATTAGGCTGGCAAATGTGTGGATCAGGCCAACATTTGGTGGAAGAGGAAGAAAGATGACTAGAACTCTGGAGGCCCACCATACTAGATCTCAATATTCAACCATGAGAGAAGAAGAGAGAGTTGATATAATGTATCAAAACATTAAGCATGCACTATTCTAGCCAATGGAGAAGGAGATGATTACTTTGCTTCATTTTCATTTGCATAGCCATATCAAGGTGTGGGAACCAAGAAGACCAAGGATGTCAAATTTTGTGTGGAGGTAATGGATGTGGTCCAAAATTTAGGAGGGGAAAGAAGGTCAATGTATGATACTGATGAAATTGAGGAAGAAAAGCAAGAGAGGGATAGGAAAAGTAAAATCAATACAAAGTTTCAAGGATTTGTCAAGCGAGTAAGAGAGCTATGGGAGCAGCCTCATCTAAATTTTTTTGAACTGGAGTTTGATATACCATTTAGAGAGCTTGGTTTTCACATTGTTCCTTTCAAAGACTCTAATTTTATTGTTCCTATGGTAAACATGTATAATAACCTTCAATTCCTCAAAGGAGAGGTTGTTGGTTGATTTGTAACCCATTTTTGATCAAGAAGAACATTATTTTCTAGAAATTCATTGGGTTTTCTCACTTTTCTTGTTGTTGTATAGTCTATACGAACACTAAGATGACTTGAAACCTATTTGATGTTGTAGATTGATGAATTAGCTTTCATTTGCACCTATTTAGAGGTTCTAACTCTTTGTATAGTGAAAGTTATCTTGTTTTTATTGCAGCTACCTACTTTCACAGTGTTCTTGGATTAAAGGGTTTCATGATGTAATTAGACCCATTCCACTTTTTGTGCCTACTGTAACTTCTAGAATGGGTCCTCTAACTTATAAAATACATTCCTAACCTATTTAGAATTTTGTGGAGTCAAGGTTGGGTGTTTGGGATGATGTTATAGGGTTGTAGTAGGGTATTTTAATGATGAAAACGAGGGTTTCAAGTGGTGTTTTGACAAAATGTGGGAAGGACTATCCATGTAATGTATTATTCACCATGTGCAGGGTCTGGTAAGTGTGTTTGGTGCTTTGTTTGGGTATGGCAGGTGTGGGAGATAGGAGTTTCATTAAAACCCCAAGTATTTTGCTTGAAATAGAGGGTTTGGTGTATTAGGGGTCTAGAAGTCTTGGACCTAGAAACATATCATGGAATTGGAGGTTTTGACACATAACATACTACTGTTTGAGGAGTTTGAGTGAAGATCTAGTGTTTAAAAGGTCGTCTCTTTGTAAATAGGACTAATTTAGTAGCCTTTATGCAAGGTGGTCTATTAAATCTTAATGATGGCACAAAGAAACATGGTATGATCTCTTGAGAATTTGTCTTAGGGTCTGTGTTAAAGCTTGATTGATGTTTGGTTGGCCATTGGATGACCTTCTCTAAAAGATAAGCCCATTTGATGAGATTTGGAGACTATTAGTTAGGCAAGGGTTTATTAAAAACCCATACTTGAAACCTTCCCATAGCCAACCAAAGCCTAAAACACCTTCAAAAAGGTCTGCACAAGCTTAAAAGTTTAAGAGATATCACTTCCCCCAAAGATTTCTTCAAACCCTAGCAGTAAACCACCATTTTCCACTAAAAAATGCACCATTTGACATTTAGGGCATCACCTAAAAACCCTCTATTCGCCTCCCTTGTGCACAAAATTTTTCACACATGTTTTATAACCATAACTAAGCCTTTCCATCAAGTTATAGAAGCATACAGTGGGTGAAAGGCTTAATATGACATTTTAATACACTCAAAACCCTTAAAATAGGGTATACAAAATGACCCTTAGTAATTGGCTTCTAAAATGCTCAAAATCACTTGAAATACAATCAAACCAAAACTAAAAGAGAGTTAAGTCTGCTTCCCACCAAATTCCATTGAAAAGAGAGCACAATCACCCTGTACAGAACCGTACAGTTCAATGAAACATCAAATCCCAAAGTGCAAAAGGGTAGCAATCTTTGATGGGGTATTACTCGGATACCATGGCGCTTATGAAATCTCCATCTAAACCTATGGGATCATTTTGGGGCCATCTACAATAACCTCTCTCGACCTTTGTTATCTCAGAGTGGTTTTCCCATGGTTTCCAGTTTTCAGTTGATGGAAAAAGTGTCAAATGCATACAGTGGAAAGTTGGAAAGTGGTGCAACTTTCATTCTACAACTCATGTGACCAAAAAAAATGTTCCAACACATCCAAATAGGTATGGTCCTCTGTCACACACAAACATGCAGAATCGCTCCAAGCTATGTTCAACTGGATTGATCCCTTAAGGGTCCAAAATGCAAAATGACTGCAAACTTCAACATGCTGCTACTCAGATATCATGATGCTTAGAAACTTCTCATCTAATCCTATAGGATCGCATTAGGCCCCTATATAATAACCTCTCTCAATTTTTGTTATCTCAGAGTGGTTTTTCTGTGGTGTCTAGTTTTCAGTTGATGGAAAAAGTGTCAAATGGAAGTAGTGGAAAGTTGCAAAGTGGTGCAACTTTCATTCTGCAACTCATGTGACCAAAAAAAATATTCCAACATGTCTGAATAGGTATTTTTACACTAGGCATGGTCCTCTTTTGCACCTAAACACGCGAAATTGCTCCAAGCTACATTCAATCGAATCGATTCCTTAAGGGTCCAAAGTGCAAAATGGTTGCAAATTTCAACATGTTGTTACTTAGTTACCATGATGCTTACAAACTTATCATCTGATCCTATGGGATCGTGTTGGACCCCTTTACAATAACCTCTCTCTATTTTGGTTATCTCGAAGTGGTTTTCCTGTGGTGTCTAGTTTCCAGTTGATGGAAAAAGTGTCAAATGCAAGTAGTGGAAAGTTGCAAAGTGGTGCAACTTTCGTTCTGCAACTCGTGTGACCAAAAAAATTGTTCCAAAACATTTGAATAGGTATGTTTACACTAGGAATGGTCCACTTTCACACCCAAACACACACAATCATTCCAAGCTATGTTCAACCAGATCGATTCCTTAAGGGTCCAAAGTGCAAAATAACTACAAAATTCAACATGCTGTTACTTGGATACTGTGACACTTAGAAAATTATCATTTGATTCTATGGGATCATGTTGGCCCCCTCTACAATAACCTCTCTCAGTTTTTGTTATCTCGAAGTGGTTTTCTTGTGGTGTCCAGTTTTCAGTTGATGGAAAAAATGTCAAATGCAAGTAGTGGAAAGTTGCAAAGTGGTGCAACTTTCATTCTGCAATTTGTGTGACCAAAAGAACTGTTCCAATGCATCTGAATAGGTATGTTTATGCTAGGTATGGTCCTCTTTTGCACCCAAACACGTGGAATCGCTCTGAACTACGTTCAATCAGATCGATCCCTTAAGGGTCCAAAGTGCAAAATGGATGCAAACTTCAACATGCTATTACTTCGATACCATGATGCTTAAAAAATTCTCGTCTAATCCTATGGGATCATGTTGGGCCCCTCTGCAATAACCTCTCTCGGTTTTTGTTATCTCAGAGTGGTTTTCCTGTGATGTATAGTTTCCAGTTGATTGAAAAAGTGTCAAATGCAAGTAGTGGAAAGTTGCAAAGTGGTGCAACTTTCATTCTGCAACTCGTGTGACCAAATGAACTATTCCAATGTGTCTGAATAGGTATTTTTATGCTATACATGGTCCTCTTTTGCACCCAAACACATGGAATTGCTCCGAACTATGTTCAACTCGATCGATCCCTTAAGTGTCCAAAGTGCAAAATGGCTACAAACTTTAGCATGCTGGTACTCGGATACTGTGATGCTTAGAAACTTCTCATCTGATCCTATGGGATCATGTTGGGCCCCTCTACAATAACCTCTCTTAGTTTTTGTTATCTCATAGTGGTTTTCCTGTGGTGTCCAATTTTTAGTTGATGGAAAAAGTGTTAAATGGAAGCAGTGGAAAGTTGCAAAGTGGTGCAACTTTCGTTCTGCAACTCGTGTGACCAAATGAATTGTTCCAATGCACCCAAATAGGTATGTTTACACTAGGCATGGTCCTCTTTCACACCCAAACACACAAAATCGCTTTGAGCTACATTCAACCTGATCAATCTCTTAAGGGTCCAAAGTGCAAAATGACTGCAAACTTCAACATGTTGTTACTCAGATATCGTGATATTCAAAAATTTATTTTCTAATCCTATGCGATCGTGTTGGGCCCCTCTACAATAACCTCTCTTAGTTTTTGTTATTTCAAAGTGGTTTTCCTGTGGTGTCTAGTTTTTAGCTGATGAAAAAAGTGTCAAATGCAAGTAGTGGAAAGTTGCAAAGTGGTGCAAATTTCGTTTTGCAACTTGTGTGACCAAATGAACTATTCCAATGCATCAGAATAGGTATGTTTATGCTAGGAATGATCCTCTTTCGCACCCAAACACATGGAATTGCTTCGAGCTACATTCAACCGGATTGATCCTTTAAGGTTCCAAAGTGCAAAATGGCTGCAAACTTCAACATGCTGTTACTCGGATACCATGACACTTAGAAAATTATTGTCTGATCCTATAGGATTGCGTTGGACCCTTCTACAATAACCTCTCTTGGTTTTTGTTATCTTAGAGTGGTTTTCCCATGGTGTCCAGTTTTCAGTTGATGGAAAAAGTGTCAAATGCAAGTAGTGGAAAGTTGCAAAGTGGTGCAACTTTTGTTCTGCAACTCGTGTGACCAAACAGACTGTTCGAACGCATATGAATAGGTATGTTTATGCTAGGCATGGTCATTTTTCACACCCAAACATGGGGAATTGCTTTGAGCTACGTTCAACCAGATCGATCCCTTAAGGGTTCAAGTGTAATATGTTGAAATAGGCCATTCCACCTATTGTTCAAGCTGTGTCTCGATGATATGGACCTAATGTAAGTAGGATGGGGAGTAGGAATAAGAAAATAGCATTGGTAAAGGCATTGGAAGAGATTACTAATACTGCCTCTATTCAAAATTCAAAATTGAGGCCCCTTAAAAGAAAGGCTAAAAAAGATGAAAAGAAGAAATTGCTTGAAAATAAGTTAGAATAGGTTGGAAATAGGGTGAGGCTGTGGAGTATGATGTGTTCAAAAGGTCTGCAAGGATAGGGGAGGTAAAAAGTATGTTATGGCATGATGCCCTAGTTGGGAAAACAAAGATTTTAAATGAAAAAGAGATGTTTGAGGGAGTAAAAGTGGGTAAAGTGAAGAAGAAGCATAATTTGCTGGTCAATTAAGTTTGTGTAGGAAGAATGAAGAGTGTTGTAATAGGTTTTGAGGTTTGGGTTTGGGTTCGCGAGTTTGGTTCGCTAGTTAGGCCAAATCTTTTTGGAGGGGGCTTTGGTTCGTTTTGGGTTCAAAAATCATGTAAAAACAAAATATAAATATATATGCAGCCTAGAAGCATGCATTAGGATTAGAATATCACATAACATCATATAAACAACAAAACCACCATAAAATTGAATGTCATTTAAAACATGCATGATAAATATTCATTGTTGAAACTTGAATTGTGGTAGCTTGATATACAAAGTCTATTGATGCTAGGGTTCAATTTGTATGATTTTGAAAAAAGAAACCAACTGAGTAGAGTTATCAATGTTCTTCATAAATCATAAGAATATGTTTAGTACATAGCCATTTTGGTGTCTTCTTGCAGTATCAAACATTATCTTGTATCATTGTTACATTGGTCTTGAGAGTGGTAGCTTAATATAGCTCCACAATACAAAATATGGTTTACCTGTGTAGTGTAACAATGGCATAGGAAATTTTTTCTTTCAAAGAACCAAAGGGTGAGTGCACAATTGAAGTGTATAAACACATTTTTTTGTAATATCAAGGATACTTTTTGAAACTTCCATGCATTGCTAATCTAAAAGAAAAAGTCTTATGTATCCTTTGATTAATGTTCCAATCAAAGGATTAAATATATTGGAATCTTTTTATCAACAATTTCATAGAATACTAATTGAAAACATGTTTTTTTCTTCTAGATAAAGTTGTTTACCATCAATCAATTAATTTATTCAAGAAAAACCATGAAGGATAGCAATGATCAATGCTATGGCTAACCAATTAATAAGTATACACATGAATAAGTCAAGCATGTACATGTGAATAAGGGAAGCACAAGTAGTCACAAACAAATATGCCTTGAGTTATACGCACAAATACATAGTATACACAACTTAAGAAAAAGTATATGCATGAATAGAAGGTAAAAGCATGAAAACACGTAAGTCACAAAGTATACATTGGAACACATGTAAGTCACAAAGTATACACGTATGTTGTAAACACTTGAATACACGTAACTCATATCTATTGAACCATGAATTTATAACATACAAATATGGACACCATCAATAAAAAGATTTGTATTAACCAAATAGCCATGTATGCATACATCAATATATGTCGATATAAGTATAATTTAATATAGGTACAAAATAGCCATATAGGCTTACGAGAATGCCATATAGGCATACAATGTCAAATATATCCAATACAAAATATGTACAAAACTGCCATGTAGGCATACAACAAAGGGCTCTGGAATCAAAAGTCATTGTTCTCCAGGCTCTCAAAATAAACTCTTGCCCTTTGCTGGTCGATCGGATGGCAATAGGTTTGTCACTCATTTGTGCTTCACTCGAGGAGTGCTCCTACTGCTCCTCCTACTACTATTAAGTTCTTGGTGAAGTTTTAACTGTTATAATAAGAAGTAAAGACAATAATATATAGAAATTACATTATAAAAAATGATATATTTTAAAAAATAATCACTTATGGCCATCTCACGATCACTCTCCTTGATGGAAATATTCGCACATTGATGTTGAGGCATGCTCAAGCCCTGTATAAACCATCCAAATATAAATTAGATGATGAATCAATAATTTGGTTTGATTTTTCACTAAAACTAACACTATAACAACAAATGTAAATTGAAATTTAGTAATTTGTCTCATACCTCCCCTGTCAGAGCCATCAAGGATTGTATAGCGGATGAAACACCAATATCGATTTCCCTCATAACATTTGGAGGTGTTTCCACAACCAACATTTGAAAATAAAACAAAAAATTATTTAATCACAAAAAAGTTACAATAGCGATGGACACATCATGACTTATAGTGTATGAGATCTAATGAACACAATTTTGAGTACTTACTAAACTATATATTTCTGATTATCATGCTTACTATTTTCCCTATCCATATCTTGTTCGAAAGGATGTATTTTTAGGCTTTTAACCATAGCAACAAGCTGTTGAATCGTTTGATTAAATGCTTTCGTAGACATGTACAATAACTGTGGTGGCATAGAGAAGGTAGTGAATTGTTTGAAAAAATGCCTTAAAAGAAATGGGGTCTCGTGGTGATGGAATGCCATTACAAACAAATGCACATCATGGCATTCCATCACCATAAGAACACATTTCTTTCAGGGATTTTTTCAAAAAGTTCATTTCCTTCTCTATGACTAGTATTATTACTTACTATTATGCTTTGATAGATATTTTTCCAAGCATCCATAGTTTATTGGAAAGCACCTATTTTAGGATTTTAGCCATAGCAACAAGGAAGCACGAGCAGTTTGATAAAATGCTTTGGTGCACATGTATGAAAAATGTGGTATCATAGAAAAGGTGTTCCACCACCATGAGATCTCATTTCTTCAAGGCATTTTTTGAAACTACTAATTGCCTTGTCTATGCTATTGCTTACTATTATGGTTTCATAGATTTTTTCCAAGCATCCATAGTTTGTTGTGCATCACTGCTTATGTGAAGAAATTGCATCACTGCTTATGTTGACTTTCTAAACAACTATATTGCAGTTGAAATTTTGTCATCTATCAACATCTAGTTATTAGTTATGGAATGTGAATTTATGCTTTGAGTTTGAATGATGTGCAATGTAACATAACCAACGATATGAATATAAACTACATAAATTTGTTAAGTAAAATTCATTAGTTAAACTCTTTATTCTATTACCTGCATGAAGGTTTGAGTAAATCCACCAACACTGGGAGGTGTTCCCTCGAAATCTCCAATATTAACCTATTCAACATCCAAAAATCACATATTAAAATACTATTCGTAAAACAATGCTATTAACATCTAATAAATTTATAATTGTTTACTAGTTACATACCCCACTGATAGGTGTATTGCAGAAATAAGTAGGTGGAGAGCTGGTGTATCCAGTCTCAACACTGTGACCCTGTAATTTTATTAAAATCATAAAACTAAATTAGTTAATCTTGCATGTCAAAATCAAAATTTAATAAATTAAATTCAATGAACATGCTAACTTTTACCTAAGTATCAATTCCATACACATCATGCAAAATATTAGCTTCCCTCTCCATCTCCGTAGTTGCATAAGGATCCTTCGTAGCAACCTCCTGAGTGTCGGTCGGGTCATATGAACAAGTCGCCCTGCAAGATTGACACACATGGGTTCGAAGGCCACCACTTGAAGACTCCCCTAGATGGCATTGTAGAATAGGGCTAGTATGATGGATGACACTCTGGGTCAAAGTGCTGATAACTTGCAATGTCTCTACGTCCGCACTCTCCTTTGTGATTGCAAGCATAACAATGTGCTCATGAGGTGGCCTAGCAAGAGCTCATCTCCCTTGCCGTGTAGGATTTGGTTGTGCACCTAGCCTATCTTGAGCCGACCCCCCACCTCTCCCCTAGAAATCCCTCATATCAAAATAATTTGGGATTTTGTTCAATATGAACTCACTGTATAGTTTCCTAAGAAAATACTGGGGGACTTCACAATTGTTGCACGGTCGGTCATCAAAGACCATGCACCACCTATCATAAAAATGGTTCCTAATCTCTTGGTGGTGGCACCAATGAATAGGAAACCTCTTCGCATTCAAGTTAAGATTTTGATTTGTGCGTGGGTCAACGAATAATGAGCACAAATCACCTTTTGTAATTTTTAAATCCTTTACTTGTTTATATGATAGTTTATCTGCATAGTATGCCCTAGCCGCCTACCTCCTATCTTGCCATCTAGTTATTTGTTTGATAATTGAATCTAAATTTTTTAACGTATCTTTCAATGAATTTGTGAGGGTCATTCTTTCTGTGGTTGAACCATTTGGATCACTCAACCTATTAATAAAATCCTCAATCTATTTTTTGTTTTTCTCAATCTCACTCATTAAATTTTGTTGAGTGCCAGGAGGGTGTTCAAGGATTGGTGGAGGAGGTTGTTGTTGAGGTTGATTTTCTTGTTGAGAATTTTGTTCTTTAGGATTTCGTTGCTCTTCTTGTTGAGGATTTTGTGGGTTTGTGGGTTCATTTGCATCTCCTACAAATTCAAAAATTTATATATCAAATTTAACCTAAAACTAACCAAATCAACCTAAAACTAAGAAATTCAAAACAAACAACAAACAATACTTCCTCTCCCACCTCTTCGTCATCGTGGCACCATCCTTGCAAAGAAATAACAATTCTTGTTGAACATTTGTGCCCAATACCTCCTCCTAGAACACAAATGCGAAAGTTGGGGGTTTTGGCTGCGGGAAAAAGAAGAAAATAGTCAAAGTGAAATTGAAGACTTTCACTTTTTTTTTTGCTTTTAATGTGCTATAACATGAGTGTGTTATAACGTGCTCATGTTATAGCATTTTCATAATTTTTTTAGAAAGTGGCCACAAAATTGGTACCCAACTTCATGCACTTGCCTAGTGGTCCATCAAGATCATGAAAACAAAATCAAGGTTACTCTTCTACAAAAGAAAAATAAATATTTCATTTATGGGAGAAAGGGACACGATCTCAAAGGTTGCTAGTATAATTCTTATGCCAATAGTGAATCTAGTCAAAGAAAGAGACAAACCTTCTTAAGCATACAAGAAAAAGAATCCTCATTAGTAGAAAAATCCAAAAAAGCAACATGGCAATGTTGCATCCACATGAGATTCAAATGAAGATAATTTCTTGTATGATGCAAAAAAAAAGGCCTCAATGCCAAACAATTCAGTTTGATATGTTGGTTTTGGTGCATCCAAACATATGACAGGTGAACAAGAGTGGTTTTGTGATCTCACTCCATCCACCTCCTATAGGCAAGTATCCCTTGGCGATGACACAACATATGAAGTTAAGAGAATTGGATATATTTATTTTCCACTCAAAATTCAAAAATGTAGAATTACAAAGGTTTTATATGTTCCAGGGTTCACAAAGAACATTCTTTCAGTCAATCAGTTACTTGAGCACAATTTGCAAGTTGAACTTGATGGTCACAATGGTGAATTTTTTTTCTCTCATTAGAGACAAATCCAAAAATGGTGAAGTTGTTGCTTGTGCTTCAAGGTTTGGAAATATGTTTCAACTTGTTGATGCCACACATGAATATAAGGCCGTTACAATGAAAAAATGGTGCATCCACAACTCTTTAGCATAGGAAATTTGGATCTTAGTTTTGACTATCTTCTTGCTTTAAGTAAGACAAATATGGTATGATGAATTACTCCTATGTAGAAATTAGAAGTTGTTTGCTCGCATTGTCTTTTTGGAAAGCAACATCATGCTCATTTTTCTATTGCAAAGAATAGAGCCTCGAGTCCCTTAGAATTGGTTCACACTGATCTATGCAAACCGATGCCATCACGTCATAACTGTTGGTGTAAATAGGTACTTTTCCTAACTAGTTATTAATGGGGTCCTATTTACATGTTAGGTCCACTTATGTCCTAGGCATATTTAATTTGTTTAGATAAGATTTTATCTTGTTATATTTTATTAAATATTAATAACACTATGAAACAAAGGAAAATAGGTTCATAGGGATTCACCAATGTAAGTGTACCAAAATTAGGAAGGGGAAAAATGGGGTGTAATGAACCTATCTTTCTTATATCTCATTAGGAAATGAGATCCCCAAAGGTAGGATTGACTTTCAACCCTAGGTGAGTCAACCCTATTGGAGATCTTGCAATTTCCTTATGATTGAGTACAGGGTAAAATCTGTCCGAACAACACTTTTGGGAGATAAAAATAAAATAGAAAATGAACTCAAACATGCAACCTAAGACCTAAATCATGTAGATGAAGCATAATTCTAGCAGAAACAACAAATTTTTAGCATATCTAAGAAAGGTAAGACATTGTGTATTTGTCACCAAAAGCTATTGCCGAGTTTCCAAAAATGGTGAATGAGTCCTTGTATAGAACTTTTCCTCAATTTTTGGGAGCCTCTAGTGATGGATCTAAGATGCCTTTTCCCATAGGTTTCACTGCTAAAAATTTAGAAATGAAATCAAGATATGAGTTTTCGTGGTCTTGACAAATTTTTTTGACAACTTTGCAACTTTGACAACTTTTGCAATTTTACACTTTTGAGATCTTCAATTTCAATCCTTTCTTCACCTATGGACCTACACATACACAAAGATAGGAGAAAAATGTTTGGTTTTTGTGGATAAGGGTTTTCCTTGGTCAAACCCTAGCTTGGTACAATTAAACCTTGAAATGAAATGAAACATGAATGGAAGGAACAATGAATGAACAATGCTATGTTGCAACTCACCAAACCCTTGAATGGAGATCCTTAGAGGAGTGAAGTATAGAAAATATCTCTAAGGTCTTGATCTTGCATGAAATGGCTTTATTGGATGTTGATCTTGATGCTTGAATGCTTGAAACCTACATCACAATGTTAGATCCAAAAACATGCATAGATGCAAATAACTTTGACATGATGCTTGAGATCTTGAATGCTGATGTAGAAGATTGATAAATATGCTCATGAATTCTCTTCACAATAATATTTGTTATAATTTTTGTTCCTTGCTTGTTCTAGGATTTGAAATGATAAAAAGACCTTGTATTTATAGGCATTTTTTTTTTAATTTCTTGACAATTAAACATCAAAGGTCAACAATTGCAATTTGAATTTGAATCATAAAAATGTCACCAAAAACATTAAAAATTGGGATCCTCAACTTAAGGAGGACCCATTCACCCTTGGGCGAATGGCACCTAGGACCTAAATCCAAGACACTCAATTTCCAAGGCAATTTAATTAATGTTTGTAATTGTTTAATATAGGTTCCTGTTTCAGAAAATGAGATTAATTAGGCTTTTAAATACATAATTGGGCCAATTAGAGGCTTAATTAAGTCCAATTAAAATTAAGGGACCCAAACATAGAATGAAAATGTAAAGGCATACATTTTTCTACACTAATTAAATTAACAAAATTGATTGAAATTGAAGATCTCAAAAATGCAAAATTGTAAAAGTTGCCAAAGTTGTCACAAAAAGTTATCAAGGTCATAAGAACTCAGATCTCGAATTTATTTATGATTTTTTAGCGGTGAAACCTGTGGGAAAAGGCATCTCAAATCTATCTCTAGAGGACCCTAAAAATTGAGAAAAAATTTGTACAAGGACTCATTCACCATTTCTGGATGCTCAACAACCACTTTTGGTGACATGTACACAACGTCTTATCTTTCTCAGAATTGCTAAAATTTTGTTGTTTCTGTTAGTATTATGCTTCATCTACATGATCCAAATATTACATCATATATTTTATTTCATTAAGTATTTTATTTTTATCTCCCAAAAGTGTTGTTCAGATAGATTTTACCCCATCCTCTATCATAAGGAAATTTGCAAGATCTCCAATAGGGTCGACTCACCTAAGGTTGAAAGTCAATCCTACCTTTGGGGATCTCATTTCCTAATGAAATAGGTTCATTACACCCCATTCTTCCCCTTTCTATTTTTGGTAAACTTACATTGGTGAACCCAGTTCTTATCTTGTTAGATTTTATTAAATATTAAAAACACTAGTCATTTAATGTTTTGGAATTTGGTACTTCATCACACCTTGTTCTATATAAGCAAGGCTATTTTACATTCTTGTTTGATACCTCATCATCATATTTGATAGATCTTAATATCAATCAATCTCATTTCTTGCATACTCTTTTGTAGAAGGTTTTCATCATTTTTGTAGGTGGTCTTGGGATAGAGCTAATTTTCAGCTCCTACATGGTATCATAGCATGACCTTTCAAATTCATTTTTAGGTTTGAGGGTAGTGCTATTGCCAATGAGAGATCTTGGTGAATTTTTAGTAAGGTTGAGTATGCTCTTCCCTTCCACTCGATGGTGATATGGGGAATTATAAAAGTTTGAAAAAATACTAGTTTTGGAGGGTTCCTCTTTGTGGGTTTTTATTGAAAGCTAATTTTGGCATGCATTGGAGGTAATCTGAGCTCACCATTGAGTCCAAGGTGTTAGAGAAAGTCAAGATTGGCTTGTCAAAATCTAACATATTTTTCTAGATCTGTAAGGGTTTGAAGTTGGGAGGTGGTTACCAGATCCAAGAAGTAGCTATTTTTTTGGATTATATTGGGCCAAAATCAACCTTTCCATTACGTTCAGAAGGCCCAAAAACTCCCCATTTTCATATAAAATACTTCATATTTAAATTTTTTTTTTTTGGTGATTTTTAATTTTTTTTGGGTGATTATCTTAAATTTGATGGAAAAATGATTGTCATAGGGGACTATGTTAAATTTTATAGTTAAACTGATGTCATACTAGTGCTCAACCTAGTCCACTAGCTTTTGGTTGCATGGGGACTACTCGCTAGCCCTTAGGGGACTTAATTTTGGCCCTTCAAGCCTTAATTAAGTAGTTTTCTTAAAATCACCATAACTTTTGACTTGGGTACATCAAATTTTTGAAAAAGATATATCATTCGAAAGTTGATTCTGAGCACTTTCTAGTGGTTTAGGTATTATTATCAAATTTTACTCCTAGAATATTTTATTGCTATTTGAAGTTAGATCTCCCATTTGGACCTTTGAGCTCATAACTTTTTGCCTAGATCTTTGTTTTTCATGATTTTTATGACATCAAAAAGGTATTGAGGAGCTCTATCATTGTGCCCATTAAATATTTCCAGATTTAGCCTGAGGCATAATTTATTCAAATTTTTGCATACTTGCATTTTGGTTAATTAATTGGACATCTTGACTCTTGAAGAGGTTCTATTTTTTTGGGAAGGCTTCTTTTACAATATACATCATGTTTGGGGGTTTCTAATTCCTGTTGAAAGTTTTTGTCTTTGTAATTTTGGAGATTTATCATAGTTCATTATGGGGTTTTCATTTCATCCTTCATTGATTATGTTAAAAAGGGGAAACTATATACAATAAAGAGATGAAATCATAAAACATCTCAATTGGATTCATTTGTTGCCACATTTGTATGGTCTTGTTCCCCCTCCAAGTATTAGTAGTAAGAAATTATCTTGAAATTGCAAAACAAATCATGTCTTAGCAGCTATTTCTATGCATGTAGATGATGAAAATTTGAATGCTATTGTTCATTTTGAGTGTCCTCTTGTTCTTTGGACTAAAATTTGGGAGATATATGGGTTCTAATACTCAGCCATTCCCAGATGATCCTATTTTAGACTATCTTGTATCTCTTCATTTTATAGAATGGATACCCTATGATTATGATACTATTTGGGAGTTTGAATTTTGGAATACTTTGAATCTTTAGATGAGTATGATGGGACATCTTTAGATGCTCCTCTTTTAGAGGAATTTGTGGTACCTTCACCTTCAATGATTCCTTGTGTAGAGTCATTATTGATGCCCCCATCATTCTTGTTCAACAAGACCATTCCTTTTTTTTTGGTGAAACATTGAGAGTTTGTGGAGTCTTACATTTCAGATTTCTAGGAAACATTTGGGGGGTTATCTCTCCTATTTGATGATAGTCATTTCACTATTGTTGTCAAACCATCTTTGTCTTTGGATATTGTTTAACATTAGTTTCCACATAGTCCTAGTTTGTCACCTTCTTTTTGGTTGGGCATGTAACTGATTTGATTATGGAATCATCATCTTCATTGGACAAGGAGACACATGAGCATATTTTAAAGGTCCACCATCATACATTTTTATGCTTCTTTCTTTCAATTCCTATCTGGAATGGGAAGCATTCTTGCATTTGTACTTGGAACTTTGTTTCTTCTTGAAAGGGAGACAAGTTGTTTGTCAAAATTGGATAATGTTTTTTCTTTAGAAACTTACCATTTTTGTAGGAGATTATACATTGTGGGGGTCTACATAGTCTCTCTCTTTCCCTCTTCTGGGAGGGTTGTTGATTGTATATTCATGATGGATGTAGTCCTTGGGGGGTGTTATTGAGTCCTCATACATCATCCTTGATTGCATATTTTCTCTCTTTTGAAGAGGGGTTTGATCCCATGTGGTTTTTCTCCTTTTCTTCGTTTATGTGAGATCATTTGTACATGGATACCTAAAATGGCCTTGTATCCAAGACCCATCCTTTCATAATAATTGCTTCTCCCTAAGTTGCACTTAAGGTGGGGTGTTAGTGTAAATAGGTACTTTTCCTAACTATTTAATAGTGGGGTCCTATTTACATGTTGAGTCCACATAGGTCCTAGACATATTTAAGTTGTTTAGACAAGATTTTATCATTTTAGCTTTTATTAAATATTAAAGACACCATTCATTTAGTGTTTTGGCATTTGGTACTTCATTAAACCTTGTTCTATATAAGCAAGGCTATTGTACACTCTTATTGTTAAATAGGCATAGGACAACTAAAAGGGGGGTGAATCAGTTGTCACAAAAATTCAAACTTAAAAATTTATCACTTATCAAATCTTCAAACACACTAATTTGTTATTAAATATGAGCATGAAACACAAATTAAAAAAAGTAGATCAACACAATGAACACTAGATTTTTATGTGGAAAACCCAATAAGGGAAAAACCGCGGTGAGGGTTAACTCACACTATATAGTATTTTAAAAAGAGGCTCATTGCCAAAAGAAGGATTCATTGTCCAAGTACAAAGGCTCACAACCTACAAAAAGGAATCACTATCTAAGTACAAAGGCTCACTACCTACAAAAAGGACTCACTGTCCAATAGGAGGCTCATTTCCTACAAAAAAATTATACAAAAATAGAGTAAGGCTTTACAACCCAAAAATGAACTGGAAAGATGCACCTAACATGTGTTGATACAGTTTTAGATATGCTCACAGCTGCTGCCTTTCTGATCACACCTTCACATTCATTACCTCTTCACTATTTCCTCTATCACTTTCCTACAAACTCACTACACATATTCACACACACCCATTCACACTTACTCACTCTTTCACTCATTCTTACACTTCCAAACTGTTCGCCATATACTTATATATATATACTCGATATCCATCACATACACTAATTAGATCGGCTTCCACAAAGTATTTTCAAAATGTTTTAACTATTATTATGCGGCTCCAATAGTTCAAAAAATATTTCCAAACACACAAAACAATCTTTAGCACATTTCATCATGTCAGCTCGAACCAAGAAATAGGTCACACATAAGCTTTCACATCAAATCAAAATTAACTTAACAAGTCAGCTAGGAATAATCTTCAATGCAACAAGGAAACACTCAATCTATTAGTTGTAACTATGCTGTACGAGCACCACAACACAAAATAACTTGATCATGCATGCCTTTAACATCCATCAGTAGTTTCCCAAAACTGCAACCAGAGATTATCATCTATGGAGAAGTACTGACTAGAATACTGGAAAGGCAACCAAAATATCAGACCAGCCACCATAGAGGATAAGCATCGGTATAAGAGTACCAAACCAAAATACCAACATGGTGACATAAAAACTACCAACATGGTGACATCAATGACAAAAAATAGATAACTTGCTCATTTTTCCAACAATCTCTCCCTTTGTCATTAATGGCAACATGTGAACAAAATTCTCCAACTCCAATCTCTTTTCCATTCCAACTCTCCCCCCCTTTGACATCAATGGAAAAGGGTGCCAAAAACGAGTGCAAACATGGTGACATCAAAATATTTCCAAAAACTTCAAAAAATTGCAATGGTCTAGATCATTTAAGCAAGCAAAAATTAAGTGAAGATGACATGCTTCACCTGAAACACCTTCTTATACCTTTCTTTGAGAATTGGATACAACTTCTTCTAGTTAAAAATAATAGACTTCAATTTTGTGCATGTAATTTCCAATAATCCCAACATAGTAAAAGAGGGTGACCAGTCTATATTAGAGAATTGTTTCTCAATATCTTCAACATCAACAAGAATTCTGGAAAGATGCTCTAACCAGACTTTAGCAATTTCTTTAAGGAGCCATAAAGTCTTTGTCACATCATCTCTCTTCCTTTGTGTGATGATTAGTTCAGCCTGTAGTTCACCAACTCTTATCCTTTGTTTCCCTTCTTTATCTTCAAATATTTCAAAGTTCTTTGCAATCTCATTCACCTCGGCTTCAATCACTTCAATTCTACTTCTGAAATTATCTACAGTTACAGGCCACCGAAGACAATATTTGTAAACATCTGAAATCTCTTTAATACACTTCTTAGTTTCCACAATTAATCCCGACAATCTTTGTATAGCCTTTTTACATCTCCTTTCAACCAAGATTCCCATCTTATGTCCTTCTAGACCTTCAAGCAACATCCTTTCTTCAACAATCTTAATCAGATTCTCTGGTAAGAAATAAAAAGCAACAGATACTTCAATACCTCCTCGAAGTAGATAATCTACCAGCGCATCATCAATTTTTAGTCTCTTAATGGGTGAGGTAGCATCCCACAATTCACCAATCTTCTTCATTTTTCCTTCAACTATCATAGACTAGATATCATCAAGATCAGGGGATTCAGTACCAGCTAGCGATTATTTCTCCTTCTCATCCAGAATATCAATGATGTCTTTAGCCATTTCCTTTCTCTTTTTTGATTCCAAAGGGGAATCATTGATAATAACTTCCAATTCTCTTTTCCCAGACGAAGAGCCTACTTCGAATTGACTTATTGCAGATATACCAAAGCAAGGGTTTGCTTGCAAGGATGAGAAATATGATCTACACATATTTTCATTATCTTCTAAAGACTCTAGATGTTTGTAAATTTGTTTTCCAATAGGGATACTAGATTCTAACACCACATTATCTTTTCCTGGTTGAGAATTTAGAAAGTAAAACACTAGGCATACTAGCAAAGATCCAAACCAAAAGGGATAATTCTCAACTAATGACATTCAAATATTTTCAAGAAAATTCTCAAGTAGCAAGCTACATAAATCAAATTGTCTATTCTCCTTAACCATCATGTGGGAAATGTGTACGACAATAGCCAAAGTTGAAATTTCACGATTCCTGAAATAAATTTTGTATGAGATACCATATGCAACATACCTAACAATTGAGTCAACAAGTGTATCAATTAATAATGCTCTCTGATCTTTGCCAATGCCAGTCAGCTCCACCACATCTTTATATTTCATAGTTTTCTTTCCAAGATGTTCTCCAATGCTGCATAATCTAGTGGTCGCCTTAATTACTTCCTTCGAGATCCAGTAGGGTTTTTCCAAAACAATGTTTCCATCCTTAAGATAGTTCAATAAGAACATGATAACTTCCTTATTTGAAACCCACAAAAATTCACTCCACAAATCCATCCCTAGGGTTTTTATATTCTATAATTCGACTTCGCTCAACCCTAGTTTAATTTCCTTCATTTTCCTATGATCGTAATCTTCTACTTTGACCCTTTTTAGCTTCAAAGAGGTAACACCACACAAACCACTGTCCATTGCCTAGCTTTCTTGAAATTCAATGATACTTCTTCAATTTTCTTCTTTCCTTATGCAAACAAAGAGAGGATTTCTAGATTAATTGAATTAATCTTCAAATTCCCTTCAAAAACACTTCGAGCACACCTCAAGAAATATTTAGAGCACTTTCCAACAATTTCAGATGCAAAATTAACCAAAAATCATCACAAATTTCTACTTATCCACCATCGAGTTTTCCCTAAGCGCATTAAATGGGGCAAACACAAAAAGCTTCTAAACACACACTTCACTTAGCACAAGAAACCCTCAAACAGTCTGCAACTCCTCATACCAACATATTTTTCTCTGGTTCTTCTTCCAAAACCTCTGGACAAGCATTCTTCACATTCTGACCATGTGCCAACCTTTGACACACCATTCTTCTAGGGTATTTTTATGATCTTTTGATAATGCTCCCCCTAAGACCATGTTAGGTATAAATTTTGAATAAGTCATCTGTACCAGATGAGGGTAGAAACACATCAAGAGTCTCATATTTCTCTTCTTCTTCTTCTTCTTCTTCTTTCTTCTTCCAAGTCCTCTCCATCTCTTGCTTCATCTCTTCTTTATCAATCTTCTTTACCGATTCACTCTTCTCTTCCAGGGAAAATTTCTTTCCTTATTCTTGCAAACTTTAGATACATGTCCAGGTTTATTGCAGTTATAATAGATCACACCTTTCTGATTAGACCAGACCCTCCATTATTCCTCGTTCTACACTAATTTTCTCTATGTACAAATTTCTTGTAGGCATAACAATAGCCATTAAAGAATTGATTCCTTTTTCCTTCATTAAACCTGTTTCTCATTACTCGACTAATCAAACTTACCTGAGATCTACATTTTGTAGCCTTTTGTCCAAACTTCCCACATTCAAAACATTTTCTAGAAAGAGAGCCAAAAAATTGGTTTATTCTACTTCTAGAATCAGTTGCTCTATGATCATATTTGTTACAAGAAAAGAAAACACCATCAAAAGAGGGGTACCTTTGTGCATTAGGCTATTTCACAGAAAGTCATCTTGCAAAATTCCTTCTCTACTTCCTCTTACCTTGATTCTTCTTCACATCTTTAGAACATTCACTGGTATTAGCTCCTAAGCCACCTTTGTCTTTACATGGTTTCTGTCCTGCAAGTAGTTCTTCAAGTTTACCAGAGCTGGATCTGAAATTATTTTCACAGAGTTTAGCCTTCTCTAATTCCACTCTTAGATTTACTATCTCCTGCTCGAGTTTGGAACATTCTTTAGACTTTTTCTGAACCATTGTATTCAGACATTCTTCAATCCTCTCCTTTTCTTCTACTGTCACTTTCATTCCAATTATCTCTTGTTTTAGCTATTCACTTACTTCTCTGTGTCTTTCCTTAAATTTCTTCAACTATTACTTCAATTTATGAACACATTCATTTTCTTCATCAAGATTCTCTTTCAAATCTTTGTTTTCTCTTTCCACTTTATCAAGATCTTCAAGAGCAGTCCGAGTTCTCCTTTGTCATTCATTATCTCCATCTTCAAGGATCTCCCTCAAGCTATTAGACTTTACTTGGAGGAACCAAGAGCTCTGATACCAATTGTTAAATAGGTGCAGGACAATTGAGAGGGGGGGTGAATCACTTGTCACACAAATTCAAAGTTAAAACTTTATCACTTATCAAATCTTCAACCACACTATTCTATTATTAAATATGAGCATAAAACATAGATAATAGAAAGTAGATCAACACAATGAACATCAGATTTTTATGTGGAAAACCCAATAAGGGAAAAACCACAGTGAGGGTTAACTCACACTATAGAGTATTTTAAAAAGAGGCTCACTACCAAAAGAAGGACTCACTATCCAAGAAAAAGGCTCACTTCCTACAAAAAGGACTCACTATCCAATAGGAGGCTCACTGCCTATAGAAAAATTATACAAAAATAGAGTAAGGCTTTACAACCTAAAAATGAACTAGAAAGATGCACCTAACATGTGTTGATACAATTTCGGATATGCTCACAATTGCTGCCTTTCTGATCACACCTTCACATTCATTACCTCTTCACTATTTACTTTGTCACTTTCCTATAGAATCATTGCACATATTCACACACACCCATTTGCAATTACTCACTCATTCACTCATTCTTACACACACTTCCAAACTGTTCACCATATACTTATATATATATATATCTAATCTCCATCGTAGGCACTAATTAGGTTGGCTTCTGCAAAGTATTTTCAAAATGTTTTAACTATTATTATGTCGGCTCCAATAGTTCACAAAATATTTCCAAACACACAAAACAATCTTTAGAACATTTCATCATGTCAGCTCAGACCAAGAAATAGGTCGCACATAAACTTTCACATCAAATCAAAATTAACTTAACAAGTCGGCCAAGAACAATCTTCAATGCAACAAGGAAACAATCAATCTGTTGGTTGAAACTACACTGTACAAGCACCAGAGCATGAAATAACTTGATCGTGAATGCCTTTAACATCCATCAGTAGTTTCCCAAAACCACAACCAAAGATTATCATCTACGGAGAAGTGTAGAATAGAATACCAGAAAGGCAACTAAAATACCAGACTAGCCACTAGAGAGGATAAGCACCAGTATAAGAGTACCAGACCAAACTACCAACATGGTGACATCAAAACTACCAACACAGTGACATCAATGACAACAAATAGTTAACCTGCTCATTTTTCCAAAGCTTATATGATACCTTATCTTCATATTTGATAGATCTTAATATCAAGCAAGCTCATTTCTTGCATACTCTCTTGTAGAAGGTTTTCACTATTTTTGCAGGTGGTCTTGGGATAGAGCTAATTTTCAGTTCCTACAATAATAATATCATGCATTTTCTACTCTTTGTGTATGATTATTCAAGAAATATATGTGTTTATTGTTTGGCTCACAAAAATCAAGCACTTGAGAAATTCAAAGAATTTTGAGTCCTTGCAGAAAGGTCATTTGGTCATGCTCTTAGAGCCCTTCGCTCAAATCAAGGGAGGAATTTGCAAGCAAGGATTTTTCAAACTACCTTCAAGAACATGGGATTCAAAGACAATTGACCACTATGTACACACCTCAACATAATAGTGTTTTAAAGAGGTGTAGTTGTACTATTGTTGAAATGGTGTGATGTATGTTGAAAATGTAGATATTGCTTTTGCATTTTGGGCTTAAGTAGTTCACACAATAATGTATTTGTTGAATTGATCACCCAACAAAGTGCTTGAAAATATCACACTGGTAAGAATTCCTCTCTATCATATTTTAGAGTGTTTAGATGTACAACTTACATGCATGTTCCCAAGGTACAAAGGACAAAATTGGATGGTAATTCTTTGAATTGCATTTTCCTTAGATATAGTTCAAAATTGGAAGAATAACAACCTATGAATTCATTAACAAAGAAAGTGTACCTTAGTAGGGATATTTTTGATGAGCAAACATAATGCAACACCTCGTCCTCACTATCCTCTACCAGTTCTTAAACATTGAAGATTCTTGAACTTGAAGATGATGATCTTGATGAAGAAGAACAAGAAGATGCTTTATTTACATTGATTAATTTCCCCCTCTTTCACCACCTCTATCCTCATATCCTATGTGAAAAAAATTTCCTAAGTGGTACCAAGCCACAATAAAGGATGCTAAAGATGATGCAACTATAGATACATCTCTCATTGGGCTCAACACTCACAACAAGTCTCATTAAGAGGTAAATATAGCCCTTATGTGTATATTTATTTAGATTTTGGACCCAAAAATAGTTCAACATGCTCTTGAGTCACTACCTTGTAAGGATTCCATGGATGTCGAATACCAAACATCATTGAGGAATAATGGTGCAGGAGCACCTTGATCATTAAATGCGTTCAAAAGGATAATTTGTCAAATTTGTGTGTTCAAGTCTAAAATAATGTGTCAAGCCCATGTAAAGACTAATTTGAATGTATTCAACCATGTAATAGGTGCAAGGTGGTCAAAGAGATGAAAAAATGCAAAACTTGTAATATTGTCCAATATGTAAAAAGAGCAAAAAAAATAGGAATATGAGAAGACAAAGTGGGATTTGAAGGAATAGGTCATTCAAGGCAGTTGAAGAGGCAGTTACTAGTATAGAAATATCTATAAGAACATTGTAAAAAGGCCAAGAAGAGGCAGATTTTCTTGTATTCTTGAATGAAATAGAGAATAATACCCTTGTTTTATGATTTTGCAACATTCTTTCCATTGTTTTAATCTTGTATAGATTGGTTAGGAATATCAAAGGCTAATACTCATGTGACCTCATTTGGAAAGAAGTTAACTTTGATTTCAAATAGTTGGGAGGTTAGTCTTTTAGGAAAAAAATAAATAGAGGAAAATCATTTGAGCCTCGGTCTATGTTCTTGAAATAAAGGGTTTTGAGAGTCTATTAGGTTTTTAATCTCCATTCCACCAATGGCAACTAGTTAGGTTGGTGGAATGGAGTATTTTTGAATGTTCTTTGTTGTTTTGAAGTTGTGTTGTGCAGGGGTAAGCAAGAAATGTGGGATATGATGCTGTTTCAAAGATTTTTTTTCAGTTTTTCCTTCAAAAATGGCGCCTCCATGATATGAAAAGGTGAATTAACACTTACCAAGGTATGGAGATCAATTAGAATGTTCATGTAGACTTATTCATAGGTGTTAGTAACAATGGTTGGTGATTTGGAGGTTTGCAATTGATGTTTCCAAGAAACCCTCATATAATTGCCTAAAATTAAGGGTTTTAATGTTTAGCGGGTAAATAGGCCTCTCAGTCCATAAAATTTGAAGAATCATGAGTTTTGAAGCATCATAATTTTTTTTTAAAGTTTTTGATTATTTTGGTGATGATTTAAATGTACTTTCTTTGATAAAATGGCCTAATTGGGGGCTTTTATTGGTGGACAATGGGTTGTTTCTTCTAAGTTTTCTAAAACAAGTGTGAATGCTTTTGTGGTTTGTGATAGTGGACTAAAATGGGTTTCCAAACCTGTATGGAGTTTGTGTTGATACAAAAGGATTTGAATCACATCACCTGATTCAAGGGTTGGATGTCCTACAAGTCAAATGGTGGTTGGAAGCCTAGAAGATATAAATATGAAGAAACCATGTAAAGGATGAAGGTAAATGTTTGGTTACTGTCTATTCGATGTTGTTATAGAAATTTCTATGTTTGGATGTGAGTAAAAAGAAAGATTTGTTGTATTTGATGAATTGAGCAAGGTGAGTTGATATGGAACCATGGTGAATAAATGCATAAAATCAAAGTTTTCTAACAAAACAGAGTTGTGGGTAGTATGTTCTGTTTGTTTCTGAAAAAGGATGATGTTCTAATATGATTCTTGAGGTTAGTAAGAGTTGGAAATTTAAATTCCATCAATGATGCCCTTGTCTCTTGTGTTTCTTGAGGAATGTTGGTGCATGGCTATGTGAGTTGAATAAATGAATCTGATAACTAGAGTTATGTGAGCATGTGATTGGTTTATTTTCACTTAAAAACATGATGAATTCTATGTCTTGGATGTCTGATAACTAGTTTGTAGTAGGAAGGAATGATTTAGTGATGTTTTTACTTGGAGAAGCAAATGGAATGGAAGAGTGCCTTGGTGAATAATGAAAGAATGGACTGTTTAGTAACTCTAATCAGGTTTCTTAAGTGGATAAGTTATTTTTGTTGATGAATAAAGCTTGAGGATGATATAAGGTAGTGATGGAGTGATTTGGTTGATGATGCCTTGTGGTTAGCAAGTGAAACAATGTGACTTTTGATGAAAATATAAAGCAATTTTAGATGTTCGTTCAATTTTATCTTCTCCAAATGAGATTGGGTTTGATGTACCTTGTGTTTGTGTGGTTTTGAAATTTGATATTGCATCAAATAATACATGGGATCTTGTTGATCTTCCACTAGGGAAGAATGCTATTGGATGCAAATGGGTTTTTAGAATCAAGTATAAGACACATGATAGCATTAATAAGTATAAGACTTGACTTATGGCTAAGGGCTATGTGTTGATGGTGTTTTCTGCACAACAACAACTTAGACAAGATACAAATATCCTATCTCTCTTGAAAGGTAAATCTCTATTAGCAAGCCTCAAGAGATAACCCCAAGGTCTCTAATGTTAGGTCTTGACAATGCATAAACAACTCAGTGATAATGTGAAAATGCTCGTAATCACAAGGGGCCTTACAAATGAACAATGCTGGAAGTGTACTTTCATCAGATGTAACAATATGGTGATGCCTTCAATCCTAAAACTAACCCAGATTCAAAATAAACAACAAAAGAGATAAGGGTTTAGAGAGATTTCTAAGACTAAAACCTAAGATCAATCACAACAATGATGAATGCTGCAAATTGAAAAATCTCCAATAAAACTAATCTCTGCTTGATCAAGGACAAGCCCACAACTCTACAAAAATGGTGCAATCTTCTAAGGAAACTGAAGATTTTCAGACTATGAATATTCATCCACATAAACAATAACTGGTGCAATGTAAACAAGCACCCACAGTTGAAATTAGCGCAAAATAAGGCCCACACTAACTTACACAACAAATTACAATCAACAAATTGCTAAGAGTATGGATCAGAGATCGATCAACATCATTAAGATTTTACCATTATTGCAAAAGAACTGAAATCTAACATCTAACATTGAGAATTGAGAACAAGAAACCATAAACTGTCAAAGTGTAACACAAAGCTTGCCAAATCAATCCAATTGCATTAACTTTTCTAGCATTACATAACAATTTCAAGTCTCTCCTCTCCTACAACTACTAACTTCTCCTAACTTGGCCAATTTTGTCTTTTGCAGCCTCTAATCAGATATTCTAACCCCTAAATCTAACCCCTTTTACAAATGAGAAGGCACTAGCCTTTTATATAGAAAATTACATTTTGAATCAATGGCCAAGATTTAATTCATCCAATGGCTACAATTGCACTTCTAGAAGCATCAAGTTGTTACATTTAATTTGGGAGCTCATGGTACATCATCATCCAATTGTATAAAAGTAGTTACATCATGGAACAATGAGAAAACAATATTATGCCAGCTTGTCATTAATAAAAATTTTAATTGGATGATGAAATCAGCTTCTCATGTCTTCCAGAAACTCCTTCCAGCTATAGATAGTTTGGGCATGGATTCATATGTAGGCCCCACTTTTAAAATTTAAATAGAACTCTTCCATATTTCTCTTTTGGCATGAATCCATATGAAAGTTCCCCTTTTAATAATTATTTAATCTTGAAAAACATATATCATCATTTGTAGCTCACATGTTAAAAATCCTATCCAAATTAAGGTTGAATAAAATTTTGGCCTTTTATAGAAAACTTACATTTTTATATGGAAACTTTCCATTTTCAGAAATTTTTCCATTTTTGGAAATTTTTTCTCCATCTCAAGAATTTCATTTTTAGGAACATTTTAAAATTTCAAGGAGAAAATTTCATTTTGAAAAAATTGCATTTTGGGGAAAAATTTCTATTTTGGGAAAAAATTCTTTTTCAAATTTTTTTCCATTTTGGAAAAAAAATTTTGAAAAAATTTCATTTTTGGAAAATTTTGGAAAATTTTTTTTTGAGGGGGTCTTGGAATTTTCCAAAAATGGAAATTTCAGGATTTTGAGGGAGTCATGGAAATTTCGGGATTTTCCATCAGGGACGGAAATTCCCGAATTCCTTGCAAGGTCAAAATCTCCTAAACCTCATAACTTTTTTTCTAGAAGGAATTTTCAAAAAGTTCAAAAGCAACCCTACCTAATTTTTCGTCCTCTATCCATGGGTGCAAAAAAAGAAAAAAAATCATTTTTGGAAAATTTTGGGATTTTTAGGGGTATTGGAATTTTCCAAAATGGAAATTTCAGGATTTTCCTTCAGGGACAGAAATTCCCGAATTCCTTGCAAGGTCAAAATCCCCTAAACCTCATAACTTTTTTTAGAAGGAATTTTCAAAAAGTTGAAAAAGCAACCCAACCTAATTTTTTGTCCTCTATCCACGGGTACAAACAAGATTTACATATAACATTGAAAATTCACTTCAAAATCCCCATTTTCGAATTCCAAGACAGATGAATTTCTCCTACAACCTCAAAATATTGTCTTCATCAAACCCAACCTAGACTTAATCCCAAAATAACCTCCCAAGAGGAGCAAAACCAAAATTTGACCAAGCCAAGAGGTAGAGATGGAAAAGAAAAAAGAGGGTCCTCGCCTCCAGTGGGGCATGTGTGCGAAAATTGCACAACACTATGCACAAAAGGAAGGTATTGACTATGATGAAACTTTTGTGCCACCAACAAAAATCAAGACTATTTGCATGGTCTTGGTGATGGTAGTACAATTTGGATGGAAATTCCATTAAATGGACGTCAAGAGCATCTTTCTTAATGGAAATCTCAAGGAAGAAGTCTTCATGAATCAACTAGAGGGATATGTTGCATCTAGCCAACAACACAAAGTATGTAGACTTGTCAAATCCCTCTACATGGTCTTAGATTGGATCCTTGAGCTTGGTAAATCAAGATCAATGAGCATTTCATCAAGAAGCCTTATGATCCCAATGTCTACCTCACATAGCAAGGGAGGGAGATTGTAATTTTGATTGCACATGTTGGCGATCTAGTCATCACAAGGAGCTCTTCACAGATGATTAATGTACAAAGAATGATCTCAAATGATCAGTTAATATGATAGATCTAATGTTCCTACATTATTATCTTGGAATTGAAGTGTGGCAACAAAAAAATCAAATCTATCTCTCAGATAAAATATGCCAAGACATTGCTCAAGAAATTTAGAATGGAAGATTGCAAACCTATGTTGACACCCATGTAGGCAAGTTTACAACTTTCCTACCATGATCCATCATCTTAGGTGAATGCTACTATTTATCACTAGTTGATTGGGAGTCTCATCTTCTTGACTTATACTAGGCTAGATATTAGCTATGCTATTAGTTATCTTTCTAGGTTTATGTAGGAACCAAAGGTTGTTCATTGGAAAGCAACAAAGTATGTTTTGAGATACATTTGTGGGCCTAGAATAAAAGAAGAATGCATATTTTTCTTTATGTGGATACATAAATGCAAACTATGTAGGTTTCATGGATGATGAGAAGTCTACTTCAAGCTTCACTTTCATTTAGGGATCTAGTAGATGCTATCTTGGGGGAGTAGAAAAAAAAACCATTGCTCGCTCTTCTATAGAGGCAAAATATTGTGTTATACGTGTAGTTGTCTATGAGGCAATATGGTTACATCACATTTTGATAGGCGTGGGTGTTCTTGAGATAGTTCCTACAACTTTGATTTGTGACAATTAGAGTATGTTGTTCAGCTTGTTCATAATCCTATATTTTATGAGCATACCAAGCATATTGAGGTTCAATATCACTATATCCATGAGCATGTTGAACAACAAAATATCCAACTCTTATTTTGTTCAACTCAAGAGTAATATATTGACATATTCACCAATCTCTTGTAGTAGTGAAGTTCAAAGCTTTTCAAACTTTCTTGATTTGTTCACTAGGGCATATGATGTAATAAGGGGGAGATTGCTGGCATTTTAGTTTTTTTTTGTTACATTATACTTGCAACCGATAGGTAATTATTCAATTCTTGACCACTCTCTACCAATCTCTTTCTTTTATATATATTCTCTAATTCTTGCTACTTTAATTAATTACTCATTCACTTTTATTCTATTATTATTTGTTTCATTTGCCTAGGGTTTGGCTTCATCCATTGTTTGTTGATTGATATATCTCTCCTATCAATCATTATATCTCATGTCAAGAAATTAGTATAATCATATATTTGAAATCATACATTAAGGAGTTGGGAGCATAAAGGATCCCTCTCTTATGTCACTCCTACCACTCCCTATAGACCTTCTCGTGGATAACCTATTGATGGATGTTGATCCATGTCTCAACTTAGATAAGATGTTGAGTATCTTATCTCTTTTGAAAGGAATCAAATTCCAAAAAATAAAAAATTATTGTCATGATTTCTTAATGTTATTTCATGTTACTTTATTATTATACAATATATACATTTTTATTTGACAAAAAATAATTAATTAAAAAAACTTAAATTAATAAAATAAATAAAAACAATAAATTGTAACTAATTAAAAATAACAAATGTAAATAGTGAAATTAAGTAATTAAATAGTGAAATTAAGTATTCAGTAAATAATAATAAATAACAATAATAACACGTTAAAAAAATTAAAATTTAATTTTACTTACTAGGCATAAAACACTTGAGTCATTGGAGTTGAGTTAGAATAAAATTAGGAAATTAACTCCTAATCCAATGAAGCACCAAAAGAGTACACCCAAATATTCTCCTACGTCACATAGTTGACTTGCACTTACTCATCCTTCTGGGGCATAACATAAGGAGGGTTTCATTTGAAAGAGTAGGGACAAATAAGGTAGTATGTAGGGGAGAAGGGAAGAGAGTTTTGCAGATTTAAGGTTTAGGAATTCTAAGAAATCATTCAATTTTTTTTTATTGGTTTCACATTTAAAACTTCCAACTTCTCATATATATAAAAATTCCACCCAAGGAAGTTTTATTAGAGTCCATAATCTTTTAACTATTTTGAAGTAATTTTTTTGAAATTTATATTATATAAGAACAATGATTTTCATAAGATTGTAAATGTATAAGAATTAAATATTTTGGCATGTGGATTGATGATACACTTGTGTCCAAAGCATTACCATCTCTAAGCTAAAATACTTGCCATGTTACCCTTGTTTGTCACAAACACATCACTTGATCTCATACAATATAATCCAGAGAAACGATGCAAGATGATACAAATACAATAGTTCCAACTCTCTTGAATTTGAAAGTGCTTTTAGCATAGAAGTTTGGAAAAGGGATTTCTATGGTTTTAAAGTTTCTTCCCCATCACATACTTCTCTAGATGCTACAAATATACATGATGCCATCAACATTAGATCCATTTTCTTTGGTGTAAGAGGACATTTTCCTTTCCTACAATATCTAGATTTTCCTCACACAACATTTTCCATCACTTATAGATCATGATTATGATTGATTTTGTATTCATGTGCATCCATCATATTCATAGGTGCAACATAGCAATATTCATATTATGATAAAATAATATGTTAACTTTGCTTAAATGGAGCTCAAAATTTGTTGTATTATCTTACAATAGATTTATAATTTGTTTGAAGGCTACTGTATAAATGATTCTCTCCTAGTAGTTGAGAAGATGTCTATCTATAAATGGGTGAGGTGGAATTTTTCATGAAAGATTTATTCACATAGTATAAATAATCTAGTGCTGGTGCTGAATGCAAAAAATACTAATTACCTTCATCAAACAAAATCTGAGCATCAAGAAAATCATTTGTGTACATGATATCCTCCCTGTAGTTGAAAATATGTCCATCTATCATTGGGTACAGTTGAAAGGAAGCCAAGTAAGAAAAAGAAGCTTCCTACACTAATCTAAGTAGGAGAGAGTTGCAAAAATTCTTAAACACCTTTAACTATTATAGATTTAGATGCACATACATATCATAAATAGATAAACGATGAACTCATAACACAAAGATTTACGTGGGGAAAACCCTTTTGGGAGAAAAACCCCACCCTCCAAAACACAACTCAATTATATTATTCAACAACAAACAGTTAAAATATAATTGCAGAGCTATGCTCTTCACAATTCTGGAGTAATTTCGACAGCATAACGGTACTTCAAAACAACAACATACAACTCAAAATACAAGTGCTCAATATATAAGAGTTTATAATGCATAAAATAAACATTTCTAAATCAATTTCCAAAGGCTGAATGTGCAACATGGAAAGTGCCAAAAACATTGTAGACTCACAACGGTAAGTTTCCAAATTTTCACCACACGCCAATTTGAAAAATTCGCTCTTGAAAAAATAATTGCACCTCGAGAACTCACATTCCATGTAAAATCAACACAGAAATAGAAAAAAAAAATTATGCACAACTCCACCTATAAAAATAAACTTCCGAACTTGACTCCTCATTTGAATAGAAACTGCAAATTTTAACTCACAAAGACATAGTGAGAAAATCAACAATTTTTAATATTTAGAAAAATCAAATCTTATGGAAAAATCAAGGGTTGAGACACCACCTTTTTCCAACATTCTCCCACTTTTCAAACACCTTTTAAGAGCCAATGAAAGTGACAGGATTTAACTGCTAGAGGTCACGAGGCCCATAGACTCCAAACACCATTTGAACTTTTCTATACTCACTGGCTTTGTCAATGCATCTGCAACATTCGTCAAGGTGTCAAATTTCTGCAACTTCACCTTTCCATCTTCCTCCATATCATGAAAAAAATGAAATTGAACATCAATGTGATTTGCTCTGGCATGGAAAGTAGGATTCTTTTCTAAGAAAGTGGCACTCTGGCTGTCAAAACAAATAGAATTTTCCCTACATCAAAACCAATTTCAGAACAAAAACACTTAAGCCAAATGGATTCCTTGCAAGCATGAGTAGTTTCAATGTAATCTACTTCTGTCATGGACACAGTGACCACAACCTACCATTTACTCATCCAACTGATAGCACCACCATACATCGTGAACACATAGCCATTGGTGGATCTTCTACTGTCAATGTCACTTTCCCAATCTGAATCTAGTACATATCCATGAATACTCACTGAGTGCTGAGGTCCAACAGGACAACCATGAAAACATAAGGAATACTCAGAAGTACCTTACAAATATCTGAACACTCTCTTCACTGCATCCCAATGTATCCATCCAGGATTAGCCATAAACTGACTAAGGACTCCCATTGCTTGGGCAATGTATGGCCTCGTACAAGCCATAACATACATAAGATTGCCAACAACACTCGCATATGGTACTCTGGCCATGTCCTCCATCTCATTAGGATACTTTGGAGAATCCTCCACAGAAAGCTTCATCCCTTGCATTACAGGAACAATTAATTGTCTACAAGCTGTCATACTAACATAGTATTCACATGCTTGCTTTGGCTTAACCAAATATTTATATTAGCTTTGTCTCTTTTGATCTCCATCCCCAAAATATACCTCATTGCACCTAGATACTTCATCTCAAACTATGCTGACAACTGAGACTTCAAATCTGAAATCGAACTTTTACCATTCCCAAAAAACAACATATCATCTGTGTACAATGCAATAATGAGAATGTGACCATTATCATATTTGTAATAAACACAATGGCCAGATTTAGATCTCAAAAATCCCAATGAAAACACATAGGTATTAAACTTTTGGTACCACATTCTAGGAGACTACTTAAGACTATACAAAGACTTTTTCAACTTGTAAACTATATTTTCTTTACCTTTAAAAACAAAATTCTCTAGCTATGACATATAAATCTCTTCCTCCAATTCACCATGAAGGAACACTATCTTCACATCCATCTGTTCTACTTCTAGATCATACGCTGCAAGTGATAACAAAAATCAGATAGATGTCAACTTCACAATAGGAGAGAAAATCTCACCATAGTCAATTCCCTCCACTTGAGAATATCCCTTAGCAACCAACCATGCCTTATGCTTCTCAACACTACCATCTAGACTTTATTTTCTCTTGAACACCCATTTTACATCCAATAGGTTTCCATCCCTTAGGCAAAGGTACCAGATCCCATGTATCTTTTTTCTTCAATGCAGCCATTTCTTCATCCATGGCTTTCATCCAAGAATCTACATCACTCACACCCATAGCCTCTCTAACAGTCTTATGCTCATCAATGTTAGTGTTCAAAGCAAAAATGCAATTGGAATCCAACAAAGAATAACCAAATCTTTCAGGTGAATATCCAAACCTATCAGGTTGTCACCTTTCTCTGGTAGACCTTCTGGATTGTTGAGGTTGAGGTTCCTCTTCTTCTTTAGAACTTTTAGAGCTTCTCAAACTCTCCTCATCATCAGGTTCAACTGGAGTATGTAGTTCTTCTTTCATTGGAGTAAGTGAATCTTGAACTACCTCCTTTTGTTTCTCCTTTCTCTCTAGCTGCAACTCAACTGTGGAAGGTTTCATCTCTTGAAAAATCACACTTTTTCTATAGAGAACCTTTTGGACCATTGGATCCCAAAGCTTGTACCCCTTCACACTGACACCATAGTCAATGAAGATACATTTAACTGTGTTGTTCTCCAACTTATACCTCTTCTCAATCAAAACATGAGCATAAACTTGACAACCAAATACTCTGAGATGTCTCATCGAAGGATTTATACTAGAGACCACACCTCCATGCGTGTCTTATCAACAAGAGTTGATGTAGGAGATCTGTTGATTAAATAACATGTAGTGGCTATAGCTTCAGCCCAAAAATTCTTCTCAAGGCTAGCACCACTCGGCATACTCCTATCCCTCTCCATCAACGTCCTATTCATCCTCTCTGCAACTCTATTTTGTTGTGGGGTGTATGGAGTTGTCTTATGTCTCTCAATCCCATGCTCTTTATAGAACTTGTCAAAATCTGCTAAACAAAACTCACCGCCATTGTCAGTCCTCAAACACTTAATCTTTCTGCTAGTCTAATTTTCTACCAAGGCTTTAAAATCCTTAAATAGACTAAAGACTTCAGATTTTATTTTGAGAAAATAAATGAATTTCCTTCTATTGTAATCATCTATGAAAGAAAAAAATATATAGATTTTGACAACAAAGGAACATTCACAGGATGAAACACATCTACATGAACATAGTCCAAAACCCTAGAAGACTTGTGATAACTAAAATGAAAAGTAAAATGGTGTTGTTTACCATAAACACAATGTTCACAAAAGTCGAACTCAAGATCACAATCATCAAGGCCACCCTTCTCACCAATGTGATCAATTTGTTGATGCAATAACATTGTCTTCTCTGTAGGAAGCTTCATTTCCAAGGAATGAGCACCCTTAGGTGTCCAAAATACATGAACATCAGATGTAGCTACTACAAATTTCTCTATTTGATCTGATGGTGAGGATGAAGAATCCAAAGATTTCTTCTTTGGTTTTTTAGAAGAACTATTGTATTGAATCGCACATGCATCCAACTTGAATAAGGTGCTGATCTAAACACTTTTAGCCAACACCATAGCTCCTCTCATAATCTTGCATCCTCCACTCGAGCAAATAAATTGCATTCCCACATCATTCAATTTATTCACAGAAAGAAGGTTTCATGCCAAACTTGGGATATGCAATATACCATAAATCCCCTTCACTCTTCCATCACAAAATTTTATTTTTAATCTTCCATGACCAATGATCTTTAGGTGAGAGTCATCACCCAGATAAACCTTCCCACAATCATATTCTTCATACTTAAAAACCAACCTTTGCTAGAGGTCATGTGGAAAGAAGCACCAAAGTCTATCAACCACACATCCTATAATGCATGCATTGCCAAAGTTGTGACAAATGCATCTGCGTCATCTTGAGAGGATTTGTTAGAGTCAAAATTTAAGAAACTTTTTTTGTCATTCTTCTTTTTCTCTTCCTTGCACTCTTTTATGAAATGACTATATTTTCCACACTTCCAACACTCGAAGTTTCCACTGTTAAAATTATCCATTTCAATTCTACTGGATGTGCTTGCCATCTTTTTCCTGTAACAAGGTCACAAAATATTCTTCTACAAAACTCCCACTGAAACAAATATTAGCTCAAAAAACCTTTCCAACCCAACAATAGAATCAAAGCTGACTAGACTCTGATACCAACTGAAAGGAAGCCGGGTAAGCAAAAGAAACTTCCTACACTAATTTAAGCAGGAGAGAGTTGCAAAAAATTCTTAAACACCTTTAACTATTATAGATTTAGATGCACATGTACATATCATAAAAAGACAAAAAATGAACTCATAACACAGAGATTTACGTGGGGAAAACCCTTTCAGGAGAAAAACCCTACCCTCCAAAACACAACTCAATTATATTATTCAGTACCAAATAAATAGTTACAATATAATTGTAGAGCTATGCTCTTGCAGGATTCTTCATACTTCTTCACAATTCTAGAGTAATTTCGACATCATAACGGTACTTCAACAAAACAACAACATACAACTCCAAAATAAAAGTGCTCAATATATAAGAGTTTACAATGCATAAATTAAACATTTCTAAATCAATTGCCAAAAGCTGAATGTGCAACATGGGAAGTGCCAAAAACACTATAGACACACAATGGTAAGTTTCCAAATTGTCACCACATGCTAATCTGCAAAATTTGTACTTTCCAAAATAACTACACCTCGAAAACTCACATTCCATGTAAACTCCACACAGAAATAGAAAAAAAAGTTATGCACAACTCCACCTGTAAAAAACAATTTTCCAACTTGACTCCTCATTCAAATAGAAACTGCAAGTTTTAACTCACAAAGATAGAGTGAGAAAATCAACAATTTTTAATATTTAGAAAAATAAAATATTATAGGAAAATAAAAGGTTGAGACACCTTTTTGCAACAAAGGTGAATTTTTGACTACAAGCTTTCTTCATGTAATATAAATAACATGGTACTTATTCTGCATGTAAAAAAGTACTCATTACCTTCATTACATATGATGTTAACATCAATAAAGCCATAACTTGTGATGCCCCCTTACTCTCTTGGAGTCACTTCTAGTTTGGTGTTTTAATCTTCATGAATGAACATTCTTCACCATCCTTGCATAGACACATTTCACAATCTCTTGAAATTAAAAGATGTATATGAGACATGTAAAATTTCCAATATCTTCACCTTTCTTTTAACAGAAAGGGTACTGTATAATTCGTGTTGCTTGCCATTGTCAAAATCTAGAAGTTAAGGCCTATTCACAAGAAAATTTATATATTATTGTTATTGTTTGGTTAAAAAGGACATAATTTTGGGCCTATTAATGGAGAGAATAATGTATTTTGTTAGTTTTTCAGGTGGTATGCTTGATATATTATAGTTGAGAATGGATATTAGTTAAAAAAAACTTAAATGAAGTAATTAATTGCATGTTTAAGCACAAATTCAATTATCATGGGATATCATAATTCAAATTGTGAAAGATTACTTTCTTGTGGCTAATTATCAAAATAATAAATTGGTAGGATTAGAGAAAAATAGAATAAATAAATTGGTTCATTTTATTTGGGTCATTACACAAAAGAATATACCAAGGGAAAAATCAAAGAAAAACTAAAAAAACTTCTTATAATAGAAGATGTCATAAGAGAAATTGTAGGCCATGCTTGATTTTGGATTCAAATTTCATTCCATAGAAGTGGATGTTCTCATCTAACACACACAAATCTTCAATTCTAGTTAGAAGCATGGTATTTTTTTTGAAAGCAGGACATTCTAAATTCAATAATTTAGTTTGGGTAATTTTCAAAACGAAAAATTTCAATTATTTGGAAGCCATAAATGATGCTTATGCTAATAAATTTCTTAAATGATGCTTATGCTAATAAATCTCTAAATGCATAATAGTGACACTAGACATACCTAAGTAGGATATAATCGATGTTCATCGTTTCACACACATTACTTACATAACATCCTTTTTTTTGGAGATCAATTTACATAAATATTATTTAATGGGAAAAATATGTTAAATAGAATTAGAAAATAATCCATCTCATCATCTAAATTTCAAATCCTTCCTTCCACTTTGAAGGGAGTAATAGAGTTTCTAGAAAGGTGCGACTTAAACCTATTTGAAGCACAAAAAAAATTTAAATGGTTTTGTAGGAGCATTTCCTTGATGAGAAAATTTTACTTATTTTCATTCAATAGTCATTTTTGTTACACTATGAAATGATCTAGTGAATTATATTTCCCTCTCTTGAGTTCTAAGTGAAAAAATACTTGTTAGGAATAGAATTATAGAGCAATGAATAATAAAAGACAAAAAACATAAAAAATAATATACGAGACACATTATATATTTGGTTCACCCAATATGGGCTACATCCATAGAGAAAAAACCATTCCTTACTTTATTTTATCTATCAAAATGAAGGGATACAACCTACAACATACTACTACAACTTCCTCTTCACTCTCGCACAATCTCCTTTCATAGTACACACAACCATAATACAACACCGTCACAAAAGATAGTTGCTTTCTACAAAAAAAATGCTAATATAACCTCTACCATTAGACATGTGACCTAATGGTGAATGATCCATACTTAACATTAAATTTTATAAGATAATTTGATTAAAAGATTCTCTTTGAGGGGTGAGGACACAAGTGGAGGGAAAAGCCCCCCACACCCCTTGTTTGGATTTGGGATCCAAACATGATTGATAATTAGGCTCCATTACAAATATTAATATCATTATATAGACCAAAGAGAGTTTTATTAGAATTATGAGATATAATAAATTTGAAAACAATGTATCTTTAGTTTTGATTTAAGGATAAAAATTATAGGCATCATATTAATTACAATTTAGTTGCACATGCTATCATGTGATCCTTAATACAAATATTGAATCTCAAGGTAAAAAATTTAGGATAGAAAGATTGTTATGGGAAATTTGTAATGACATGATATTAGTAAACCTACTAGCATAGGTAGACTCCTATGAGGATTATTAAATTATAAATTGGTTAATGATAATTGAGTAGTTAGAAATTGGATCAAAATTTATTTATATACTTAACCATCTTGTACAACTTCTATCTTACTCTTAGCTTTGAAGAATAATTTTAAGCGAGGTAGGTATTGATCAATTATAAGTTCCTTAATAGGCCAAGAATAGAGTTTACTCATGAATGAATTTATTCTTTACATAAAATAATTTTAATAAATTATGTCAATTTAACATTATTGAACTTATTTCTTGATGTTCTTAAATTGCATTTTTTATGTGACATAATTAATTTAGATAGAATTGGTTACAAATTTCTTTTCAATAAAGAAGGTTTATTATCACCTTAATCTAATTTAATTATTCAAGAGGATTTAATAGTTTTAATTTAAGATTTGAAATTTTATATGCTATATGTGTGAGGTAAAATGCGGAAATAAACAAGATCACACAATCAATGAAATGTATTACATTAGGGAATTTAAATCACAAACTAAATCAAATTGAAACAAGAGAAAATTCCTAAAATCGTTCCATTGTTCTGTATTCTCAAGGATCCTCTAAATCATCAGTGCTCTCAGATTTGTATATTGCACTATGATTGTTTAGATGACAACCTAAGAAATGAGATGTTGTAGAATGCAAGAATCTAATTCCTACATGATTGATAAGTTGTATGATAATTCTATGATGCTATGATAAAAATAAAGATTATGCTATGATAGTGATGCTAAATGCTATGGTGGAAATGCTGTATAAAAGTTAAGATGATAACTAAAATTCAACTATGAAACAAAGCCATGATTCTAAACTAATATGATACTACAATGCTCAAATGCTAAATGATAAATTACTCTAAATGCTCACAAATGATTTAAACACTAAAATGCTCTCACAAAATTTCTGCATAGTAAGTTTGCTCAAAGATGGGATATCAAATGTTATAGAATGGGCTTGTATTTATAGGATTTCCAAGACATCTTGTGATGTGGCAACAACCAACGGTCAAGATTTCAGCTGGAGAGATGAATGGTGGAGATGGAAGAAGTTAGAGGGAATCATGGAGGATGTTCCCTTGACTGTGAACACCATGCCAAGTGTGAGGGAGAATGAAATGATGGAGAGAGCCAAGTGTCCAAAGTTTGTTTTGGAATTGGTTGAGGATAATTCCCATTTAAATATTAGACATATTTAAATTCATGTGACACTTGATGAGATGGCAAGAGGAGAAGTTGGAGACATGTGCCTAAATTCAAATTTACTGAGAAGATTATTAATTAAATAAAACAAACTATTGACATTTGTTTATTTAATTAAAATTAGAAGAATGTGATTTAAGATGGTAGAATTAGAAAAGTGTGAACTATATAAATAAATTTAGAATTTATTTATAAGTAGATGAAATAAGAGATTTATTAATTAAATAACTGGTATTCAATTAATTATCTTGACCGATCTTAGGTGTATACCTTTTTCCCCTCTTTGAAGTAATGTGTTTACACGTTGCTTCAAAGAAAAAGTTGTTGGTGATGTTGACAATTTTTTTTTGATGCCCCAGACATTGATTTTTAGGTGATAACGAAAATATGCTCGCTCGGGAGATAAATTGATGAATTTTTGAATTTTTAGGATTTTTTTTGAATTTTTGAATTTTTTTATGATTTTCTGATGATTTTCATATTTTATGATTTAGAGTCAATTTATCTCCCCAAAAATGATGTTTAAGCCACTAGGCGATGAAATGATTAATTAATCCCTTTTGAAAAATAAAATAAATCAACCCCACAAAAATCCCACTTGATTAGCCTTTAAAAGGTTAATGAAATGTAATTAGAAGTTCATTTGTGCATTTTTATTTTGAAATTTGAGAGTGATTGATCAATTTGAGCAAGACGGTGATTCCCCACCACACACACTGATTCAAGCGTGTGTGACGTCACAACCGCCCGATAGTGTATGGACCTCTGATATGTACCCTAAAAACCTCCTTGTGATTTTTGAAATTTATTTTTCCCGCATTTTTTCATGTTTAAATTATGCTTTTATGCGTTTTAGCACATAGAGATGCCGATGTAACACATCAGTAGTCTATAGTGGTGCATCTGGTAGATTAACGCATAAGGTTGAACTTTTAGCGCATCGATGTTAGGTTTTAGCACATCTAGGGAATTAGCACTTAGAGTTAGATTATAAGCGCATGATGAATATTCTAGTGCATATGATTTATTAGTGCATAAGTGATGTGATTTAGCAGAATAGGTCAATGTTGTAGCACATAGAATCATTTACCACATTGATAGAGGGATTTAGTGAATATGATGAATTTGATGGCACATAGGGTGATTTGATGTATAGAGACCCTATTTTGTCACATCCATGAATTTTTTTGGTGTATCCATGGTTTTTAGTGCTTTGAGTCATTGTTTTAGCGCATCGATGAAATTTAAACCAGATCGATGAATTTTAGTTTAGACTCCTCATTTTTGATGATTTTTGATCACGTCAACTGTTGATTTGATGATGTTTGATGATGTTGATAGATTAGATGATGATTGATCTCATGATAGGTGAGATTCAATGATAGGATGATTATAATTGACCTCATGATAAGTGAGGATCAATTATAGATTGATGATGATTGACCTCATGATAGGTGAGGATCAATGATAGATTGATGATGTTTGACCTCATGATAGGTGAGGTGCAGTGCTCACGAGATTTGATCAAAGTGTCATCAAAGCTAAGTAGATTGATAGGCTAATTGATGTTGATTGATTGATTTGCTGATTTGCAATATGTTATGATGATAGGAGCCTTTGATAGTGCTATAGATTCAAGAAAGCTTCCCGAGGACCTGGGATTTGATTCCACATTTAGATTAGCCTGATCTAAATGTGATTGGATGATGTAGACTGACTTCACTAATAGATATACCCCGACATTGGATTAATAGGGGGCTTTGACCGCGTTATCAGAGAGATGGCACAATGATCATAACACCTTCCACTTACCTACCAGTGAGATGACAGTGACTCCAAAGGATGTTTACTGCATTTTGAGGATTCCAATTGTCGGGGAGCTGGTTGTATATGATTCAACTGAGTAGGGTGGTACAAATGCACTATGAAGAGTGTTCGAGGATGATCGGATTTACAGTTATGAGATCCCATGGCGAGAGATGATTTTTCTTATGCGACATTGCTATGTGTGCTTGCTAGTTTTATTGGAGGATTTCTATGTCCTGATTGCAGGTCGAAGGGACTTTCAGTTGGATGGGGCTAGATACTTGAGAGTATGATTACTTAGTGGACTAGATATGCTTTGGACTCTTGCATGCTTGCCCATTTATACCACAACTTGCACCAGGTTGTATATTCGAGAGGGGCTAGTTTATCATCCGAATTCACATTGTTATAGATATGGGAGTGGGAGCATATAATTGTCACCCATCTAGTGGTAGAGAGATGGTGTCTAGAGGGTCATCCATATGTTCATGCATATACAGGTCTAGTTGTCCAGCCTAAGCTGGGAAAAATAGAGTATTGGAGGAGAGTATTGGATGATCTTGAGACAATGACATGGTAGCCCTACTTAGACTGCGAGCAGTGGTCAGAGGATGATACCGAGATGCTGTTTTTGTGTTTATTGATTTACCTAACTAGGAGGACATAGTTTATTATTGAGAGATTTCTACTGAGTAGGGTATTGTGATAATATGGCAGGGTATAGGGCATGCCTCAGGAAGTGGCTCATTATGCACAACGATGGATTGATGTGCCAGAGTGGGGGCCTATGTTATCATATGATGCCGCAATTGAGGAGTATTAGGGTTTATAGGCCATTACTTAGGATTATCATTTGAAGATCATTGTGGCTCCCATATCGAAGGAGTATGCATAGTACTTCTTCACACATCCTTTTTTGTGGATCTCTAGCCTAGATTAGCTGATACCATTGCTAGATGATGAGGAGGGGCAACCACCACATGGAAATAGGTAGAGGAGAGATGGAGGAGATGAGGAGGAGGAGGAGGGGGAGAGTAGTGATGATGGTGACAGGGATGGAGATGGAGGAGGTGGAGATGGTGATCAGGGTAACAAAGACAAAGGTGATGGTGGTGGTGGAGATGAGGGCAGTGCAGGGCCCATGATAGATGTACGAGAATTTAGAGTGCCTCAGAAGAGGTGATCATTGGTAGTTGCAGCACAATAGCATGTACAAATCCAGTTGCCTTCATTGTAGCAGCATAAATAGATAGCTACATTACATGTTTAGGTGCAGACATTGCAGGGTTAGCTGGCATAGGTTTAGGCTTTGCTGTAGACATAGACCCAGGCCCAGGCTTAGACATAGGCACAAATTTTCACTCTTATAGTCAAGAGGGATACCTTGAGGCAGCAGGTGGAGCAAGCAGAGGGCATATCAGAGAGACTGTAGAGGTTAGTTGAGGGCTCCAGTACAATAGATTATTTCAGAGAGGTACGGTGCTCTACCAGGGAGGTCAAGTTCTACAGGCTAAAGTATCATGAGGTCATTCCTCTAGAGCATTGAGAGAGCTACGTGCAGTTTGCTAGTCACACCCACCCCAAGACTACCAGTTGGGTGTTATAGGGTTGCTTCGTAGGGATCCAGGGGTAGGGCCATTAGTTACAGTTGGAGGTATAGGGCCAACACCATCAGGGGGGAGCACCACATAGCTCCATGATGATGAAAAATTTATTGTGTTTGGGACATGATGTGTACTCCTTGATTCAGTTGAGACATTATGATATACTGCCATTTTTGTTTTTGATGATGTATCTCTTTACACATTTGGGTATCATTGTACACTTGACATTGTGATTTTGAGGTTATATGATATGGGGCAATGATTAGTGATCTATATGCATTTTATGATGGATGCCCATGGGGTAAAAGCACAATGGTTTGTCACACTTTTGGCCAAATAAATGGTTCAGAGCGAACAATTTTTGGCCGGAAGACATTAGGCCGAGTCACTTTCAGCCGAAACCTTGTGGCACCGATGTGGCAGGCACATTCTCAGCCGAGAGGGTTTCAGCTGAAACCCTCTCAGCCGAAAACATCTAGCCAAAAAAATGGAAAAAGTGAGCATATCAAGTATTTATGGTTGGAAATATCAAGACATTTTCGGCTAAGAGAGTTTCGGCCGAAACTTGCTTGGCCGAAACCCTCTCGGCCAAGAATGTCTAGTTGGCATCCTACATGGTAGCCAACTCATCATTTTTTAGAATTTTTTGAAACATTCAACTTTGACAGAGTATTTCTCTAGTCAGAATGATCTTTCTGCAAAAAATAAAAAATACCCTTTTGTAGAGCTCGGAGTGAAGAATCCAAATATATAATTTTTTTAATATTTTGATTAGTTTTAATATATTTTATTTTAAAAATAATGCAATTAGGTTTTAAAAATAAAAAAAGAGGTTGATTACAAATAAAAAAAATAGTAAAACTTATTAAATTTTTTTAAATCTTATATGGGGCACAAGAGGAGAGAGTCTTCTTCAAAAGGGTATATTTTATTTTTTTAAAATAATTAAAAAAATTTGAAAAGAGTTGACGGTCCATGAAAACTGTCAAATTCTGACATGTTTGACTTTAAAATGTTATTACAAGAAAAATATACATCCAAATTTGATTTTTTTTTTCCATGCACAAGATATTGAAGTTACCTATTTGGAGAAAAAAAAATAGGGAGAAATTAAGTTTTTTTCAATTTGTTTCTTGATGGTCCATGAAGTCACTCTTTTCTGAAATTTTTCAGGATTCCAAAATTTGTCCTTAAATTGATAAAACATAATGAAAACATTTTTTTTTTTTTAACTTAAAAATTACAGGAATGAACTACATCAAAAGTTCTACATTTCATTAGTTTACACCATTTTGAAATTCAAAACATAAAGACCACTTTTATGTGGTTGAAGTTCATAATTTTTTTTTGCTGTTGGCCGATTCCTTTATAAAATGTGACACAAGTTTGTGCTTTTACCCCATGATGGATGCATTTTATTTCTACATGCTTATGATGTTCATATGATGCTTATATGATGTGTTAATATGGTTATGCTTATATGATGCTATGGTTGATGTATGGATGCAAAAAGTGATATGATAATGCATGATTTATGTTCCTAAATGCGTTATGGATGATGCATTTATGCTATGTGAGATGGAGTTGATTATGCAAAGGATATGTGATGTTTATGTATGTTTATGTGATGATTATGTATGGATGTAATAATGATATGATGAAGTATGAGTGATGATTGTATATGTTCTATGCATGGTGCTTTTATAACATGTAAGGGATGCAAATGAAATATAATGCCCCTTATATTTCTATATTTTCTTAATAAAAATATATGATACTTCTATACTATATGAAATGATTTTGATTATGCAAGTGAGATGCAATGCACTTATTTTTGTGTTTTTTGATGAAAATATTATGATATAATGCATGGATGGATGTATGATATACAAATGACTATGCAACTATATAAGAATTATGTGATTTTTGTTAATGTCAAATGTACTCAATCCATTAATGATAGAGATAACATCATTGTGAAATTGTTCCAGCCTTGGAAAACCCATAAATACAGATGCAAAACTAACATGGATGCAATCTAACTTAACCATGTAGATCTAATATGCAAATTTTGTCATTGTAGCAGTTGATTTGTCGTGCTTTTTATCATCATTGAGACTTTAAATTTTTGAAAGTGAGTACAAACATCGATGGCATAATTAGACCATGATGACTTGAGTACTACTTGCACAACTTTTGATATTGCAAGTTAACACAAGCATCTAGGTATAATTAAACCAAGATGACCTGAGCATTGCTTGCATAAACATACAAGAGTTAATCATTTTCCTATGCAAATTCGAAATGTCATTAGTGATACTTTGTAGAGCACGTCTCGTGAAAATTTGCATAGTAGTAATGATTAACTCATAGACAATAGATAAAGAAAATATCATTCTCCTTCCTAGCTCCTCTAGTTCAAGACATCATTGAGTTGCTCTAGAAAAATGATAACAAAAATCAAAGTAAACAGTTGAACATTCATGTTAACATGATAAAGCCATGATTCGAAAGAACATCATCCATTTAGATTTGCTTTGATTGATTGATTTTAGCTGTTTGATTTTGGATGGTTGATTTGCAAAATTTTATGATCGATGTTCAATGTTAAGTTGCACTATGATCGTTGTGTTTGTTGTGTTGTTTGATTGCTGTTTGTCTATAGTTTTAATCAAAGTTTATTGCCCCCAGTGAGTTTAGGATTTTTCCCCCAATCTAGGGTGAGATACAACCAAAATGCTAGGATATGTACATGAAGCTTTCTGATCATAGGAAGAATGGCGAAAGAAAATGGTCGGCATGATCAAACAGATGGAAAAGCTAATCTATCACAAATGGAACCTATTGCCAGGTTTTCACTAGTTTTTATTGCACTTTTTTAGATTTATATGTTTTTTTTTTAATTTTTTTGCATTTTTCAAAATTTTCACTTTTTTGTATTTTTGATCTTTTTGCTTTTTTTGTTGTCACCAAGATGCCTATTTCTTAGGTTTTCATCAGGGTGGCAATTTTTTTAGGACATTTTTTTTTTTTTGTATTTTTTCAAGACTTTTAACGATGCACTAGATAAACTGGGTGTAAAACTTCTTGAGATGCAGCCTGTTGATGGGCTCTTTGAACAAATCACCTTTAGGTGTGGACAACTGATAGGCTCCAAATCCAAAGACTAATACAACAAAAAAGGGAACTAGCTAGTTTGGTTTAAATTTCCCCTTCTTCTCTCTATCTTGTTGATTTCGTGGATTTTCTTTCAGGACGAAATCACCTACCTAAAATTTTCTTGGTTTGACCTTGTGATTGTAACTTCTAGACATCCTCTACTAATATGCTTTCAGGTGATCAACTACATGTTGACAATTTTCATCCAATAGTTCTAACTCTTTTAGCCTAGATACCCGATAATCTTCATTTGAAATGATCCCCTTTAGTGACACACTGAGTGATGGTAGCTCTACCTCATTAGGTAAAATGGCCTCTGATACATAAACTAGAGCATAGGGTGTAGCTCCTATTGGGGTGCGAATACTAGTTTTGTAAGCCCATAAAGAAGGGTTCAATTGAGTGTGCCAATCACGTCCAACATCATTGACAGTTTTCTTTAGGATTTTCAGGATGGTTTTGTTTGAGGCCTCTGCCTAGCCATTTCCCTAAGGGTATTACAGTGTAGAAAATTGATGTTGGATATGAAACCTCTCACAAAGTTCTTGGACATCCCAATTCTTGAAAGGTATACCATTTTCAGTGACAATGGACTAAGGAATACCATATCGAAAGATGAATTAATTTAGGATGAAGAATACAATTTGTTTTTTGGTGATTGTGGTTAGGGGAACAACTTCAATCCACTTTGTAAATTATTCCATGGATTTGATGATGAATTTGTATCCATTGGATGAAGGTGGATGAATCTTACCTATAAAGTCCAGTCCCCACTGACAGAAAGGCCATGTGGATGTGGACGGTTGTAGTTCTTGTGCTGGTGCATGTATCAAGTTTCCATGGATTTGACATTTTTGGCACTTCCTGACAAATTGAAATGACTCCTCCATATTCGGCCAGTAATACCCCAAATTTAGGAGTTTTTTAGCGAGAGTTAGTCCACTTGAATCAGTTCCATAGATACCTTCATGAACCTTATGTAAAGAGGTTTCAACTTCATTATGTTCTAGACACTGAAGGAGAGTATCATCAAGACCTCGATAGTAAAGTACATCGACTATCAACGTATGTCGAGCTGCTTGTCGAATAAAGTTATGTTTTTGGTTTCAGGATATATTTGGTGGTAGGGTGTTGAATTTTAGATAGGTGTAGATTTTCCTGTAGATAGAAGCTTCGGCCTCGACTAGATGGTATATGAATTGGGATTCAGGGTTATCATAGGTAGGATTAAATAGCTTTGTTCCACCACAAAATCATAATGGGCTCATTTTTTTAGGTATCTATAGAAGATAAGCGATGATTGCCATAACATCTATGACTTTGTTATCCCCTCTTGGAATATGCTCAAATTTTATCTCCACAAAGTACTTCTTGAAATCATCCACCATTCTTTTATATGGCATCAATTTATCTTTTTTTGTCTAGTAGTCGTCATTCACTTGATTTATGATCAATTGAGAATCTCCATAGAAATGTAACTCTGTGATCTTCCACTCTATGACTGTCTTGATACCAATGATCAATGCTTCATACTCAACTATGTTGTTAGTACAAGGAAACATTAACCTGTAGGAATTTGGAATGGTGTGTCCTTGTGGTGTGACAAACAAGATTCCCGCACTTGATCCATGTTGCGTGAAGATCCATCAAAGTATAACATCCACTATTGTGTTGGCACTATAAGGACATTTGCATTTGGAAATTCAATGTTCATGGGATGATCATCTGGTAATGGTGCTTTGGCTAGTTGATCCACTATGGCTTGTCCCTTGATTGATTTCCTATCCACATATTGGATATCAAACTCGCTCAATATCATTACCCATTTGGCTAGTCTTCCTGTCAAGGAAGCTTTGCTAAGTAGGTACTTCAATGGATCAATTTTTTCTATGATTTTGATGGTGTGGATTAACATGTAGTGTCTTAGTTGAGTAGCAAATACTAATACCAGAAAATATTTTTCAATAAATGTGTAATTGATTTCATAGCCTTTCAAGGTTCTGTTGATGTAATAAATTTCCCTTTCTTTTCCCATAGAATCTTCCTGTGCTAGTAGAGTTCCCAAAGATGCTTCAGTTATTGCAATGTAGAGTAATAATGGTTTTCCTTCAGTTAGTGGTACCAGTATAGGTGGTGACATCAGATACTGCTTCAATTGGTTAAAAGATGCTTCACATTTTTCATCCCATCTGAAAGAAACATTCTTGTGGAGCAAGTGATTGAAAGGATGAGTTTTATCTGCCAGTTGTGCGATGAACCTACTAATAGATTGAAATCATCCCTGTAAAGATCTGAGCTGGCTAATATTCTTGGGAGGAAGCATCTCCATGATAGCTTTGACTTTCACAGGATCCACTTCAATGCCTTTAGCTGATACAATATATCCCAAAAGTTAAGCTAATGACATGCCAAATACGCATTTCTTGGGGTTTAATCTCACATTGAATTTCTCCAGCCTAGGAAAGATTTTTTCTAGGATTTCTAGATGTCCTTCTCGAGTGTATTATTTTTCCAACAAGTCATCTACATAATCCTCCATAAAGGTGTGCTTCATATCATGACAGGTAGTGGTCATCACACATTGATAAGTAGCCCTGACATTCTTCAACCCAAAAGGCATGAAGTTCTAACAAAAAGTACCCCATGGGAATGTGAAATAAGTTTTCTCTTGATCCTTTGGTGGTATTTTTATCTGGTTGTAACCAGAAAATCCATCCATAAGTGATAGCATTGTATGATGCGCTGTCAAATCCATGATGATGTCAATGTTAGGCAAAGGAAAATAATCTTTTAGACAAGCTTTGTTAGGATCTCTGAAATCCATACATATACTATTGTTGTGGTCTAGTTTTGAAACTAGTACAATTTTGGAGATCCATTCAGCATAATCAATTGGACAGATAAATCCTGCATCTAGTAGTTTCTTCAATTTAGCTTTTACCAACAAGGTGATGTGCAGATGTATTTTTCTCAATTTTTGTTTTATTGGCTTCACTCCTTTGGTAGAGATAAATGGTGCATGATAAGATCTAGATCTATTCCTAGCATGTCAACGTAGGACCAAGCAAAGTTGACTTGTCTCTCTTCGAAGAATTTAGTGAAGCTTGGTTTTTCTTCCTCTGTCATGGATGCTGCTAGATGTAGAGTCTTGACTGTTTCAGCTGTACCAATGTTGATGATTGGGTGGGTTCAACCAACACTGAAGATCTCTCATGATAGTGCTTAGGAAAAGTGTCAAATCTTCCATCTTTTGGTGCCTTATAGAGGTTTTCACCGTGAGATGCACTCTTTATTTTTACTTTTTCTTGATCTAATGCTACCATTAAATGGTTTTCACCATTAGATCTATTTTTGATATTCATTTTGTAGCTAGAAGATTTGGAACTCCCCTTGTCTGAAGCTTTGTTATGAGATTCATTGGTGGAACATGTTTTGGGATCATCAGAGCAAAGGAAGTTAACAATGGTGTCATCATTTGGAAAGACAGGTATGTCAAGCAACTCAGTTTGGTCCTAGTCAATTAATTTGGGGTGTAGCAATGGAAAGAAATCATCAGATTGGCTAAGGTCAAAAGGGATGAGTTTCATCATGGCAATGCCATCAAAGTGTCCAATGGAAGGGTTGAGGTCTATGATGTTACTCTCTTCTGAAGTATCTATCTCGCTTGAAGTTTGATCATTTTCACTTGAGTCATTGATATGTTGTTATCCAATTTCAAGTGGTCTAGAACTCAATCTTTGTCCCTCCATATGTGATAGTGCGTACTTTTGTATCACATCAATTTCTTTATTATGAAAAGATTTTTTAGAGAGGGAATCCCATTCATATTCATTGGAATCCATTTCTGAACTATCTCACAATTGGAGGATTCATTCAACAACCTTTTGCATGGTTTCTTCTTTTGATTCTTCTCTATATCCCAACCTTGTTTAGTCCTTGGCATTAGTTATGATAGGCTAAATTGGTTCAATGATACCCTCTTTTATTTTTCCAATAGGACCCTTTCCATCATATCCCATCTTCTCTAATATTGTAAAGCCTTTACCATATGGTTCTATTAAAACATTGGAAGTTGATGCTTGTGATGCTTCTTCATCTTTGTATAACCAGTTTAAAACATCCTTGTCTTTAGATTCATCCTCTAAAGTACCTGCTTTTACCAACTTGCCATCAAAGAGCATGGCTGGTTGTGAGAATTTTTGTCTTGATGTGGATGACTTCCCATATGACTTAGGAGAAGTTAACAGTTGTGAAAAACACAATGATTGCTCAAATGAATATTCCCCCATGCCTTTGTCTTTCAACTGGATCTTTTCAACCTATTTTGATAAGGAATTGAGTTGAATTTCATGATTTGAGGGAGTAGAATCAACGATACCTTTGTCTTTTGACTGAACCTTTTCCTCTAGCTGGTTTGACAAAGAATTTGATGGACCTTCGCTAATTGATGTAGTAGAATCAATGATACCCTTATCCTTTGATTGGCCCTTTTTCTCAGCCTACTTTGACAAGGAATTTAGTTGTCTTTCATTATTGGATAAACTAGGAGTTTTAGCTTCCCTATTATGTGGTACAAAAGTATCTTGGGTTGTTTTGAGTGTGTTGCAATATTGTGGATTGTTGGAATTAGTTGAAATGGTGATTTCTTGCCCGTTGAAAGGAAATTTCAAACACTGGTGATACGTTGATGGCACTACTTGCATCTCATGAATCCAAGGATGTCCCAAGAGTATATTTTATGTTAACTCCTTATCTAACATTTAGAAAACTATATCTTTTACAACTGATCCCACTTGAATTGGTAACACAATTAATCCTTGGGAAGATCTCTCTTCATCATCATAGGCTTTGATAATGATTTTTCTTCTAGCATCAATGGGATTTTCAGAATATCCAAGTGCATGGATAAGTTTGAAAGTATAGATATTTAGGCTAGCTCCACCGTCTATTAGAACATGTTTGACTTGGTGTTTGTGAATTAAAACCTCAATGTGGAGAGCAACATTATGTGGATGGTTGATTGATACATCATCATGTTTGGAAAATGATAGGAAATGAGGTGCGGTCAAGTGTCCCACCTTAGCTTGGAATTGACAAACTTCTAGATTATTTGGTATTGTGGTGACTACTAGAGCTTGTTCTAGAATTTCTTTGTGAGTTGGTGAAATTTTGAGGAGTTCCAATATGGATATTTGAGCTGGGATTTTATGCAATTGATCAACTATGTTGTATTGAGTTGCAGGGGCAACAGGTTTCTTAGATGTAGCTCCTTTCAATATTACTTTGGCTTGCCCCCTTGTGGTTGCAGTGACTGGTTAATCATATTTTTTTCTTTGATTTTAATGAAATTAATATGATTATCATTTGCAGCAATATTTATGATCAAATTGATTGGTACAATGTCATTAATTTGATGTGATTTGGCGTTGCTATCATGAAGATGAGTTTCAGTTGTAACAATGTTTTGTTCATGCTCAATTGTGGTGTCATTATTTGAATAATCAGATACAATAATGTCTCTTTGGCCCTTGATTTTGATATCCTTGGTTTGACGTTCTATGATTGGTATGATTTCATTGATTTGATGTGATTTGGTGTTGATGTCATGGTGATGATTTTCAGCTGTAACAATGTTTCTTTGGCCCTTAATTTTGATATCCCTACTTTGATCTTCAACTACCTCAACATAATGAATGGTAGAATCATAAACATATTTTACATTTTTTCCTTTGGTTTTGATGAAGAGGACTCCCCCTTTTCATAATTTGGTAAAGGATTCTTGAATGCTCCATGATCATTGTTTGTTTGAGGTCCTACAAATATTGTCTTGTTATCAATCAAGTCTTGTATCAAATGTTTCAGCTGCATGCAATCATTTGTCTTGTGTCCTTTGTTTATGTGAAAGTTACAAAAATGTGCATCATTCCACCAAGATGGTTTAACTCTTGGTTCCCAATCTCTTGCTTCTGGTAATGTTATAACCTTAGCTGCAAGAAGTTCCTTTAATGCTGATTCCAATGACTATCCCAAAGGTGTGAATCTTCTTTGATTTGATGAGGTTAGATATGGTGGTTTTTTAGCTTCAACATTACTTGGATTGTTGTTTTGATTGGAATTCTGGTTGTTTCTTTGATTGTTGGTTGGATTGTTGTTTTGATTATTCTTGGTGGCAGTTGTTGTCAAGTTAAATACTAGTTTTGCATTTTATGTTTTAGCTGAAGCATCATTGTTACCAACATTCTTGTTTCTTTTCCAAAACTTTGGTTTATCATTACTGTTATAATTATTAGAGGAGCTTGTTGAGTTGTTTCCTTCATTGCAAATTTTTATTACTCCTCTTTTGACCAAAGCTTCTTCAATTTTGATTCCATTTTCAATCAATTTCTCAAAGGTAGGCAGGCATTGTAGTTCCAATCTATAGCTCATCTCATCACTTAGATTGTCAATGAAAATTTCTATCTTTTCCTTTATCAGGTATGGGATGAGAATATCTTGCAAACAACCTTCTCCATCTTTGTAGGAATACAAGGAATGATTCACCCTTTTTCTGTTTTGTATTGCAAAGGTCCTTCATTGTTATCTCGTGTTGGATGTTCTAGGAGTATTGGGTGGTGAATTTATTAACCAATTCTTCAAAGGTTTTAATTAGTGGTGCAAGTTTGGAGAACCATTCCAAGCATTTTCCACCTAGGTTGTGTGGGAACAATCTCATCAAGTAAGTTTATTTGTGTGCAAATTCAAGACTCATGGTTCAAAATTCTCTTACATGATCTATAGGATTTGTTTTACCATTGTATTTATCATACTTTGAGAATTCACAATGTTTGGGAAAATGAATCATGTTAGTATTTTGATCAAAAGGATAGGGGCAGATGTCTTGTATCAAGTATCTTTTTGATGTTCCCCTTTGCATGTCTTGAATCTACTGTTGGAGGTTTTTCATTTGATGAGTTAAGGTAGCCACTGGATTTGTGTTTGATGGATCATTTTCAGTCTTTTTATGAGGTGCTTTCAATTGATTAACATACAATTCATGTGGAAGTTTGATACCTTGATTAGCCAGCATTAAGAAGTATTTTTACCCATCTCTTTCAAAAATATTTTCAAGGAACTTGTGGAAATTTGGATCTTGTTGAGCATGTTGGATGTCTTCCTTAGTTATTTCCTCACCTTCAGATTGGTGGATTTTATGGAATATATTTTCTTTAGCTTCAACCATGGTATTTTGAGTTTCAAGTTCTTTTTCTTCGAGTTTCTACTTTTGGGATCTTGTTTGAACGGGCATACAAAGTGTTATAATTTTACTAAACTTTGATCTTTGTTTGGAGGAGTTCCAAGGATAAAAAATAAGCCAAATAAAATGAAAAATTCTATTGATGAGACTGAGTTTAATCTGATTATATAGTGTTTGTTTTGTGATGAAAGGATGAAAAATATTGATGATGAAACTTAGCTTAACAATTAGAGGTGTTTAGGCACTTTAAGGTGTTAGATTTTGGTTTAGTTTGAAGAATTCTACTTTTAAATGTCAATTTCAACAAGTTTAAGAATTTGGTGTGACTGAGGAATGATTTTGTTTTGGAAAAGATCCTTAATTTTGGTTCAAACTGACGAATAGGGGATGACTTTAGCTCTTTGGTTTTGAATTTATTGGATGCACTAAAACATGGTATGGATGTGCTAAAAGATTGCACATATGTGCTATAAAATAGACTGAATGAGCTAGACTGTATCCAATATGTGCCAGACAATGGACTCAATGCGCTAAAAGATAGACCAAATGTGCAAGAGAATGTACTAAATGCACTAAAATCTAGACTCAATGCACTAAAGGATGACTCAAATGCGCTAGAAAAAAGACTAAATGCACTAGAAAAAGTTAGTGATGCACTAGAATGCCCCTCTAGATGTGATTTTAACTTGGTATTCTGGAAGTGAATGCACTAAAAGGATTTGCAAATGTGCTAAAAGATGGAACAAATGCACTGGAAAGTGACCTAGTTGTGCTAGTAGGCAGACAAAATGCATTGGAAAAATACAATGATGCACTAGACTATACCCTATATGCACTAGCAAATGGATTGGATGCACTAAAAGATTCTATGAATGCACCAAAAAATGCCCTAGATGCGCTAGAAAATGCAATGAATGCGCTAGAATAGAGGATGTATGCACTAATTTGGAATTATTCAGTGTTTTTGTAACTCTATATGGTTATTCTAATTTTTAATTTGTGAGTTTGAATGTTTCCAGGGTATGCTTTTTTGAACAAGGATTTTTGCTTGGTTTCCAATTTGTGAATTATGTGAATTGAATTCTTTAAATGGATGAGTTATTGAATTATGACTTCAAACACAACAACAAGTTGTCAAACAATTGTTTCCACCTAGGAACTAAAAATTGAGTGTGTATTCAAGAATTTGGTTCAATTCTTTCAATTTCCACAGGTATACCACAAGAGATGACAGTTTAAGCACTTTTCTATATTCTCAAGGGTCACTTAAAATACCACAACCCACATCTTAGAACCATGTCAGCTCACACAACCGTGTCACCCCCTAGAGGGTGCTCGTGTTTTTTCCTTTCCCGGGTCTTAGCCAAGGTCAAATCCTCCACCTTTGGCTAGTAATCCTTGATGGTTATATGGTGAGTATCTTGGGGGCAGATTCTTCCCTCCCCTTGCACTGTGATATTAGAAGTGTTCAGAGATTGACTCGGTTGGCTTCTACACTAAGGTTCATAATAAGAGTTTCCGTTCGGTGCAAAAAATAGATAAAATCCCTTAGGAGACCTCCCAACCTTTAGAATAAAGGCTTTGGGGATGGTTATCTTGCACACTACTACCAAATTATGGAATTTCTTTGAATTCACTTTTAATTATAGTGGGTTAGAAAACTTGGCTTTAGTTTTTCCCACATAGGTCATTGCCATAGGGTGAGTACTTTTTTCCACTATGGTAGGCCTTCTAAAGGAGTTAACAAAGCATAAAATAGTGAGACTGGCATTCTGGTCACCTAGTTAAGGGGAGAGCATAGACCTATCACTTCAAACACAATAGACAAGGAGTTATGTAACCTTCTAATTAAACTAGCTTCCTAATTTAATTAAAAGAAGACATTAAAACAACTCCAGCCCCTGCATACATCATCAGTAGTTTGATATCATTATCTTTGACCAACATATTATGCACCTGCAACACAAAAAATATCAATTAGTTCTCGAGATTTTGAATTTTTGCAAAATAAACTAGATGCGCTAAAAAAAACATTAGATGCGCTAAAAGATAACTCCTATGCGCTAAAAGAACTACCAAATGCGCTATAAAACTACTAAATGTGCTAAAATAAAGACCAAATGCACTAAAAGACCCCCTAAATGTGACAAAAGATGTGTTGTCTACATTGAAAGAAGCCTTAGATGCACTGTAACAAGAATTGGATGTGTTGAAAGATGTTCTGGATGCACCGTAATAGGAACTAGATGAGCTGAAAGATTTTTTGTATGCACCAAAAGAAATATTGGATGCGCTACATAAGAGTTCACGTCCAAATTCTACAAAACAACTTCCATAAAACATCAATAAAAAGGGGCTAGGCCCCACGGTGGGCGCCAATTTATGTGTGAGGTAAAATGTGGAAATAAACAAGATCACACAAGCAATGAAACATATTACATTAGGGAATTTAAATCACAAACTAAATCAAATTAAAACAAGAGCAAATTCCTAAAATCATTCCATTGTTCTCTATTCTCAAGGATCCTCTAAATCATTAGTGCTCTTAGATTTGTATATTGCACTATGACTGTTTAGATGACAACCTAAGAAACGAGATGCTGTAGAATGCAAGAATCTAATTCCTACATGATTGATAAGTTGTATGACAATGCTATGATGCTATGATATTAATGCTATTGTGATAAAAATAAATATTATGGTCTGATAGTGATGCTAAATGCTATGGTGGAAATGTTGTATAAAATTTAAGATGATAACTAAAATGCAGCTATGAAACTAAGCCATGATTCTAAACTAATATGATACTACAATGCTCAAATGCTAAATGCTAAATTACTCTAAATGCTCACAAATGCTTTAAACACTAAAATGCTCTCACAAAATTTCTGCATAGTAAGTTTGCTCAAAGATGGGATATCAAATGCTATAGAATGGTCTTGTATTTATAGGATTTCCAAGACATCTTGTGATGTGGTAGCAACCAATGGTCAAGATTTCAGATGGAGAGATGAATGGTGGAGATGGAAGAAGTTAGAGGGAATCATGGAGGATGTTCCCTTGACTATGAACACCATGCCAAGTGTGAGGGAGAATGGAATGATGGAGACAACCAAGTGTCCAAAGTTTGTTTTGGAATTGGTTGAGGATAATTCCTATTTAAATATTAGACATATTTAAATTCATGTGACACTTGATGAGATGGCAAGAGGAGAAGTTGGAGACATGTGCCTAAATTCAAATTGGGAATTCAAATTTAGTAAGAAGATTGTTAATTAAATAAAACAAACTATTAACATTTGTTTATTTAATTAAAATTAGAAGAATGTGATTTAAGATGGTATCTAATTAGAAAAATGTGAAATATATAAATAAATTTAGAATTTATTTATAAGTAGATGAAATAAGAGATTTATTAATTAAATAACTAGTATTTAATTAATTATCATGACTGATTTTAGGTGTATACATTTTGCTCCTCTTTGAAGTAATATGTTTACACGTTGCTTCAAAGAATTTTTTTTTGGTGATGCTAACAAATTTTTTTCGATACCCCAAACATTGATTTTTAGGTGATGATGAATATATGCCCCCTCAGGAGATAAATCGATGAATTTTTGAATTTTGAGGATTTTTTTGAATTTTGAAAATTTTTATGATTTTTTGATGATTTTCAAATTTTATGATTCAGAGTCGATTTATCTCTCGAAAAATGATGTTTAAGCCGCTAGGTGATGAAATGATTAATTAAACCCCTTTAAAAAATAAAATAAATCAACCCCACAAAAATCCTACTTAATTAGCCTTTAAAAGGTTAATAAAATGCGATTAGAAGTTCATTTGTGCATTTTGATTTTGAAATTTGAGAGTTATTGAGAAATTTCTGCAAGATGGTGATTCCCTACCACATACATCGATTTGAGTGCGTGCGACGTCACAACCACCCTGTAGCAAATGGACCTCCGATACGTACCCTGAAAACCTCCTTGTGATTTTTGAAATTTATTTTTCCCACATTTTTTCACGTTTAAATTCTTCTTTCACTCATTTAAAGTTTTAGCACATCTAGGGAATAGCGTTTAGAGTTAGATTTTGAGTGCATACAATGAATGTTCTAGCACATATGATTTATTAGCGCATAGGTGATGTAATTTAGCACAATACGTCAATGTTGTCGTGCATAAAATCATTTAATGCATTGATAGAGGGATTTAGCACATACGATGAATTTGATGGTGCATATGGTGATTCATCACATAGAGACCCTATTTTGGCGCATCCATGTTTTTAGTGCTTTGAGTCATTGTTTTAGCACATTAATGAAATTTAAACCAGATTGATGAATTTTAGTTTAGGCTCCTCATTTTTTGATGATTTTTTATCACATCAATTGTTGATTTGATGATGTTTGATGATATTGATAGATTAGATGATGATTGATCTCATGATAGGTGAGATTCAATGATATGATGGTGATAATTGACTTCATGATAGGTGAGGATCAATGATAGATTGATGATGATTGACCTCATCATAGGTAAGGATCAATGATAGATTGATGATAATTGACCTCATGATAGGCGAGGTGCAATGATAAATGTTCACAACATTTGATCAAAGTCTCATTACAGCTGAGTAGATTGATAGGCTAATTGATGTTGATTGATTGATTTTTTGATTTGCAATATATGTTATGATGATAGGAGCCTTTGATAGTCCTATTGATTTGGGAGTATTTCCTGAGGACCTAAGATTTGATTCCACATTTAGATCAGCTTGATCTAAATGTGATTGGTTGATGTGAACTGACTTCACTGATAGTTATGCCCCAACATTAGATTAACAGGGGGCTTTTGACTGCATTAGCAGAGAGATGACACAGTGATCATAACACCTTCCACTTACCTATCGACGAGATGATGGTGACCTTGGAGGATGTTTACCGCATTTTGAGGATTCCAATTGTCGAGGAGCTAGTTGTATATGATTCCACTGAGCAGGGCGGTATAGATGCACTATGGAGAGTGTTTGAGGATGATCAGATTTATAGTTACGAGATCCCATGGCGAGAGATGGTTTTTCATATGTGACAATGCCATGTGTGCTTGCTAGTTTTATTGGAGGATTTCTATGTCCTAACCACAGATTGAAGGGACTTTCAGTTGGATGGGGCCGGATAATTGAGAGTATGATTACACAAGGGACTAATAGTGTTTGGTATAAATGGTGGATTTGGTTCATATTTATGAATAATATTTCCACACTTTGAGCTTTTGCATTTGTACCCTAATATAGCTGCAAAAATGATGCCTATGACATCATCCTAGAACCTCCTTCATTCACTAGATTATCTACATACATCGCTTCTAAATGGGATCAAGATATAATATATATGTAGTTTTATTTTATAATCTATGTTTGATGTGAATTATTTATGTGGTACACAACTCTTTCTAGGGCTCTTGTCCCCTAGATGGTTTCTTTGTGATTTCTACCTACAAATGGAGCATTTAAATTCAAATTAACCGATCATCTTGAGGAATACTTGTCTACTAATCCATCTAATTCCTAGTCCTATTTTAGTGAAAAAAATCATGCTTGAATAGTATAGCAAAAGTATAAGATGATAGCTTCGTCTCCCTCTTTGAATTCAGATGATTTAGAAGTTTATTAAAAATTGAACTATATAGAGATCTTCCTATTTATCTCATGGTTTATAAGATGACGATTTTGTTAATAAAAATCAAAGGATCATATTCAATCCCTTAAAAAACTATATGAAGTGAAATGAATAATTTTGTTTGTGGAACTCTCTTACACTTCGAGGGTTTTGAACCTAAAAGGAGAGAGATACAAAAACCTTAATGCTTCACTCAAGAAAAAACCCTTGAGATTTCAATGTAAAGGAGATTGAAATATATCAAAGAGGATTGTCCTAAAGGCTGAAAACTAATAAAAGGGTTTCACCACCAAGTATAAACTTGGAAAAGACAAAACGTTTGAAAATACAATGTGATATGCAAAATGGCCTAGAAAATGACTTAGAAATGAAAATAAAGCAAAATAGAAAGCTATTAAATAAAATGTGTGCACTTGGAAATGTATTGGAGACTAGAAAAAACTTTTAAACTCTATAAATGTTGATTTTTAAGCCTGGTGGGACTCATTCGCCATTCTAGGTGAATCAATCCCAATTCTAGAAAACCGCACCGAAGCTTAGTTTGGCCATTTGGGTATCCAAATCCACAAAAATATCTGAAAAATAGGTACACTAATGGTGAATGAGTTAATTTTTACTTTTTTGGAAACTCAAAAGTGGAATCTATAGCTCTCGGTCTACTCTTTTTGTTCCTCCAGGTGTCTGGATCCAAAACCCCAATTTTTGGGGCTGTAACTGACTTTTTGTGAAGATTTTGATCTTGCAAATAGGGATATGACTTCAACAAGTTTAAACCTATTCTTTAATGATCTCCAATCCTTCAAAGTACCTATATCTGCAATAACACAAGGAAAGAGAGATAAAATGTTGATTGTTAGGGAGTAGGGGTTTACCTTGGTCAAACCCCTTTTAGGTAATTAAACCAAAATGATGAAATAGGATAATGAATCATGAATATGAAGTAATGCAATTAGAAACTTTCCATGATGATGGATCTTGAATTTCTGCAACAATGGATGAAGAATCTACCCTTGAATTCCTTAGAAGTGATCTTGAAAGCTATCTTGATGACCTTGTGAAGACTTGAAATGCTTAACCCTAGCTTGCTTGACTTGAGAACATGAATGTATGATGGAATAATGATTTTATGGCTTCTTTATATAGGAAAGGCACTCAAATGGCCATTAATTTGATCCACAAGGCTGACATTGAAGAAAATTAAACTTAAAACCTAGTTTTTCTCGCTCAAACTTTGAAAATAGCTCAAATGGGACTCATTTTCCCAAGGTGGTGAATGGGTCCTACAGGGGCCATTTTTCTAGCTAAAGTGTCAGGCAATGCATAAATTAAGTCTATATGTTGACCTAGTTGGGATTTTAATCAAATTATGCCTTGTGATGCACAATATGGGGTCATAGGGGCCTATTAATGATGATATAAAGGGTGATTAGGGCTAGGGACACAAAGCTTAATGTGAAAGTGTGGTTAAATAAACTCTACAACATTAAAATGAGGTCCACATAGCCTAGAAAGGCACAAGATCCATTGGAAATGTGTAAAACACATTACAACACTAGATCAAGGAAAAATTAAGCCAAAATCCCCAAGAAGGATCCAAATGAGTGTGAAAATGTCCAAAGATTTATTTTTCTACACTACATTAAGCCCCCACTTTAGTGAGAGGATGAACTTCCTTCAAACTCACACTAAAGTAGACATTCAAGAGGGGTCCAATCATACCAATTTTTAGATGAAAAGGATGACAAAGACCAAGGCATCGGTCAAGCCCCCAAGATCCAAGATCCTAAGTCAAACCAACATAAGCACAAAACAACACACACAAGTTGTATAATATGAAACAAAACAAGATACACGATCATGCAATGGAAATAACTAGAAGGAAGAGAAATGAAAATGAGAAAAAAAAAAGGTGGATCAATCTTCGATTGTTTGTCCAACACAATGTGGATCAAATCTAGGTTGTTTGTCTAAAAAATGCACTTACTCTAGGGCAATAGAACTCTTGGCTATCCACTAGGTGAGAAATCCAAAAAGGTGAGAAACATACACTCATGGATGGTATGCACTCACACATGCAAGTGGCTATGGGGAAAGTCATGCCTCAGATTGGGCTTCCCGCTTAACCATACCAAAGTTATACCTCCTAATAAATTTAATAAGGAGCCACAATGTAATGATTTTTGTAAATGATTTTGAATGCCATGTAAAGATTTTGTTAAAGGGGATTTTTCTTCATTCATGTAAGGTCTTCTTCTTAGGGAGCATTGTGCCTAATGTCTCCAAGAGAGGACAAGTCAAAGTGTCAGATTGTTGCCCATGGGATGCCTTGTTTGCATCATGCCATGTTAGAAGATCATACACTCTTGGATGACATCAAACCCAATGAAACCACCAAGAAGAGGCCACATCACAAGAAAAAAGAAAAATCATGCCATGAAATTTTTCCAAAAGATGTTGTCTATGTATGCCCCCACTTTAAAGCAGTTGCTACACCAGCACTATGAGCAATTGCTTTAAAGTAGCCAATGATAAATGAAAGAAGACATGAAAGAAAACTTGGAAAGACCTATGCCAAGTCATATGTTTTCAAATTCAGCTACATCATGAATAAGTACATCACATGCGAGTCAATTTAAGACATGTCATGCACATCCCAAGCTTGCTCTTATATATTCATGAATGGTTAACGACTAGCCAAAAGAGACAATGATAGGTGACATACAGGGATAAGGCTTCCTAACCCCTTGCCCCCACTTGGTGCAGGAAAAGGGTGAGCCTAGAATGAATGATGATATGCTACTCCGTGTGATGAATGTAAGACATGTAACTATGTCAAGGAGCAACAACTAATGTTATTTATGTTGATAAGTAAACAAAGTTTCTACTTGATACATATTTAATGAGATATCTATCAGTTGAGGATGTACCAAGGATAAATTTTTCTTGGAAGAATTGTTTGTGATAGTGTTGAAATTGAATGAAGGTTTTTGTTTTGAGGGACAATAAACAAGATAATTAGGCTTTATAGGATCACATCCTTTTCTAGGTTGCTTCAGAAGTTCAAAACGTCTTCCAAAAAGTTTTGTCACGTTTGTTGGATTTGGTGGTTGTTCAATTTCCTCAAAGTTTGTCTTGGATGTTATCTTTTCTTTTAAGGTGGTTGAAGTGGATGTTTTTGACATAACCTCTATTTCTATTCCCTTTTTAGATTATTTTGTTTTAATCATGTATTCGCCCATGGATGTAGAAATGAAATCAAAGGTTTTCAAAGCATCTTCCAATAACTTTGTGGCTTCTTTAATTAGATTTTGTCTTCCTATATCATTTTGCTTGGAACTGATCATAGCACATGTAACTTTTTTGTTTTGAGGAGTAGATGGTGACTTGTCATAAACTCTTAATATTTTCTTCAAGGCTTGATCCATATCAAGCAATTTAGGATGCTTCAAAGTGAGGTTGATTTTTGGTTTGCACATGATAGTGTTGATGTTTTCTTGCACCATGATAGCTTCCCTATTAGGAGAGTTTTTAGGAGAAATACAAACTAGATGTTCATGACATTCAATGTTTGGTTCTTTAATATTGACTTCATTGCAAGTAAGGGAAGGATCCATGGTTGGATTTTCTTGCTTGGAAATGACGGTGTTTTCTTGTGCAATGATATTTTCCTCATAATTCTCATTGATGGGATCTTGTAACACCATAATATCTTCTTTACCAATAGGAGAGATATTAGGAGAGGGGGAAATTTGATTGTTTTGACTGTCGATGATTTCATTCTTGTTCTCTAAGGTCTCATTCTATTGTGTCATAGTATCTATCCTAGTAGGAGAGCTTTTAGGAAAGTGACAAACAATAGGTTAATCACATTTCATGTTTGGATTTGGTAAAGTAGCTTCATTGCTCCTAAGAGAGGCATCAAGGGAAGGATAGCTAGGAGTTTCATGGTTACCAATGATTAGACATTTTTTTTCAAATAGGTCTTCCCAAATAGTAGGGGCATTAGGAAAGGGAGGAATAAGATTCTCATGAGTCTCAATAAGGATATATTCTAACACTAAACTATCTTCTTCATGTCTAGAGAAGATATTAGGAGAAGGAAGGGTTTGATTATCATGATTATGTATATTTACATTCCCATGTCCTATAATTTCTTCTTGAGTAGGAGAGGTAGGATTGTCATAACTCTCAAATATCAACATATCCTCCACACAAATGTGCTTGTCATGATCATTCATGATTGTATCCTTATTCACTAAAGAATTTTAACAAGTAGGGGAGGTATTGGGAGTAGTAACAATGATCTCAGTTTTGTGTGTCATAGTGTCTTTTCAAGGGGGGGAGGAGGAAGACAAGCAAGACTTTCATGATTGTCAGTGATTGTGTCTTCTATCATCAAGATACCTTCATCCCCAATGGGAGAGCTATCAAGAGAAGAACAATTATGATTATCATGATTATCGATTCTTGCATCCTTTTGTGTCAAACCTTTAGTGGATGATCTTAGTGAGAGGAAGTACTTAAGGGCTTCATCTAACATGTTTAAGTCATCACTACTAAAGGGCTTGGATGATATACTTTTTCTAAATGTAAGTATTTTTTGAATTGTTTCTTGTGATGTTTTTAGTTTTTAGTTTTCATTTTCTAATGAATCTAATTGAAGTGAGCTAGGAACTAATGTTGAAAATGAAATTGCAAAAATCTAATGCTATCCATAATTTACATGAATGTAAATAATGCTATTTCTAATGATTTGAATGTAATAGAAGCTATGCAAACTTAAAATGCAATGTAAAGACTTAGGATGAAATGCAATTTTTTAGATTTCAAATAAGGTAATTTACTGATTACACTATGCAATGATTTGAAAATGAAATGTTGTGAATGCAAATTTGAAATTAAGCAATGCATGAAATGAACCAATTTAAGATATACTTAGTGAAATGCATGTAACAAAAAATATACCAACTAAAACAAATAGTTAATGGCAACAAACAAAAGTGCAGAAACACGGTTTTTAGTGCTGTAAAAGGCAGTTTTAGGAGTGCAAATGGACTGATTCGCCCAAGGTGGCGGATGAGTCCCAATGGGGATTTTTTCTAATTTTTTTAGATTTTTTCAATTGTTTTTGATGATTTTTATGTTGTATGATATGTATTCTAAGTGAAAATGCAATTTTTAGATGATTTGCAATGATTTGAGATGCAAAAATGTAACCTATATGCACTTTCACTAATGCAAAATTTTAGAAACCTTAGATGCCAATTAACTAATGAAAAATAAATGAAATCTAGATCTAGGATGATGGTGGAATCCAAATCAAAAAATAAGGTATTTGAAAATTAGGTTCACCAAAATGAAACAAATATTTTTGTATGTGGGACTCTCTTACACTTCTAGGGTTTTGAACCTTAAAGGAGAGATACAAAAACCTTAACGCTTCACTCAAGAACAAACCCTTGAGATTTTAATGCAAAATATATTGAAATATATCAAAGAGGATTTTACTAAAGGCTGAAAACTAATAAAAGGGGTTCACCACCAAGTATAAAATTGGAAAAGACAAAATTTTTGAAAACATAATGTGATATGCAAAATGGCCTAGAAAATGACTTAGAAATGCAAATAAAGAAAAATAGAAAGCTATGAAATAAAAAGTGTTCACTTGGAAATGTATTGGAGACTAATTTTTTTTTGAAACTCTATAAATGCTTATTTTTAAGCCTGGTGGGACTCATTCGCCATTCTGGGCGAATCAGTCCCGATTTTGGAAAATTGCACCGAAGCTTGTTTTGATCAAATGGGTATCCAAATCCACAAAAATATTTGAAAAATAGGTACAATGGGACTCATTCACCACTAATAGAAAATGATTCTAGTTTAACTTTTTTAGAAACTCAAAAGTGGAATCTATAGCCCTCGGTCTGCTCTTTTTGTTCCTCTAGGTGTCCGGATTCAAAACCCTGATTTTTGGGGTTGTAAGTGACTTTTTGTGAAGATTTTGACCTTTCCAATAGAGAGATGACTTCAACAAGTTGAAACCTATTCTTCAATGATATCTAAGCCTTCAAAGTACCTAGATCTACAATCACAAAAGGAAAGAGAGAGAAAATGTTGATTGTTAGGGAATAGGGGTTTGCTTTGGTCAAACCCCTTTTAGGTAATTAAACAAAAATGATGAAACAAGATAATGAATCATGAATATGAAGTAATGTAATTAGAAAATTTCCATGATGATGGATCTTGAATTTGTACAACAATGAATGAAGAATCTACCATTGAATGCCTTAGAAGTGACCTTGAAAGCTGTCTTGATGACCTTGTGAAGACTTGAAATGATTAACCCTAGCTTGCTTGACTTGAGAACATGAATATATGATGAAATAATGATTTTATGGATTTTTTATATAGGAAAGGAACTCAAATGGCCATTAATTTGATCCCCAAGGCTGACATTGAAGAAAATTAAACTTAAAACCTAGTTTTTCCTGCTCAAACTTTGAAAATAGCTCAAATGGGACTTATTCACCATTATGGGTGAATGAGCCCCATATGGATGGGATTCATTCTTCCAAGGTGGAGAATGGGTCCCAAAGGGGCCATTTTGCTAGCTAAAGTCTCGAGGAATGTATAAATTAAGTCTATATGTTGATCTAGTTAGGCTTTTAATCAAATTATGCCTCAGGATGCACAATATGGGGTCATAGGGGCCTATTAATGATGATATAAAGGGTGATTAAGGCTAGGGACACAAATTTCAATGTGAAAGTGTGGTTAAATACACTCTACAACATTAAAATGAGGTCCACATAGCCTAGAAAGGTACAAGATCCAATGTAAATGTGTAAGACATATTACAACACTAGATCAAGGAAAAACTAAGCCAAAATCCACAAGAAGGATCCAAATGAGTGTGAAAATGTCCAAAGATCCATTTTTGTACTCTACATGAAGATATTAGAAAACTACATAATAGTTTTTCTATTTTATTCTAACATCATTTGGGTCATTTGGAATACTTTTTATTTTGTGATGCAAGGAAGATTACCTAAGCTCCTTGGATTTTAAATAGAGATGACCCCATAAACACCGTTGTTGGAATTTTATTTGGCTATAAGTGCATTAGATCAAAATGTGTCGGTATTATTCATAAACGTGAGCTCGAGACACCATTTATATCAAATGTTACTACTTTTTGTTTAAGTTTTTTAAACAAAAAATAAAACAAAGCAAAACTTTTAGGATGTAAATTAATTCAATTACTATCATTGAAATACATTATACTACTAATAAAATTTCACACTAACTTTTATAAAATTATTGAATAATATAGCATATAAAATTTCAAAAACTTATATTAAAACTATTAAACTCTCTTGACTAATTAAATTAGATTAAGGTGATAATCTACTCGGTTTATTGAAAATAAATTTGTAACTATTTATATCTAATCCAATTATGTCACATAAGCAAAAACAATTTAAGAATGCCAATAAATAAGTTCAATAATGTTAAATTGACATATTTTATTGAAATTAGATTATATAAAGAATAGCCAATAGTGGCATAGTATGATTGTTAAGTTGTTGCAGTGTTGTTCTTTCCATCAAGGTTCAAACCCCATTGGGGTGTGATTGTTGAATGTTTAAATTGGGGAAGAGGTCCCTGTTTGTGATCTCACTAGTTTATAGCTACATGTCAAAAGCGTTTACCCCTTAAAATAATATTATTATATAAAGAATAAATACATTCCTGAGTAAATTATATCCTAGTTTGTTAAGGAACACATAACTAATCAAGACCTACCTCACTCAATTATTCTTCAAAGCTAAGATTAAGATATAAATTGTGCAAGATGGTTAAGTATATAAGTAAATTTCAATTTACTTTCTAACTACTTAATGATCATTAACCGATTTAGAATTCAAAAATACTCATAAGAGTTTACCTATGCTTGTAGATTTACTAATATCATGTCATTACAAATTTTCCCATAGCAATATTTCTATCCTAAATTTTTTTCCATTGAGATTCAAGATTCATAATAAGGATCATGATAACATGTACAATTGAATGTAGTTAATATGATGACTAGTTTTTTTCTTCTCATGTCTAAAATAAAGATACACTGTTTTATAATTTACTCTATCACCTAATTCTAATAAAAATATATCTTTGGTCTATATAATGATAGTAACATTTCCCTTATAAGTCAAAGAGAGAAATCAAGTTCAATCTCATTCCCTAGTGCAACAAAAATGGTTGTTGAAAAAAAAAAGTAAAATCTTATCATCAAGGAAGGACTCCTATAAAACCAAGTCAAGTTCCTTTTTGCTTCAAATAGGTTTAAGTCACCCCTTTCTAGAAACTTTGTTATTCCCCTCAAATTTGAAGGAAGGATTTAAAATTTAGATGATGAGATGGATTATTTTCTAATTCTATTTGATATATTTTATCCCATTAAATAATCTTTATAAGATATGGTATCCAAAACAAAGGGTATTATATAAGTAATATGTGTGAAACAATGAACATCAATTACAACTTATTTAGGTACATCTAGTGTCACATTTTTACATTTAGAGATTTATTGGTGTGAGTATTATTTAAGCAATTTGAACTTTAACCAATGATTACAACTTCTAAATAATTGAGAATTTTCATTTCCAAAATACCCAAACCAAATTGTTGAATTCAGAAGGTCATTCTTTTAAAATAAAATACAATTGTAGATATATATCTATTAGATGAGTACATCCACTTCTATGGAACAAAATTTGAATCCAAAATTAGGCATGACCTACACTTTCTCTTGTGACTTGTATTCTAGCATATTTTTTTAAAAGTTTTTATTTTATTTCTCCCTTGGTTTGTTCTTTTGTGTAATAACCCCACAAAAAAATGAACCGTTCCCTCCCTTTAAATCCTACCAGTTTGCAGTTTTGAAAATTATTCACAAGAATGCAATCTACGCAACTTAAATTATGATATCCCATAATAACCAATTTTTTTTAAGAACATAATTAGTTACTTCATTGATTTTTTTTTTAACTGATATCCCTTCTCAACCATAAAATATCAAGCATACTGCCCAAACAACTAACAAAATTCATTATTCTTTCTATTAATAGGTCTATAATTCTATCATTTTTAACTAAACAATAACAATATCATATAATTTTCTTGTGAATGGGCCTTAACTTCTATCTTATGAAAATGGAGGATAACACTAATTTTAGAGTACCCTCTCCATGAAAAGAAAGGTGAAAATATCAACCATTTTACATGTCTCATATACACATTTTAATTTAAAGAGATCTCACTATTTGTAAAGTGTGTCTATTCAAGGATGGTGAAGAAGAGTCATTCATGAAGAGTAAAACACCAAACAAGAAGTAACTCTAAGAGAGTCAAGGGACATCACAAACGATAGATTTCTTGATGCCAAAATTTTATTTGATGAAGGTAACAAGTACTTTTTTACATATAGAATAAATGGAATGCTATTTATATTACATGAAGAAATATTGCACTAAAAAATCACCTTACCAATGATATATGACATATTTTCAACTATAGGGAAGATATATCATTTACACAAATATGATTTAATTGATGCTAAGATTTTTTTTGATGAAGGAAATTAATATTTTTTTGCATATAGAACCAACACCAGCTTATTCATACTATGTGAAGAAAGCTTGCATGAAAATTACACCTCACCCATTTATAGATAGTCATTTGATCAAATACTAGGAGAGTATCACTTATACGATACCCTCAAACATATTTTAAACCTATTGTAAGTTAATACAACAAATTTTGAGCTTAATTTAAACATAGTTAACATATTATTTTTATCATAATATAACTCTTTTTTTTATGTTGTACTTAAGAATATGTTGAATGTGCAAGAATACAAAATTAGTCACAATCATGATCCATAAGTGATGGAAAAGGTTGTTTGATGCAAATCTAGAGATTATTGTCATGGAAAATATCCTCTTACAATAGAGGAAATAGATTTTATGTTGACTCCAATCATGTATTTAGGTAGCATCTAGAGAAGTATGCAATAGGGAAGAAAATTTAAAACCATATAAATCCATTTTACAAATTTCTACACCAAAGACACTCTTTCAAATTCAAGAGAGTTTCAACCATTCTCTTTGTATTGTCTCACATGGTTGCTCTAGATTATATTATGTGAGATCAAAGTGATGTGTTTGTGACAAACGAAAAGGGTAAATGTTGATGGTGGTATTGGTACAACCAATGTCAAGTAAAATGATAGATCACTCCAATTATTTTGAAAAGTTGAAAGTTCAGCTCAAAGGTTCATTTATAACTAGGTCTTGATTATGTTGGAAAATATAAGTGGCTTATTTGTTTACATGGGACCTTTGCTGGTGTCAATAAAATTGGAAAAAGATACACAATAAGAGGATTTAGATATGGTCAAACAAAAAATTAATCCTTCAAAATATGAAGTTCTAAAATCTAGCACCTAACTTAGATTCAAACTTATTCTAGATTATGTTGTTACAAAAAGATCAAAAGATGATTAGGTTAAAAATAAAATAATAAAAAAATGGCAAGTTCCACCTTATCTATAAGATTTGAAAGGTTATATGAGATCTAAAGAAAATGGTACTATAATGGTTAGTATTCACACAACCATCCACAAAACCAATGCAATAATCTAAGGGAATTATAAACATGCTATTTCAAGTTTAATGCAATTAAATCACCATATTCCATTCATAGATTCAATAAATAAATTTATGAAAAAAAAATGGAATAGATCTCACCAATTTATTCAATTTAAGAAACAATATGAAACAAATCATCACCAAGATTGGAGCATTAGGAAAATAGCAAGTATGAGCCTTCATTAATTTGAAATATTTATAAATTACAATGTTTAGTAGGGTTTCCAAATTTAAATTTCTTAGGTTCATTGGTGTACAAGATTTATAACCCTTTATAATTTCCACAAGGAGGTGATAAATACCTACCTTAGACACACAAAATTCAAAATAAAAAAGTCAACCTACTCCTAAATTGGTGCCTAGGCCTAATATTTGAAATTCACAAGTTTCATGTTAGGTCATCCCTAAAGGCCTTAAGAAAACCAACTCACTGGAATTGAGTTATCACATCTACAAAAATCATAATGAATGTATAAATGAATGATAAAAGTAATAAATGTCACACTTAGCATGGAAAATGACTTAAAATAAGGAGGTAACAACCTCATTCAAGTCATTTATATTTCTCTCTTTATGACACTTGATATTTATTTTCTAAGAGAAGATTGACTACTTGATATTTCTTTGTAACTCTCCAAACTTAGTCAAGTCTTCGTAAAATCCCCACAACATAACCTTATATCTCATAATATTTTCAATAACATGTTCTTATATTTCTTGATGAAGAGAATTCTTAATTATTTATTTATCCTAGCTACTGGGTGAATCGATTAGGAATTCTTCCAAAAGATACAAAGAAAATATTTGATGAATTTTTTATATCCTGGCCATTGCATTAGTTGCTAAATTTCTCTTTTTTTTCAACTTGGCCTTACACTCCTTGAGTGTATTAACTTTCAGCTTTTTAGCTTACAACCATTCTTGCAAAAACTCTTGATCATCTTTATAAAAATTCCCAATTGGGCTAACTCATTGGAAGGTTTAGCTTTATCCTCTACAAAATTGGAGAGTGCTCTTCCCATATAAGAAGTTCATCATCAATTTAATTCTCAATTTCCATAGCCAATATTTCCTATCACTAGTATTGTGATAAGCTCCCAATGCTTATTTTAGTACCTTTCTATCAAGATCTTTTTATCCATCTCTCCAACTTGTTGTAGTAGGTAGGATCCCTTTAGGATCTGGATGATGCGTATCCTTCTTCAATACAACCAAAATTTTAGGAGTAGGTTCATTGGTGTCAATCGATCCTATTAAATGGTTGATGTAAGAGGTGGGCTATGTTGGAGAATTCCAAGATCAAGAGCATGAAAAAAACTTCTACAAGTGAGAAAAATAAGCACAATAGTATGCATATCAATATACAATGAAGAGTGTGTAAATACAATGATTAAGCCTTGCATATATAGGCAAGGATGAGGAGGTGAGAAGGTAAGAGTGAAAATTTGATTACCCCTCCAAAGATGGGACACTTGTGAGATCACTTGACATGTGTGTGAGCAAGTGAAAAAAGGTGTCTCAAGTCACGAGGACACAAGTATCAACCATATGAAGTGAGACAAAGTAAAAGAAACCTAAGTAAACTTAAGCTAGGTGTGAATATGCCAATTCTAGAAAAGCGACTAAGCTAACTAGGTAAATAATGACTCTATTTACACTAATGAACCCCATTAAGTACAAATTAGGGATTAATGTATGGACTAATGATGAGTCCTAACTACAATTCCATGTTAGGTACTCATGCACAAGTTTCTCATAAAGTGGAGTAAAGGAGAAAAACCCATTGGGAAATAAAAATGCCTCAGCAAAAGATAAATGATGCAATGTAATAAAATGTACAAGTGAAGAAGATAGGACTATTGATGACCTCCAAGGAATAATTCTATCAAAGTACAAGAAAAAATTTCCCCATAAGAGAGAAAAAGAGAGACTATGGATCCCCCGTAAGATCATAGAACATGTAGTGTTGAGTGATACTTGAAGGAGAATGTAGAATGTGTTCCTTGGATGTCAAACAAAATTTCTTCATTGTGGAAGAAGATGAAATACATATAGGTGCATGAAATCTTCCCATGTGCAAAGAATAGAAGTCTTTGAATTATGCACAATATCTAAAGACAATGGTGAAATATTTGAAAGATGCTCAAATGCTCCATGTGAAGGCTAATAAAGAATAATAACCAAATATGTAGATGAGTTGACAACAAAATTGATGTGGCTGTTATCATAGTTTCTTTCCAACTCTATAAAATGGGATTCACTAAACAAGTTTGATGTGCCATGTAAGTAATAATCCCAATTTCAATTGTAGTAGAAACACAACTATGAATATCTTGCTACCCTAAATCATGAGAAATCAATGGTGTAGGAACACTCAATACTAGAGAAGAAGAATATGAAGGAGATGTGATATTAGTGTAAGGTGAAATAATTGATGGGGAGGATAGAAATCCAAGGTTCAAATAACCAAACTATATCTCCTTATGCATGTTGAAGGTATTGGTGTCATTTATACTCAAACCATCATCAAATTTGGTAGAACCAAAGGAAGAAAATGAATACAATCTGGAATCATGATCAACATGGCCCATGGAAATGATGTCTCTACTTTGAAAATATTTAATGATCATGAAATGTGGTGTGAAATGAATTTTTTTAATTGTGCTACTATGTGTAATATGATAAATAGAAAGGAGATTATTAGACAAGGAAGGTACATAAAGTACATCATTGAATGTTCCTTCTCCAATTGTAATAGATCTTTTTCCAAGAGTTGACATACAAGTTTTATTTTCCATCACATTTGGTAGGAATGAATAAAGCTCAAATTTGGAAAGCAGTTACTTGAATGTATTTGTGTGGTGTGATTCCATAAAATCAAGAAGCCACATGTGTGATGTGTTGTTTGTTGAAGCAATGAGTGCCATACCCTTATTCTTATCCTTTCCTAAAAATGTGGATGATGTGGATGTAGAAAGGGAAGAACCACCTATCCTAGATGTACAAAATTAAATTTGAGTTTGTTGAAGAAGATCTTTCAAGTCATCAATTTATTTTTTGTAATATTGGTGTTCTTGATTCCCTAGTCTCTTATAATAAGTACATTTGGGTTTCTCATAAATTTTCCCTTTTGATGAGGGAGATGAATCCAATGAAGTGTTTGATTTTAATCCCTTAGGCTGATCCTTAGTTTTTTTCTTTCCCTTAGATGATTGAGCAACTAATGCTTGAATTTTTGAAGATGTGATAACATCCATAGATACTAATCTATATTTTTCTCTTGTGAGTCCTTCCACGTGGTGGTAGAAAATCTACATTTGAATAAAAATATCTCACTCTGCCTAGCTACATTTGGCACAAGTGTAAGTTTTTTAACCAACACTTAATAGTTAACATTTTCTATTACACTAACAGTGAAAATTAATGTTAATTATTTCTATTACATAAGTTGTTGATAAACCATCAAATCTTTTCAAAGGGGGTCTTTTTTATTTTTCCATAACTTGCAAATGGGGGTATGGGTGGGGGGTATTTTTTCAAGTGTGAAAAGTCACTGAAAAGCTATTTTTGTGCCAAACAAAGTAGCTTCAAGACAATTTCAAAATTGTAATTTTTTAATTTATTTTTTAACCTCCAAAAATTAGTGTAATTTGTTCAATTTTTGATGGGGCATAAAATTTCACCTCATTTGTCAAAAATTAACAATTTTTTTAAAAAATTCATTAGAATCTCACAATGATTCTAGATTTATAATCAAAATAAATTTTTGAAATCCCCTTTTTCTATATTTATAAAAATCTGTGTGAATTATAAATGGGTGATTTGGCTTCCAAACTTCACAAAATCTTGTAAATATTATCGTGCATCTTTTTGGGGGGGTCAACATTAAGATATAATACAATTTTGAGGGGTTTGGTAATGAACAATGCAAGTGACTTGTTGTGTGTGCATCATGGATCCAAAAATTTATTTGTTAACACCACATAATTTCCACACATGGAAAGTTAAAGTACAAAAAATACTTAAATCTAAGGGATTATGGAAAATGATAAATGGACAACAAATATAGATTACTAGAGAGTTTGAGCAGTTTACTTATCAAAGCAAGCTCGATGAAGCAATGGGACTAATAGGTCTTCTTGTTTCTAAAATAATTTATAATTTCACATTTCTAGTTGTACAACTCCTAAGCAAATGTGGGACAAATTTGAAGATCTCTTTGGTAAAGTTGATGAGTTCAAGATGAACTACAATTGAATGATAAATTAACAACATTGTATCCTAATGCCTTCTCTTCTATTGAAGATTTCTTTGTTCAATTTAAGCCTTTGATTTCTATACTTTAGGGTTATGGAAAAATAAAAACAAACAAAGAATGTGTCTTCTTGATTTTTTTTAAAGCTAAAAGGTCCTTATGGAATCTTTGCTTCTTCTTTCTACTCTACAATGGATGCTCTTGGAACATCACATGCAATGCCTTATTTTGAATTTTTTTTGATAGAATCACAAGAGAATAATATAAATTAATCTCTATGGATGTTATCACCTCTTGAAAAAGTCAAGCATTAGTTGCTCAATAATCTAAGGGAAATAAACAAACTAAGGATTAGCTTAATGGATCAAAATTAGACACTTCACTGAATTCATATTCCTCATCAACAGGGGAAATTTATAAGGAGAAGACCAAATGTACTTATTGTAAGAGACTAGGGCATGAAGAACACCAATGTTACAAAAATGAAATTGATGAATTGAAGAATATTCTTTAAAAAACTCAAATTCAATAGCCTACATCTAGGAAATATGGTGCTTCCCTTTATGCATCCATATCATCTGTATTTTTAAGAAAGGATAAGAATAAGGGTATGCCACTCATTACTTCTAGGCGTCTTCTTGATTTTGAGGCATCACACCACATGGCTATATTTTGAGAACTATTTTCCATATTTAATCCTTGTTTATTCCCACCAATATTGATGGCGAATAACACCTATATGCTAGCTCTTGGAAAAGGATCTATTGTAATTGGAGAAGAAAAATTCAATGATGTACTTTATGTACCTTCCTTATACAATAATATTCTTTCCATTTATCATATTACACATAGTAATACAAGAAAAATAGTTGGGTTCACACCACATTCCATGATCGTTAGAGATTTGTAGAGTAGATGCATCATTTCCACAAGTCATGTGACCATGATTCTAGATTGTATTCTTTTTCTTATTTTGGTTTTGCTAACTTTGATGATAGTTTGAGCATAGATAACACTAATACCTTCGACATGCATAAGGAGATATAGTTTGGTTATTTGAACCTTGGAGTTATATCCTCCTCATCGATTCTTTCACCTTATACTATTATTACATCTCCTTCCTATTCTACTTCTTTAGCATTGAGCATTCCTACATCATTGTTTTCTCATGATTTAGGGTAGTAGGATATTCACAGTTGTGTTTCCACTATAGTTGATTGGGATGATTAATTACATGACATATAAGAATTATTTAGTGAATCCCATTTTGTAGAGTTGGAAGGAAAATTTGATGATTACCACATCAATGCTCTCATTAACCCATAGATACATCTTTGGTTTTTATTCTAAATCAGCCTTCACATGGAGCATTTGAGAAACGTTAAGAGATTTCACCATTTTCTTTGGATATTGTGCACAATTTAGAGACTTATATTATTGTTATATGGGAATATGTCATCCATCTATTTGTAGTTCATCTTCTTCCATAAAGAAGAAATGTTGTTCAACATTCAAGGATGACATTTTTCATTCTTCTTTGAGCATCACTCTTGACACTGCATGTTCTATGATATTATGGGGGGATCCATATTCTCTCTTTTTATCTCCTATGGGAGGGACATTCTTACACTTATGTGATATGAATAGTCCTTGGGGGGTCATCACGAGTCACTATATCTTATTCACTTTTAAATTTTATTGCATTTCCATCATTTCTCTTTTGGAGAGGGGTTTTTATTTCTCACTAGGTTTTTCTCCTTAACTCCACTTTACATGAGTACCTAACATGGCCTCATATATGGGACTCATCATTAGTGCATACATTACTCCCTCAATTGTACTTAAGGGGGTTTTAGTGTAAATAGAGCCATTATTTACCTAGTTAGCTAATCATCTTTCTAGGATTGACCTATTCACACTCAGTTTAAGTTTACTTAGGTTTCTTTTCCTTTAATATCACTTAATCACACACTTTTCAAGTGAGCTCAAAAGTGTCCCATATTTAGAGGGTTAGGAAGAGTTCCACTCCTACCTTCTTATCTCCTCATACTCTATATATGTAAGGCTTGATCATTGTATTTACACACTCTTCATTCTGTATTGATAGACATACTATTGTGCTTAATTTGTTCACTTGTGGAATTTCTTTTCATGCTCTTGATCTTGGAATTCTCCAATATGGTATTCCTATTGTTTGTAATAAATGCTAAATGTAGGTGTCTATAGGGTGAGTCAATGGTGAAGCATTCCAAATGATTCTCTCACAATGAAATGGATCAAAATCTTCCTCCTATCAAATTAGTCATTAACCTTAACACTTTCCCACAAATGTGTAAGATAAAAGTTCCTTTTGAGGAGGATATGGATGGGGTATATTGATCCACCTATGGATGGCTCACAACTCATGCAGTTAAGAACTACAAACACCTACAAAGAAAAATATTACCCCTACACATGAGAGATGTTGGTTGACACACAATATGAGGGGTAGTTTCCGTTTGTGGTTGCCTATTGTGTAGGTAGATTTAAGTTCAACCTTGTGGAGGTAGATCAACCAAGAAAATAGAAATGATATTTGGCTTGTAGAGATACTAAGCTGCTAAGGTATTGTATCAATGAAGGTAGGAATGAGAATAGCAATGCTTCAAGTTTGCATGCTGTTGAATGTACCTGTAACAAAGTAAACTAGCAAACTAAAAATATGAAAATAATCTACAAAGAGGTCTGATAGGTTTGCAAGAAGGCTAATTTCTACTCAAATTAGCATATGGGAAGACTAGAAAATTGGTAGAGGGAAGATTGGCCTTTGAAATTTTTTTTGATTTCTTACAACTTTTCATAAAATAGTCACAAAAACCCAAAAAATTATAAGAAAATAAAAATTACCAAAATTGACAAAATGAAAGGTCATTTTCATTTCTTGAGCCTTCTGTATGTAATGGATGTGTGCATTTGAATCCATGAAATTAAATTGATAGGGCTATGTGTGGGAGTCACCTTGATGCAGGAAGGAACATGCTCTCATGGATCTAATACCATGTTGGAGAATGCCAAGATCAAGAGCATGAAAAAAACTTCCACAAGTGAAAAAAAAAAGCATAATAGTATATCTATCAATATACAATGAAGATTATGTAAATACAATGAGGAGAAATTTCTTATATAGGAAAGGTAGATGAGGCAGGAAACTACGACTGAACTACTAATTAACCCTCCAAAGATGGAAACATGTGAGCTTACTCGACAAGTGTGTGAGCAATTGTCAATAGGTGTATCAACTAATGAGGACACATGTCTCAACCATATGAAGTGAGACAAAATTATGAAATAGCCTAAGTAAATTTAATCTAGGTGTGAATAGGTCAATCCTAGAAAGGTGATATTCTATCTAGATGGATAGATACACTATTTACAAAATTGGTAGCTATTGTATCCTATGGTGATGGAAGTGCAACGAAAGTGGAAGGGCATATGAAAGAAGTGGAACAAATTTGGTTGTTTGAAATTTGTAGATGGTGAGGGTGAAGGGAGCTCTGATGATGATGAAGATGCAACATCCTTCCTTTCTGATGGCCTCTAGCCTCCTATTCTTGTGGATGCTAGTTTTCTAGGCATGGTCCACCATGTTGTCTCTATCTTGTGTTGGCTAGAGTTTGGTGTGGTGTTGGGAAGGGGCAAATTCTTTTCTTAGATTATTGGTTTCTCTGACCATAGCCTCTTATTGTTTCTCGAGCTCTCTTTGAGAGATTTTGGATACCCATTGTGGGGTTTCTATGCTACTGAGGAATGTGTTTCTAAAGATGAAGTCTTGGTGGTGCCTGCTGGAAGTAGGGTCTCTTTGGCTTCTCATGCTTCTCTGGTTCTTCTTGGGTTCAAAGCTTGTGGGTACCCTTTGTGGTCTATGGTACTTGGTGTGAGCCTCTATTGTGCTATTGTGTACTCTGTGACTCTCCCATGGCTGGGAGTGGTTGATCATGGTGTGTTGGGAGGAGGCTTTGTTCTTTTCAGGGTTTTTGGTGTTGAGTTGGTTAGGGGTGGTTATCTTGGCTTGGAGAAGCCCTTTCTTCCTCCTCCTAAAAGAAGGGTTTACTTGGCTTCTCTAGATATTCAGGATAAGCCTTGACTATTGGAGGTGTGGCACATGCTTGTGCTACAGGGTTCTTGGAATCTGTTGTCTCTTGGGCTCTTTCTTAGAACTTTTGGGTACCCATTGTGGGGTCTCTCTGTTGTGGTTAGTGTTTTTGATGATGGAGTTTTGGTGGTGCCTTCTAGGAGGTGGGTTTCATTGGCTTCTTGTGTTATTCTTGGGATCTCTATCAGAGCTTTTGGGTACCCTTCATGGTTATCTTCGCTATCTTTATCGAAGGGGGTTATATTTTGCTATTGGCTCTGGGCTTTCTCTTGGAGGAGTCTCTGTTATTGGGCCTGTCTTGGAAGATGGGTGGTGTTTTAAGCTAGTAAAGTGGAATTCCTTTCCCTCTTGCTCCCTTGGAGATTCATGTTGGTTTGTTTGTGGTCTCTCTTTTGGAGCCCTTGTATGATCAAACAAAGGATGGTGTGTTTCCTCAGTCTTTAGGAGCTATGACTTTCTTCCATTTCCTATGCACTGTCTTTTGTTGAGGAGAAGATAGATATTGATGGTCAGGAGTCATTTCCTATTGAGTTGGAGGTGGGTGTGTTGGATGTGGATGGAAGTCCTCTTTTTTGGTTTCCTCTAGTGGTGTTCCTATTGAGGTGGAAGTTTCTCCTATCAAGGTGGAGCCTGAGCTTGCTAGAGAGGTGTTCTTTTGGTGTTTTGGGTTTTCATAGTATCCTCTCATGTAGAGGGGAGCTTAGTCTTCTTGAGGTGGACTTGGAGTTGGTCTATGGTGTGCTTGGGTGCTTCAAGGGGTGTTTCTCCTCTTGTGTGCTAGTGTTTTTGATTAGGTGGTTGGGTTTAATGGTGGTCTTTACCATTAAATTTCCTTTTCCCTTGTTGGGTTTTGTTCTGCTATTTCTGAGTAGAAGGTTGGCTGCTACTTTGTGGTTTTGTTGCCTGAATGTTTTAGGTAGTTTCTATAGTCAAAATTTGGGTGGGGTTTCTTGTCTTGGTTAAAACTAGGTTGTATTTGGGCTTTGGGCTTTGGGCCCATGCTTGTATGTCTTTTGTAGCCTGTGTTGTCATGATAATCTGTTAGAGGCTGTTGTTGGGTTGATCTATGCTTACTGTTGATCTCTTGTGTATCAGCTATCTTCTTTTGTAAAGGGTTTCGAGCCCCTTCAAAACTTATTTTTTACCCCTAACGAATACACTATTTACACTAATAGGCTATCCACTCGAGCCTTTAATTATTCTTTTTTATTTCATCCTTCTTCATCCACTCAAGTATGGCAGAAAAACCACTTACAATGAATTTTATTATCTTTATCTCTAGTTAGGAACCCAAAATTGACCTTTTATATAGTGTAATCCCTAGGTGTCATTTGTACTTCAAGATTATCTACCATGGGGTGGCCACTTGTGCCACTCTAGTACCTTGCTCATTTATCGCAATAATGGATATTTTTCTTGCCCTCTTTCGATATGGTTGGGCCTTGAATAACTATAGTAACACGAAAGCGAAGTCTTCCTCTTCTTGAACATATATTGTATGTCTCTTTTTCATGACATGATTGAGCTAGACCAGGTGACTTGAAGTCTCTACATGTGAAGAGTGAGGATGAGAAAGAGGGGGAATTCAATACTATAGTACTAGGAGTATTGTGGGAGTAATCAACTTGTTCTTCAGGTGTAGAGGAAATATCTTTCCCCAAGTTATTAATGTTTTCAATATTCACCTCATATAGGAAGTCCTCTTTCTGCCCACCATCATCCACATATTTATTTTCCTATTCTAGAATGTGAGTGGATGAAGGTATCTCTATATATGGGGGAGAATTTGGAGGTGAAGGAATATGTGTTTCATGAGGTGGACTTGGAATATTTCATGGAGTTGGATCTTGGGATGGGGATTATACTCATGGAGGAGTTGGAACTTGAGGAGGTGACTTAGGTGGTTATTGGGATGGTGAGTCATGAGGTGGGGAAGCATGAGGAGGTGAGTCATGAGTTGGTTTTTCAAAGACTATCTATATTACATGATGGATTAAAAATATTTCTATCATTCTTCATGTTCTTAGGTGAATTAGCCACTCTATAATATTTATTATTTTATATAGTTAACCTACAATAATCCTTGATTATTACTTCATGTTTGTAAAGCTAGTTGGCTCAATGATCTTCCAATGTAGGTCCATGCTTAAAAAATTCCCCTATCAATGGGATAATCTTCCCAATAGGATCAAATTTGGTCTTGATATCATTATGCATGTCCATGGTTGATGGGGCCATCTCAACCTTCATTGTCTTAGGATTTTGCATATTTGTGCAAGAGTATACTCCCACCTTGATGGGGAATATATATCTAGATTTATGCTTACTAGCCATAATATTTTGAATCTCTACGACTTTCCTACAATGGTCCAATAAAATCAATCTATCACTTGGATATCTAGGGAGATTATAGGGTGCCTTATGGAAGTGAGAAAATATGACATGTAAATTTTTTTTGAACTACATATACCTATTTTCCTAGTTTGTTAACTCATTAGTTACTTCCATAAATAATATTTTTGTAAAATAATTTTTTAGACCTCTTATTATTGCAAAAATGAAGGCATCCATAACAATACAATACTGTTATCGGTTCACCCTTGAGCTCTAAAATTTTTTGCACTTCTTCAGACTCTCTGCACTCTACCATCAAGGATGTTCATAGATAGGGTCCTGATTGTTTGGATCTGGGTGTCGACACCATGACCACTGGCACCTGGTTATCCTTCATTATGAATGGGCTTAAAGAAAGTAGGGATTACACCCTCTCTGATTTTCCCTTTGATGGTAAAGCAAAACCTCGACCTCAACCTATGGGAAAGCAACATACAGATCTTAACAAGCTTAATAATGCTTGCTCCCTTAGTGTTCCCATAGCTATTGCCTCCGCCATACCCTCAATACTGGTCTTCTCTCTGACTTCAGGTGAAAAGGATCCTATCACAACGTTTCTTCATGCCCATGAGGGGGTTTTGATGATTGTGATGGATGTCATTTTCTCAATGTCTTCAATGGTGTGCCTAGTTCAACCAAGGTTTCAGATTTTGAAAGCACAAAAAACTCCATGGGTGAATCAATATCTCTTCAACCTACTATTACATCTTAGTGTTCAATAGACGCAATGCTTGGGTATAGCCTATCTGTTGAATATATGCTTTCTTGTTGAAAACAAGGAAAGTTCAAATCAATGGCCAAGGATACTCGAACATTGAAGGATAGTTCAGTCTCTAAAGAGCATGGGATCTCCAAGAACTTCACAAAATCCTTCATTGAAAAGGCACCCTCCTCTCTTGTTCTTGTATTTTTAGAGAAACTCAAAAAGGAGGTCAATTTTGGTGAAAAGTACTTCGCCTCCAATGGGTTGATTGTTCAATTCAATTGCTTTGGCCAAAATTATCATGTATTTACATGATTGGATCTCATTGGCTTGGTGACCCATGCTCAAAGGTAACACATAAGTCTACCCTTGTGCTCAAGAATTATTTATTGTGGTATTTGATTGCATTTAGGACACGGATAGCATTTTGCAAGAGAAATGGTGTTGGGGAAAAAGCATACTCCTTAAACTGTGGTTTGTAGATTTTAACCCTAATACCGCTTCATTCTCTATTAAACATGTATGAATTCACCTTTTGGATCTTCCATTCCAATTTTGGTTTATAGATTGCTTCCAAGCGATTGGGGAATCTTTGGGTAAATTCCTTGTAGTGGATTCAGACACAACTAATTTCACCCACATAGATTTTTCCTACATCCTTGTAGACATGGATGTCACAAGAGTTATTCTTGCAAACATCAAATTCAAGTTTGTTGATCACAATTAGATGCAACTCCTATACTACAAAGGTTTACCCTTCTAATGCAAGAATTGTTTTGAAACAAGTCATATGGCCAATTATTGCCCCAGAATAATTAAAATTTTTTATCATTAGTTCTGGTGGGATGATGCTATGCCTCATCATTACACAATAAAAGCCCCATCAAAGGTGAAGGAGGGAAAGGTTGAACCTTCACAAAAGATCAATTCCTCCCCAGTGGTTAAGGTAGGGAAAGATGAGGCACATCAAGCTATGAAACCTTGCATAGTTGCAAGTTCAACTCAAAGACAACCTCTACACCAAGAGAACATCTACACCAAGTGGTGGGAGAACTTTGTAGGCTACATTGCAAATTATGGACCCCATAAAAATGCAAATGGAGGATGGGGAGGGTTGGAAAGAAGTATAAAACAAGAAAAATAAAATTATCAAGACACATATGAATAGGATTAAAATGAAATTATGATCTCACACCAAATCTTGTGGGTAGAATGAAACTTACAATAAGTAGATTTGTATTGTACCTTTATGATTTAATGTAGCATGCTAGCCATGGCTAGGAATTTATGTAATTTTTTAATTCTAATCAATAAAATTTCTCTTATAAATAAAAAATAATATAATAATGTTTTTGAATCTCCTTCAACCTCAGTTGGGGATAGTTCTTATAAAAAAATTTCTCCCAATTTGATGGAGCCATCTCTTCTCAATCTTGAAAAACTAACTTGGTAGGCCAAAAAGTACACCAAATATGATGTCATATGGAATGTGGTATTCTACAATAAATTAAGTAGTTGATCATGTAAAATATCATTTAGGATAGCTCCATAGTCAATCTTCTTTCCTTCCACAATATTCAAGATGTAGTAGCACATCCAAGGGTTGAACTCTTTAGCACAAGAGTGCCCATATACCCTACTAAGAAGTGTGATAGCATATTTTGCATCCTCCTTAATTTAATCATGTGTCACACCTTTTCCATTTTTTGTCTAGGATTCCTTGGAACCTATTGATCATGAAATCTTGCACTTCTCTAAACAACCTTATGGGAACTTGAATGAATGGGGCACCTACTTGCGCTTCATTGAATAACCTCTAGGATTTTTAAAGAAGCTGAATATTCCTTTGTGTCTGGGGAAAGGGAGAAGGAAATGCAGAAATAAAACCTAATTATGGTGATGTGCCAAAGCTTTTATAACATTTCAAAACCCTAACAAGTTCCTACTTCTAATAAAGTGAACACAAAATGCCACATACCCTTCATTGTTGGCAGGAGAATGAGTAACTAAGGCATATACAGGCACATAATAGTTATTCAAATCTCTCATGGGAAGCACCCATTAAAGTTCAATAGAAATAGGGAACTTGAGCTTGAACAAGATGTTTTAGATCCTTACAAAACTATTCTGTCTGACAACATATTACGAAATCCAACATAACTTCAATAGGAAAATGAAAGAGTACTATAACATGGTTCAATTCCCAAGAGTTTAAGTTACAAGAACATAAAAGCTAGTAATTGAGAATCAATTATTAGGACTGTATGTAGAAATAAAGAGACACAAGGCATTCAACATATACAAAATAGAGAATAAAATGTAAACTAAAGGGCACATGTGCACAATCTAATACAATTTTTTTCTTCTATTGCTTGATTTTGCAGAGTAACAAAAATTCTAAGGTCAGATAACAAATTTGAATAGCTATCTTGGCATTGATACAAAAGAGAAATTAGAGCTCTATAAGAAATATTTTACACCCTATCCTACTACTGCTACTATTGATCTCTAACACTGATCATTATCTTTGAGAGGCTATCATAAATTACCTTTTATAAGAAAAGGGAAGTGTACAAGAATTGAGAAATCTCCATCATCAAAGATAAAACCCTAACATGTGTCATCACAAGATGACCAACAAAATTTTACAAAAAAAATAGATCCGATCATGACAATAAAAATTGAGCTGCTTCAATAATGTTGATGGGTGCAACAACTCAATGAATTGGATTCCATGAGAGCTTCATGTGGATCTCCCTATCAAAAGGAATATACAAGTTATAAATGTTGGATTAAATTTGATCTGATTTGCTATAGGTAGTAATGGCAATGTCAAAAAGGAAGTTGACCCTCGAAGCTACGAAAGAAATAAACTCTTTGCCACTCAAAAATATCTACGAAGGTATTGTTTTCGATAGTGAAGAAAACCCGCCAGACAAAAGACATGAATGGCGTAGCATGTTGGCGAGAATTCTTCAAAAATTCAGAGAATGGCCTATGGAAAATCTTGCGAGGTGACCACATGTCTTGCTTTGAGTTGAAAAGGAAGGCAATATTTCAAAAGGTTGCATAGGAACTATGTGGCACCATTGCACGTTCCTATTTAATATTGATGATTAGTAACTTTATTAATTGAATAATAGAAAATACTATTTAATCAATAAGGGGATACAAATTGGCTAATTAATTAGATAAATATGAATTTATTCAATTAATTAGAGCTCCTAAATGGTTAAGTAAATCAATAATCGATGATGTGTTAATTTTAGGTTTCTATAGGAGTACTTTTCAAGATAAAATTTCCAATTATTCTACTAGGTCTTGAAAAATTCCAACATTAGTTTTTTGAACCATGTGAGAAGGAATGCTATCAATAACTATCTATTATTTCCCATGATCCTAGTCGGAAAGCTCAAATTTCAACTTGGCCTCATACCAAGATAAAAAATGTTTGGTGACTTTGTTGAAAATATCTAGCAACATTTAGAATCCTTTGCTATAAAATTTCAAATCTCAAATCCAATGGGATTTACCTAGACTTGACATGAAGGAACTAGTGGCCACTAGATAGATTGTTAATTAATAGAAATAAAATTGTAATAATCCTCACTAGACCATAAAAATTAGGGTGTGATAGATTCCTAAGATTTCTAGACATTTCATCTCTTCCTAGACACCATGCTATTGTTAAGGATGTACCTTGACTCAATGAAACCAATTTTCTTAGGGTAAAAAATTAGAAGAAGAAGATTACATGGCTTTAAGAGACAAGCTTTCATAATAATTTTCCAAGAGATATTCAACAATGTGATGGGATGTTGTTTGTATGTATCCTTTAAGTTGTCAATGGTATGTGTATCCTTATTAATTAAGTTTTCTAAAGAATTAAAATAGAATTATTCCAAATAAACTTTATGAAAATCATCACATACAATATCCCAAAGATCTTAATATAACTTATAAGGGTGTTTATCAAAGCTTGGAGATTCATTATTAGGTACAATAAATAAGCATCATGCAGATCCTCATTTATTAGGTACACCTTGTTGTTGGGATGAATTGTCTTGTTGAAAGGTACCTTGGTAGTGCATTGGTGATAGACCTTGTTGTTGGGATGAATTATTTTGAAGGGTACCCTAGTAGTGCATTGGTGGTACACCTTGTTGTTGGGACAAATTGTATTGAATGGTACCCTAGTAGTGCGTTGGCGGTACACCTTATTGTTGGGACACATTGTTTTGAAGGTTACCCTAATAGTGCATTGGTGGTACACCTTGTTGATTTGGTATGCATTTAGTTGAAGGATCAATATATGATGCATTCTATGGTATGCATTTTCCTTTTGGTGGGATGTTAACTTGTTGTTCCATTGTTGGAAAGTTTCTCATTTTTTTCATATTATTGTTTTGTGGCATGTATTGAGTTAGACCTCCTTGATATTGTTGGGCCACTACTGCTTGCTTGATTTGGGATGGTTTCCTAAACAAAGGGTTGTCGATTGGTTGTTGTTTAGGTTGATCATTTCTTTGTGAGAAGATTGGTGGCATGTTCGGAATCTCCACTGGTTTGGGTATTTTTCTCAAAACTAATTTATCCCCTAAGGGAATGAAGTTAGGATCCTCAAGACCTTCCACATTAAAGTCTATAGGTAATTTAGCACCACTTTGTGCTAATTTGAAGTAGGCATTTGGATCCTTTCTTAGTAGTTTTTCCATTAGTTTAAGTACCTTGGGATTGTTGGAGTGTTGAAAGAATTCTTCCTCATCTATTTCTTCCTCACTATCCACTTCTTCTATGACCATGTCCTTGGGATTTTGGTTTGACCTTTCTATCATTTCTTGTTGTTTATGGATTACTTCCTCCTCACTTGGTAGTTGGTTTGGTTCTTTTCAAGGAGTTATAAGGTTGCTTGGTCTATAACCCCATGGGTTACTTCTATCCTTTGTGGTGTTTGCTGGGGGCATACTAGAGCTACTTTTGTTGGCTTCCATCTTTTTGTATGTTGGGATCTTGTGGTTGTCATAAACAAGTGCCAAGACTTTGTGAAAGTTGGTGATTTCTAACTTATGTAATGAACAAGTGCTTTGTTTTTGGTATTTCTATTTTTTGAGTGTTTTGGTATTTTTTGTTTTAAAAGGATGGTATCTATTGCCACACATGAGGTGGTAATATGGGCCTTCCAGCCACAAGATTTTCTTTTCATTCCTCTTCATCTAGGATATTAGTTGTGTTTCTCCACTGTGTTGGTGTTCCCTTTCTCTAAAATATGAAACTTCTCAAACTACTAATAATGTCTAATTGTTATTCTTCAATTTGCATGAGACTTAGTTGTATGATAGGTGTTGTAAGATTTAGTTGTTGAACTAGAGCAATTGGATGTTAAATGGTCACAAAGTGAATGATGAAGGTGTTGGTGTTTTGATATGGTTTTCATGATACTCAAGACACTATTGTTTGAGTGATGTTTTGGATGTATTGGAATTGATGTTATTTTTGGAACTTGAAATGTTGAAAACCTACGATGATATTTCACTTCAATTTTCTAGAGGATATGTTTTGAAGAATCTACTTGAACTAGCCTCGAGGTTCAAGCAAATGTTGATATCTTAGAATTTTGAGTGAAAGAATAATCCAATGTTGTGTTTTTATTTTGAATCCTAAAACTAGATTGAAGTGTTTGATTGTGTAAATGGATATAGACTAATGTAGATATGATGTGTTTTGGCAGTCTAAGTATTTTTGTTCTTACAAGATTTAACTAGTTTAAAATTAGTTTTCTGATTTTCACCAGAAAGCAAGGTAAAAGGGGTAATATTAGAATAGTAGTGGTAATTTCTATCAAAAGCGGCTAGATTTATGTCAATAACAACCAAGTCTTGAGGACAACTATGGTAAGATTTCTCAAAAGAAGCTTCTATTTAAAGTTTTCTATCTAGTAAATAGTGTAGGAAAAAGTCATGGTTTTGAGCAAAAGCGGCTAGATTTTAGGCCAACTGCAGTTTAAACAATAGGTCAAGTGCAGTAATAATAAGATCAATTGCATTAATTCTAGGATCAACTATGTTATGATTTTCAACAATGACAAGTTTTTGACAGTCATTGTCAAAAACTGAAGAGCAATAGAGGTAGGTTTTTGGTCAATTGTGGCTAGTTTTAGGTCAATAGCAGTAGAAACAATAGCAATAGTGGCTTTTATTTCAGATTTTTTTTCTAGTTTCTTGTGTTGGTAGCAGTTTAGATAAATTTATAGATTTGATGTTGTTGGTGTAGATTTTTATTTTCCTAGTGGGTTAATTTATTTTCCCTTAGTCCTAGATTTTTCCTACACTTAATTAAGCTTTCTTAGGATAATAAAGTGAGTTTATTATTTAATGACTAGGATGTAAGTGATGAGGTGTTCCCTTCCTTGAAGGGTGGAACCAATTTCCACTTTTGGTGGTCCATCTCCACTTTTTGTGGTTAATTCCTATTGGTTGGATTTTCCACCTACTTCCTCTCCTAAGTTATATATAAACTCACTACCTAGCTTGTATTTGCATCCATTCATACATATTTGCATTGTTTCTTTTTTGGAAGCTCTTAATTCAATTTTGTCATATTGACATTGCATAATCTCTCGAAGTTTTGGTGTGCATTGTTTATGCTTTTCTAGTTTATGTAGCTTTGATTTTCTCTTATAAAGTTCTTGGCTTATTCAATCTATTTTAGATTTCTAACATGGTATATCAGAGCTTTTGTTTTGATAAATGTAAGTTCTTATATTCTTGATTTAGAGATTGAGTTTCTTGTAAAAATCTTATAAATTCCTGTATGCTCTTCTCTTGCGTTCTTGAACAATCTAGAGAATAGAAAGGATTTGCAAAGATTTAATTACCTCTTTATTTTGTATATGTGTTTTGTGAGATCCAAGTGATTGCAAAATTTATGGTTATACTGGTAGCATTTTTTACTATTCCAATGCATCAAGAAGGCTCGAGAAAGTCATATTTGTATTTTGTTTCATCGAAATTGGAGATCATTTGACATAGTTGTAGGTGGGGGTTTGAAGCTGAGATCTATGAACAACTTTTTATTAGAGAATTTTTGGGCCAAATGGACATTACCATTACATTTAGAAGGCCCAAAAACCCCTATTATCATATAAAATTTGTCTATTTTAGACAAAGTTTTCTTTTGTCAGGGGGTCATCATTACAGGAAAAATTTAGCCCATTTCTTAAAAAAATTATAACCTTTTGCCACGATGTCTATTTTATAGAAACGAAATATTGTTGGAAAGCTAGAGATGAGCACTTTCCATATACAAAGGTTTTAAAACTAAAATTTTCCATTTTTTTTTCAGATATTTGAGGTTGAAGTTGCTATTTCATTTTTCTTCAACAAGCCATAACTTTCGCCCCAGTGCTTCAAATTTTGGAAACGAATAGGCATTGGAAAGGTATTGAAGAGAGATATACAACTATAGAGATAATTTTTCTATATTTTATCTTAGATTCATTTTCTATCAGAATTTATAATTTTTGGTCATTGTGGGCCTATTGAGCATTGTATATTGGAAAAAGCTTTGTAAATGCACTAATCATAAAGTACCAACATTGTAATATCTTGAGGGGGTAATTTCTGAGACTAGTAGAAAGGGGGGGTGTCTCTTGGTGTCTCTTTTGCAGCTTTCTTTCTCTTTTTGTGCACTCACAAACAATATTCTTTTTTTACCTAAAATGGATCAATCAATAGTTCATATATTAACACCCTACAACTATTTTTATTGGAAAAGTAAAATGTCCCTCTACTTGAAAAAGTATGGATTACATATAGGGTAACAATGGGATTAGAAGTTGAACCAACAATTGACACAAAAAGATAAAAGGGTTTAGTAAGTGTGATGAAGCATTTGGAACCTTATGTATGTTTGTATCTCTAGATTTACTCTTTCATATTTAAGCTTTGTCTACACCAAATGAAGTTTGGACAACATTTGAAAAATTATTTGGCACACAAGATGAATTAAGAGGTCATCAATTGGAGAACAAGCTAAAAGTTTTAAGTCCTTCAAGTTTTGATACAATACAAGACTTCTTCACCAAGCTAAAGGCAATAAGATTGCAATTGAAATAGTGTGGAATTGAGAAAGATGATAAACAATTGATCTTAAGTATTCTCTATAAACTTGGTCCAGATTATTCAATCTTTGTTTCTATATTCTATGCCACTAAAAGTGCCTTAGGAGCTTCTTACACAATGCCTTCTCTTGATGTGTTTGCTAATGAACTCACAAAAGAACAAGACAAGTTGGTTCAAATGGGCACTATCAAATCTTCTAAGTCTCATGATTTGGTTGCAAGTTAAGGCATTAAAGATCAAAAAGATAATGACAAGCAAAGTAAGAAACAAAAGAATCAAGGAGAGAATGCTTCAGATATATCTTCATCTACTTCTAATGTAGATACTAAACTTTCTTCAAATCAAGGAAAATATAAGAAGGAGAAGGTAAAATGTTCTTATTGCAAGAAACTTAGTCATGATGAACACAAATGTATGAAGAAACAGATTAATCACCTCACACATTTTCTTGAGAAGAGTAATAAAGAGGTATTTGAATATCCATATTTATTAAACCAATAATCTACAAAGAAAAAGGAAAAAGGCCATGCTAGTTATGCTTCTACATTAGAAAAACATAAAGGAAAAGTTCTTTGTGCTTCTATGAACTTATTGGATTAGAAAGATGGCTTCTAGATTCAAGAGCTTCTCATCATATGACTTCTTCACTATCCATGTTCTCTTCTTTTGAGCCTTGTGTTATGCCACCTATTTTGATGGGTAACAATACATATATGAATGTAATTGGGAAGGGATCTATTGATATAGGGGATGGTACTTTCAATGATGTATTCTGTGTACCTCATTTTTCTAATAATCTTCTTTCCATCTATCAAGTTACTCATAGTGGAGTAGGAAAGACTGCAAAATTTACTCTTGATTCAGTTCTTATTAGAGATTTGGAGAGCAAAGAGATAATTTCTACTGGGGTGGTTGATCTTGCATCTGAGTTGTATTCCTTTTCATATTTTGTTTCTAATGATGGATTTTATCCTTTGGATGATGATCACACTTCTAGTGTGGATTTTGATTTTGAGGAGAATTTTGGTTATTTGAACTTGGGTATTCTCACAAGTGATCCAGTTCTTGAACCTTGTATTCCATCTCCTCCATCTATTGTTGCTACTTTAGATTCTAGTGTTGCTTCTTCAAAAGTTCCCAGTGATTCTTTGTAGTAGGACATTCATTTTCTTTCAGATTCAACTTGGGATGATCTCTTGAAAGGTATTTTAGACTTGTTTATGGAGACACATATTGTAGATTTGGGAGACACTATTGATGATATTCATATTCTCTTTGATGAAGTTGATTCCTCTTCAATTGTTGTGAGGGAACACCTTGACCCTCTTGTTCATTCTCTGCATGATCATTCATCACAATTTGATATGTGTGTGGATACTTTGGATAAACATTTGGAGGATACATCTTCAGAGGAGATACTTGAGTCTTTGGATGGTGTTCTACATCAGTCTCTAGGAGATTCTAAGTTTTCATTTTCAGTAGTGTGGCCTAGAATCCCTAATTTTATTGTGGGATCCTTCAACATAGACATGGAGATACTTGAGCCAAATTTAGAGACTCCATACTTGACTTGAGCTTTCTTCCTACATATTCCTTTAAGGAGTGGGGAAATAGCTTGCATACACCTTTAGTTTTGTTTCTTCCTAAGGGTAGGAACATTGTTCGATGATCATGGACCATCTTCTACATCCATTTTTGAGCATCTACCATTGGATCTCTTTAGGGGGACTTCTTTGTTCTTCCACTTCATTTCTCTCTCTCTATTATGGGGAGAGTACTTCCTTTTTGTGGGATGGTACTTCTTCATTGGGGGGAATTTTATATGTACATGGGTACCTAACATGGCCTCATTTTCTGAGACCCATCATCTTATACATCCTCCTAAGCTATGCTTAAGGGGAGGTGTTGGTGTATGCTTTTATTTTCCTAGTGGGTTAATTTATTTTCCCTTAGTCCTAGGTTTTTCCTACACTTTTAATTAAGCTTTCTTAGGATAATAAATTGAGTTTATTATTTAATAGCTAGGAGATAAGTGATGAGGTGTTCCCTTCCTTAAAGGGTGGAACCACTTTCTACTTTTGGTGGTCCATACTTTCCACCTTTCATGGGCATCTCCACTTTTTATGGTTAATTCCTATTGGTTGGATTTTCCACCTACCTCCTCTCCTAAGTTCTATATAAACTCACTACCTAGCTTGTATTTGCATCCATTCATGCATATTTGCATTGTATCTTTTCAGCTTGGAAGCTCTTAATGCAATTTTGTCATATTGACATTGCATAATCTCTTGGAGTTCTGGTGTGCATTCTTTATGCTTTTCCATTTTATGTAGCTTTGATTTTCTCTTATAAAGTTCTTGGGTTATTAAATCTATTTTAGATTTCTAATAGATGTCTCATTTTGATATGATTTTGAGAATTTTGGAAAGTGATAATACATCACAACAATAAAAAATATTTAACCTTAAATGTCTATAGCTTAAGAAAGTTTCTTTCCAAAAAGCTCAAAGTTTATGAAAGTCAAACTACTTTAAAGCCATAGTTCCCATCATTGACTTTGTCCTTAATGTGACTTGAAATGTAAGCCTAAATATTTGGAAACCTTTAGAGATATTTTTTTAAGATATCTTTTAAGGAATGCAAATATAGGGCTCTTTTCAAAGGTATTCACACTAAGTACAAAGGGTTTGAAATTTGATAACCATGTTCAATGTTTGTTTTGATGTCCAAAGTAACTGAGAATTTTGGAATGTTTGTGAAGAAAAATTTACAACCTAGATATAGGCACGTTCTTTTAGGTGGGCTTACCTCATGCCTTGAAGGGATGATTTTACATGCAACTTATGGAGAGTGTTTTAATCTTAACCATAAATCAGACTTGGTAAGTAACTTCTTGAAAGTAAATTCTGATGCACCACTTTCAAAGAATATTTTTGGCTAGAAGGGTGGCCTCTAATACATTAGTTCTTAGTCACTGCTCAAGGGATCAACACTTGGCTAATCGTCCAACAAGCCACTTAAGGATTTAACCAACTTACTCGAGGCTCTAATGGTACCTCCCCTTTCATGAATGGAATTTTCATCCAAGTTATCATTGATTAAGTCATTTGGGCTTACCTCATGCCTTGAAGGGATGATTTTACATGCAACTTATGGAGAGTGTTTTAATCTTAACCATAAATCAGACTTGGTAAGTAACTTCTTGAAAGTAAATTCTGATGCACCACTTTCAAAGAATGTTTTTGGCTAAAAGGGTGGCCTCTAATACATTGGTTCTTAGTCACTGCTCAAGGGATCAACACTTGGCTAATCATCCAACAAGCCACTTAAGGATTTAACTAACTTACTCGAGGCTCTATAGGTACCTCCCCTTTCATGAATGGAATTGTCGTCCAAGTTATCGTTGATTAAGTCATTTGGTGTTTAGCCTTGACCATTTATTTAGCAGGCTGAGGCAAAAACCGCATTGAATCACCTTTTATTTCTTCAGCACAAGATGTATCTCAAAGGAAGACCCTCTAAAGGTGATGCTTGAAATGAAACAAGTGTGAAACGTAAAATTATTTTCAACACCCAAGATCGCCAAAATATGTGAGGGGTGATGATAGAAAGATAGTTTTCCAAAAAAAAAAGAAACAACATACAATCCTTTGCAATATTCCTTTTAAGCCCCTTGAGTAGTGTTATCCAAAAAAATGAAGTGTAAACAAGATAGCAATTTGTTTTTTTTTAATTTTTATGTGCACCAATTTTGAAATGTTTTGGATTTCTTGAGAAAATAGATAGTAGTATGCACGTCAGAATGTATTTGTCCAATTTTAAGCACCAAATTGATTGTTTCTAATAACCTTGTCTTAATATGGTCAACAAAAAGAAAGATCGTATGCTTGTCAACAAAAATGAAAGTGTTTGGTCCAAAATAAAGCATTCCATTTCATAAGCACCAAAAATGAGTTGTTCTAATTTATGAAAGCTCTTGAAAATTCATTTTTAGAACACCAAATAAAAAGCATGCAAGTTGTGTGATTCATTTTTTAAGCACCAAATCAAAAAATCTCCCTAAATTAGAAAGCTTTTGAAAAGTTATTTTTAAAGCACCAAATCAAAAGTGTACAAGTTGTGGGTTTCATTTTTATAGCACCAAATCAATTCTTTTCCTAAACTAGAAAGATTTTGAAAAGGTCCACTTGGACCATCCACCTTCTCTAAAATAAAAATGTTAGTTGTTCTTGATACATGTAAAGTGTACAATATCCCTGCAAGAGTTGCACAAACAAATTCAACAAACAAAACATCAAAAATAGCCACTTGTTAGCATTAGAAATCAAAAAATTACTTTGAAAATTTTGAATAAAAAATACATAGAGTAGAAACATAAATTTTAATCAAAAGCGGCCCTGTTATTTTTAGCAAATGTGGTCCTCACTATAAAAAGTGGCCCTAAATGTCAAAAGTGGCCCTGCCATGTGCAATTGCAGTTAGAAAAGTCAAAGATGGTCCTATTTTTGAAACAAAAGCAGTTAGAAAAATCAAAAGCGACCCTGTTTCTAAAGAAAAAGCGATTAGAAAAATAGAAAATGGTAGAAATGAGAGAGCGACCATGTGAAACTCCTGTAGCTTTTGCATGAACATTTTTCAAGTGCATTTCTGGAAAATGCATTCGTGTTTCATAACCTGCAATTGCTCAATTAAAACTCATAAAAAAGTTAGTGTCAAGGACCGAGGCCCCACCGGGTGTGCCAGAATGTGTGAGGGGGAAATCGAGAAGCATAAGGAAATCGATGTAAATGAATTAAACAAGATTTAAGTCAAACAAAGATTAAGATTCATACCCATTACTCATGAAATCAATAATACAAGATTATTGAATTCAATGGACTAAGCTAATACAAATAAAGAACAAACGAAAGAATTCAAAAAAACCATATTATTACCCATCTTGCACATTGAAGTGTATTTGTAATGATTTTGGATTGTTGTTGTATCAATGTGAATCCTCCATTTATGCATTACAAAAGCTCCAATGTGTGCGATGTTGATCAAATATGTGTGTAAAAGCTCTCAACAAATCGGATAGCAATTCAACATTACTTCGTTGCACAAAAGATGTCAATTCTTTGATCCCTTTTTGAGGATGAAGAGGATTGAACTATAGATTTTGCGTTTTGAGATGAATGTGCAAGATTCAATAATGTTGAATCAAGATTAATGGTTGAAAGTTGTTGAGAAGAATTAAATTGCTTAGTTATCTTCTATGATTGAATCAATTAAGGATATTGATTGATCAATCAGAGGAAATAGATTACCTAATCAATAAAATTGAGGAAATTAGGTTGAGCCTTCAGTGGGATTGAAGAACAGATGAATTAGTTAGGAAATAGATGAATCAGTTAGCCAATCAGAGTGAGCAATCAGTGGTCATAATTTGCTCGATCATGAAAGTGGGTGGCGGTAATTAATTAATTAAGCTTTTTGAGTTTGAATGTGCAAGTCATGTTTGAATTTTACAAATAAAATTTATATTTGTTTTTTTTCTTTAAATAAAAGTGGCATCGCCACTAAACAATTTAATTGATAGAAATAAAAGTTTACAGAAGAACTTGGTTCAAAAAGGGGCATAAAAATGAGAAACTAGATCCCAACAGAAACCAACCACCACCCTGTTGAAAAAAAAAAGCCCAAATCGAAGAGTATCAGATATAGAAAAGTAACTACCCAACCACAAACCCCTCAAAGAGTTTTTACAGCCAAAAATGAATCAACAACAGAGAAAGTTAATCCAACATTGCATCACTAGTGCTGGAGGATGCCTCATAGTATAAAATAGGTAATAAGTGTTCAAGTGAGAATTCCTCCATAATCTTCTTAAGAGATCTAGCAGCTTTGTACTGAGACCGAGCAACCACATCAAACAAGAAGTGAAGAGCAAGGAAAAAATTTACACCAGTTGATAAAGCCTCTGGAGAAAGCTTATCATAAAGGTGCATGAAACCCATAATTTCCTCTACAAGATTATCACATGTAATCCCAGACTTGAATACCATAAGAAGATCTCCAAAACAACCATTAGCAAGAAAATCATATGTAGTTATAAAACAAACAATTGGAAATGAACCATTTTCTAGATTGTAACTATCCGATATTCAACACAAATCCAAATCAGATAATAAATAAGGCTACACAAATTTGTTAGCCATAAGAATAATTGGCTTGACAACCATCAACACATCCATGATGATAGTTAAAAAATGAGAAAGAAGTTCAGCAAAAGAGGCAATAGAATTTTCTTTTAACCATGAAGTGCCCAACACCAGTAAAAGACTCCATATGACCACTAAGCCTACACATTCCAAGGCTTTCCTTAACATGCACAATACCTTTCTTTCCAAATCTTGCACTAAGCACCTGTTATTAAATCCTTTAAAGCAAATTCCTTGTAAGAAATTTGTTCATCAATGGCCTTATTTTCCAATAAATCTTCCATGTAATTAACTTCTCTATAGCAGTGTGAGATTGAATACTAAGCAAACCATTTTAATTGGAGCATAACTCTATCAAGGAGATGTTGTAGTTGCCAAATAAGAAATATTTATTTTGTTGACCTTTTTGGATGATGTTTTGAATAATTTATTTAATTATTCAAGTTTAGGGGAAAGTGATTTAATTGAAATATTAAGTGGTAATAATTTAATTGACTTAGGGGAATAAGGTAAATTAGCAAAATAATTAGATAATCAATGTTATTTAATTAATCAGGAGGAATAAAGCTAGATTAGGACTTTATTAAATAAATGAAATTTATTTAATTATTTAAAAATGATGAAAAAGTGATTAATCAAATAATTTAATATTATTCAATTAATAGAGGAAATTAGGATTTTTGATCTAATTGATGTGAAATGCAGTGATATTAGGTGATAATGATGCCGATGATGATAAAATTTCATTTAGGATGTGTGATAAGTGTTACGTCATTCTTACATGTCTACAAAGAGATACAAAGGAAAAGAGAGAGAAAAGAGAAACTAAATTTTTATTGGTTGTTTCATGTCAACAATCCAAGGATGGCATGTGTCCTTGGGGAGTTATGCTAAATGTAGCATGTCATTTGATTAAAGATGTGATAATTCACCTTTAATACCTCTTCAATGTACCCATTGCACACTTAAGGAGACATACATATAGAGATAAAGAGAGAAGGAGAAACTTGGAGGAGAAAAGGGAGATAGAGATAACATATAGATAGGTGGAAAGAAAAAAAGAGAAATAGAGCAAGAGAGAGGAAGCAAAATTAGACAAAGGAGGAGAAAGAGACAAAGATAGATAAAGAGAGGAACAAAGATAGAAATAAAGGGATAAAAAGAGGTCTAGGGAGAATAAAAGAGAGAGAAGAGAGAAACAAAGATAAAGATAGAGATAGAGAGAGAAAGAGAGATAAATAAAAATAGAGAGATAAAGAGGGAGACAAAGAGATATAGAGAGAGATATATAGAGAGATAGGTAGAGATATAGAGGAGTAAAGAGGGACAAAGAAAGATAGTGAGATAGTGAGATAGATAGAGAAAAATAGATAAAGAAAAAGAAAAAGAGAGAAGAGGAGAGAGACATAGATAGAGATAAAGTCACATAAAGATAAATAAAGGGAAGAAAAGATATATATAGAGAGAGAGAGAGGGAGAGGGAGAGAGGGGATATAATGAGAAACATATAGGTAGAGAGGGAGACAAAGAGATAGAGATAGGTAGGGAGATAAAGATGAATAGATAGAGATATAGGGAGGGTGATTGATATATCTCTCCCTGTCGCTCTCTGTCTCTCTATATCTCCCACTATCTATGTCACTCCCTCTTCCCCTCTCGATCTATTGAGCTATCTCTCCCTCTCCCCCTATCTCTCATTCACTCCATCTCTCCTATTCTATATCTCTATCTCTATTTCTCTTTATCTCCCTCTCACTCCTCTCTCTATCTATTTCTATCCATATCTTTCTCTACCTCTATCATCTCTCTATATCTTTCACTATCCCACTCTATCTCTCTACATCACCCCCTTTCTATGTCTCTCCATCTCCCTCTATATATATTGAGCTATATCTCCTTTCCCCCCATATTCTTCTCTCTCCCTCTCTACATATTACACTCCCTCTCTCCCCCTCCTCTTTCTCTCCCTTTTCTACCTATCTCATCCCCTCTCTCCCCCTCTTCTCTATCTTCCTCTTCAACATATCTCTCTCCCTCTCTCCCCCTCTTCTTTATCTCTTCTCCTCTACCTATATTTCTCCCTTTATCTCCCCCCCTCTCTCTCTCTCTCCCCCTCTATCTTTTCCCACCTCTTCCTCCCTCACTCAGACCTCCCTATGCCCCTATCTATCTCTCTATTTCTACCTCTCTCCCTTTCTCTTCACACACACACACACACACATCTTTCTCTTCCCATATATTTGTATCCCCCCTACTTCTTTCTCTCTCTCTATCTCTCTCCCTCTCTCCATCTCTATTTACCTATCTCTAATTCTCTCTATTTGTCTTTGTTTGTCTCTCTCTCCCTCTCCTCCCCTCTCTATATCTCCTTATATGTCTATCTCTTTATCACTCTTTCTCACCATCTATATCTCTCCATCTCTCCCTCTCCCTCTTCCTCTATATCTCTCTATCTTGTATTCTTTATCTCTCCCTCTCTATCTCCCTATCTCTCTCTATATTTATATCTCCCTCTACCTATATCCCTCTTACTATTTATCTCCCTCTTCCTCTCTCACTCTATCTTCATCTCCACCTCTATTTTCTCTCTCCCCCTTTATCTCTAGACATGTCTCCCTCTTTCTATCCATCCATCTCTCTCCCTCTCTATATATTTATCTCTTCCATCTCTATCTATCCCTCTCTCCTCTCTCTCTTTATCTCTCCCTCTCCTCTCCATATCCCTATCCTTCTTTTCCATCTCCATCTTATCTCTATCTTCCTCTCTATCTCTCCCTCTTTCTATCCCTACCTCTCCCTCTCCCTCTCTCTCTCTCTCTCTCTCTCTCTCTCTCTCTCTCTCTCTCTCTCTCTCTCTCTCTCTCCCTCTCTTCTTATTGCAAACATAACATGAGCATATTGGCAATGGAGCCTAATTATCTTCCTAATTCAGAGGTTTTATTTCAATCACGTTTGGATCCTTGTAAGTGGATGCATAATTTATTTGAGGGTATCACTTCTCCATTGAGACCTTTGTTGCATAAACAACATAATTTGCTAAATGACCTACCAATTGACCTTATGTACTGCATAAATGTATGCAAAAAATAGACCAAAATTATCCTAATTGACCTTCCACACTTCTTTAGCGCACCCATTGCACAATAAGGTGTGATTGCTAGTTATTTATAATTATATATTTAAACATTTATTAAATTAATCTAAATTAAATTAAAGGAAAATGCATTTATCTTTCAATACAATAGCTACTCAAAACCCAAACTAGAAAAAATACCACATTCATGTTAGTTGTGGGTAACTTAGACTTCTCTATAACAACTACTAATTTGGCAAATGGATTTAATCATGTAGAACTTTTTAATCATCAAGGCTTTTTCCTTTTTAGCTATTTCATCCTATGATGGCTCGTGAAGCATGATCCAAACATTGATAAAAAATTTTACATATTTAAATCCAAAAAATTACCAATCTAATATTATGGACGGTGAGAATATTATGACTTTAACAACTACCGACACAAATAATAAGAACTACCATTATGAATGGTGAAAATTTCATGACTAACAATTATGACACAAAAAATAACAACTATGAAACACAAAATAGACCACTTTCACATTAATTGCCCTTATCCTATGACTAGGTGGAAGACCAATAACTTTATTTCTTTACAATAACTACAAAAGTTAAAAAAATAGGTCTCACTCATTTTTTCCCGTATCCCATGCTCAAAGATCTTGTAGCCAAACTATTTATGACTATTGGATGTAGTTTTGAATCGACACCTACTTCCCTGTTATAATCTAGGATAGACCCCACAATCCGTTCCATAATCTTGGACTCGTTGGAATTGTCAATGCACTAAAAAATATCTATACATGAACCAATTATATTAAAGTAAAAGATGCTCCGAAATATACTGTATGCTAAATTTCCAGGCTCTAAACATTTAGAGCCTGCTAGAGTTTTTAGCTACACAAAACACTATCTAAAAACTTAAAACCAAACAGCATTTATACTCATCAAAGGGTGGTTTAATCTTATAAACACCGCTGGATTTTTAAAATATATGCTCGCCTGAGGACTGGGTAGTTTTTAATCAATTTTCAGGCTGCGTGTCACCTTGTCAGAAGCTAAGATAGATTCTTGAAGAAATTCAGCGTTCAATTTGATATCATATAAGCTCTTGTGCTAGCTGTTCTTCCAAGCCGGATTTAAATATCTAAATAACGTGTAGAATTATGATGTTTAGTTACTCCATTTACTATTAATAACCTGTGTTTTGAATACACCGCACTCTGCCCACGTTAAGCAGTTAATAATGAGTGTCGACATTCAACAAGCATTCCATCCTCTTAATCAGTTATTATAAATCCAATTTAATCACTTCAGTCCCCGTCAATCTAGCACCAAAGGTGACATCAGGTTTGTTCATTCAAATTGTGGTAGGTGTCGTTGTGTCGGTTTTAGTTGAGTCATTGAAAGACGACCAATGCAGGATTGAAATATGATTCAAGCAGTCATATTAGGAGTGGGACATCTTCAGGTATTCTTGCGGTCGAAAGGATTAGTGAGATCACTCTTCAGATGCTGAGTTAGACAGACACTGAAATATTAAAAAGAAAGAGCTCTTGTGTCAATTCAATCAAGACAAATTTAATTAAAATTGCCTGGACATTCCTTGTGATTTTCCAAAAACTTTGTTAGGTATATTGAAACAAGATAATTTGTGAGATGGATTTAATGATATTGGCTGTCCTTTTGAATAATAGTAGATTTATAGAGATTTTTTAAGGATGGTTTCTTATGTTGATTAAATTCTTTATATTTTATGATATTTTGAGTCTATCTTTTTTGTTCATATTTCTAAAACAAAGGAATGGTGTTGTGGATTATTTTGTTAAATGAGTTTTTGATATTAATTACACTTGGAAGATCATAGATTAGACATCCTTTACAATTTTTTGAACTCTTCCAATGGTTTGGTTTAATTTTGTCTGATTTATTTTATCTCAATTTGTTATGTTTAATTGGTTTCCTGTTGGTTTTAATTCTAAGACTGGAAAGTTTATAGAAAACCCCCTTAAATTTGTCTTCTACTCAACATTTGCAATTTCTTCAACTCCCCCATAATGAATTGGTTTGATTTTGACTGATTTATTTTATTTCAATTTGTTATGTTTAACTAGTTTATGTCTAGTTTTGATTATGAGAGGTGGAAAGTTCAGGGAAATCCTCCTTAAATTTTTTTTCTACTCAACATTTGCCATTTCTTCAGCTTCTTCATAATGATTTGGTTTAATTTTGACTGAATTGTTTTACTCAATTTGATATATTTAATTGATTTCTTGTCTAGTTTTAATTCTGAGAGGTGGAAAGATTATAGAAAACCTACTTAAATTGGTCTTCTAAGTCCAACCTTTACAAATTCTTCAGCTCCTTGATAATGATTTGGTTTAATTTTGATTGATTTTTTTATCTCAATTTGTTATTTTTAACTAGTTTCTTGTCTAGTTTTAATTCTGAGAGGTGGAAAGAAGTTTGCTTATACTCAATCTTTGCAATTTCTTCAGCTCCTTCATAATGATTTGGTTTAATTTCGACTGATTTGTTTTATAACAATTTGTTATGTTTAATTGATTTCTTGTCTAATTTTAAAACCCAGAGGTAAAAATATCTCCTTAAAATTTTGTTTTAATGACAACTACTAGAGTTACAAAATCTTTACATGACTTTCTAGAAATCCTTGTAATATATTTATCTTTTTTGGGAAAAAACCAAACTAAGTCTATTTTTTTTTTGGCTGAGTTATAAATTCAAGCTCATTTTCAGTCCCACTTGTCTTGTAGTAAGATTTTGGAACTTCAATATTCCCGGTATCACAGAAATGTCGCAGAAAAGCACCTTTCAAGTTGCAGGCATTTACCAGGCTGAGAGACAGAGAACAGAGATGGAGCGTCTGAAGGATACTCTCGGAGTTGCAGGAGTTGTTATCAATATTGAATCGAGGACGGTAACAGTTGAGCACAATCAAAGCGTTACCGTCACCCGGATAGGTGTTTATTGTGATGACTATTTGTGTTTTTCGTTTAGTTTTTCTCTTGTACCCAAACCATATTGTTAGGATGGTTTGTCTTCTGCTCTACAATTTGTAGAGAATCCTCTTGACCCCATCCAAGGCCTTTATGTTGCCGGGCTTCCCTCAGCTCTGAGCAGGAACTCTCTGGACTGTAGAGGGTACAATCGAAGTTCCCCAAAGCCAAGATTATCTGTGAGCTTGTTTACCACGGCCGGCTTAAACCTGCCCGTGTGAAGAAAATTGAATTGTTCATGATGACTTCCCTTTGGACTGCGTAAATAGCCCACAGGAGGTTTGATATTTAGGTGATTTGATTCCAAAGTAACGAACAATTTATCGTTTATTTATGCTTTATGATTGTAGAAAGTATTTCACTCTCTGAGAGAAATTTTATTCATTGTTTGGGTTTTGAATTGACTTTCAGCAAACTTGAATTTATAGAAAAAATGAGAGACATGAATTAAGTTATAAAAAAACTGATAGAGCTGTCTGCTTGTTATCCGACGCTAATTTCCTTATAATTTGTTTTGTTGTGTTGATTATTTCTACTACAGAAAATGCTCTGAGAGATATACGCTTGAACCCCTCTCTCCGGGGGATTGTATATATCTGATGTAACAGCGTGCGCCCTGGGCTATGGTAAGCCATTGCTATTGTTACTATTCATCTCATAACTCAACACTGTTCTTAGTTCGTGAGTAATAGGAGTCGACGGGCATTGTGATTTGGCGTTAGAGAGGCCCATGTTGCACGTGTTGAAGTTGAAAGAGCAGTAGCTATAATCTTTGGAACCACTACCTAGTATATTATATTTAATTTTATATTTTTCAATAAAAAATATTAATTGAAAGATTCCCTGTTTTATTTGTGGAGTATTTTTGCAGTGAGCAATAAATTGATTATTTATGGTCATCAGAATTGATAGTTGTGAATTATTATTTATGTGAGAGAATTATATAAAATTTAAATTTTAGTAGTTAATATATATATATATTTAATATTTTAAAGTTGTTTGAATTATTGAAGATTATATATATAAAATGTTAATGATCAATTTAATCAAACATTATTTCAAATATTTTTAATTAAAATATAAAATATAATAAAATTTATTATAAATTTTAAATTTGATATCTATTGTCAAATAGTCAATAAACATATAATTATACTATCTATTTATATACTATGAAGTTTGTATGTTATTTTAAGAAAACAATAGACTAAAAGTAAGAGTTGTGAAAGAGTCTAAAAAACTTTAACAAAGTCAATAAATAAAATAATATAGTACACATTAATATATTCTAATATTTTTTGTATTATTCTAAAAATTGATGAGACTAAGAGTAAAGGTTTTGAAAGGAACTCGTAATCTTCAATAAAATAAACAAATAAAACAGTAAGCATAGAATAGAAAAAAGAAATGTTCAATGCTTTAAATTAACATAGAATAAATAGAGATGTCTAATTCTTTTGTATTATTCTAAAAAATGATAAGATTAAAAGTAAGGGTTTTGAAAGGGCCCCATAATCTTCAATAAAATAAACAATAAAACAATAAGCATAGAATAGGGAAAAACAAATGTTCAAAGCTTTAAATTGACATAGATCAAATAGAGATAAAAAAGTTAGTGGAAACTCAAAAAAAGATAGATAAAAGATATAAAAAAAGCCCCATGCCTACTAGATAACTAAAGCATTAAGACTTTCAACAACTTCCAAATCTTCTTGTAAAGCACAAATCAAAACAATAAATTCTTAATAAACATTATAAAATACTTGAATTCTTTTTTAAATTTCATTTGATTTTCATATTTGGAATGCCCACAACAAAATATTTTAATTTTTTTATATATCATTTAATTGATAATATACTTTTTTTGGTATTTTAAAGATTATATTTAACCTACTAACAAAATTGGTAGAAAATAAATAGTTGATATATTATTTTTTAAGTGAAGGATTCCCCTCACTTAAATGACCACATTAGCTAATTCAGTTGTGTAGTGTGTTCAAATGTTGTTGCATGAGGAAGGAAAATTATTGTGAGTAGTCATAGCCATTCCTTATGTTTGATTGGCATTTTCAAATTTCTTACGTTTATTTACACGAAATTTTGAAATGACTTATTGTAAGTTGAATAATCTTAATTAAAAGACATATATGTGAGAAAATATTAATTGTGGGAATTTCTAAGAGTTTAGTAAATGAAAAAAAAATTATGTGTCTTGAATTAAATATTAAATTGGTATAATATACATATAGTGAAAATTGAGTTTTCCTTTTCTTATTGATATTCATACATATTATTATTAAGATATGCTTGTTTTTTATTAAAAATGTAGGGGAAAGGGCCCCTGAACCTAGACATAGAACAAAGAACAAGCCTCACAAAAAATAGTTTAGCAATAGCAAAACAACCACACCAAAACAACATACATACACCAAAAAAAACAATAGGCCGACTGACCAAGAAACATACATCACCAAGAGAGCATTAAAAAATTTGAATAAAACAACCAAAAATAATAAACGAGATTAAAAAAAAGGGATCATAGAACCAACTAAAACCAAGGCTTGAAAGCCATAAACCAAAGAGACGGCTAACCCAAACTAGTTTTTCGGACTACAAATCAAGTCCCATTCCATATTTAGCTTATCCAGCTCCTCACTCCATGCATCCATCTCTTCAGTTGCTTTTCCCTTTGGTTGCATCTTTGCTTCCTAAGATGGATTCTTCCTCCTCTTCCCTTTCCTAACTTTAGCCATGCCATTTATTGTTCCAAAGATCACCCTTCTCATGATTCCTAGAGTGATAGAAGTTAGCATGTTGAATGCTTTTTCCATCCTATCAATTTTTTCCTGTAGCTCACAAAACTAGGTCTTAAATACTCAAAGGACATGTTTTCCTGCTCCATTTCATTTTTCAAGGTCCTTCGTGGCTTGCATATTCACACCTTTCGTGGCTTGTAAATCCACCTCTTCTATTTATTTTGCTTTGTGTTGGCCTCCTTCACCATCAATACCCTCTAAGTCCTGCACCTCCTCTTGGTCAACACCCTCCTCCTCATCCTCTTCTTCACTGATAATATAGTCCTCCGTAAGCTCCTCACCAAGAACCACAACAATTTCCTTCTTACTAAGGTCTAAGTGCCCCTCTTCTTCTGAAGGTTCATCTTCTAGTTCTTCAAAGAAAAGATTTTTACCTTTGGTAGATTGACCCACCAACGTAGTAGACCTTCTTCCACCTTTCTCGCTACTAGAATAATCCACATTGCCCTATGCATCCTCATCCTAGATTTCAATTGTGACTTTTTTCTCTATTCTAGGCTTAAAGATTTCATGGCCTTTTCATTTAACACTCGAAGGATTACCAAAACTTTTCTTGCCTTTCATAATAGAGATTTATGGGTTCCCTTTAGTTAACAAGCCTTTAATGGAAGATTATTTAGTCACAGAGGGTTCACCAAGGATTTTCTTTTGGGGAGGCTTAGTTGAGGAAGTACACTCACCATGAATTTTATTGGGATTAGGAATAGGGTGAGGGTTGGGCTATTTTTTCAAGGCTTTATTATCTTGGGGGTCAATTTCCATTGATAGGCCAGGTAGGGGCATATTAGGAGAGATATAATTATACAATATAAGAACTAGGCCTTGGTGAAGGGGTGGCAAAGCCCCTTTAGCCTTACACTACTTAAGGGAAGAAAGTAGAAAAACCAAAATATTCATCCTTTCATTCCTCCTAATATAGTTGAGAAAAGGAAAGTGGTACCCATGGATAGTAGTATACCTACCTTCTAGCATGAAGTATTTCATAATAGCACATTGACCACCCCATATGGAGTCAAGATCTTTTCTCTGTCATATCCATTTTGGAAACACTAAAGTTTCTCTTCTTCTTTGAGGAAACAATAAATCAATCTTTGATATTTTCCATTACTAATCTTCACCCCCTTTAGACCACTACAATCCAAGCCAATTGCCTATGATATCATCTAGGAGTCATCACAAATGTTATATTGCTAATTTTAACTTTGTCTTCACATCAAGAATTGTAGAACTTCATAGTAATATCATCATTGTGACCCTTCATTACCATAAAGAAGGGGGTTGTGCTAGCATTTTGAAAGAGCCTTTAGAGCTCAAAATTTTGGCATAATAGCATACAAGAGAGTGGCTCAAACCCCTTCCTCAGAACCCCCATGATTTTACTATGACTGCAAGATAAAAATAACTTTTTACCTTCAACAATGATTGCTACATTGAGAGAGGGGTTAGTACTTCATAGAATATGATAACACTCACAACCACTTAGGGAAAAATTAGAGGCCCACACATCCACTAAAACCCCCCGCCAAAAACCCTACCATTGTAGAAGGATCCATCATAATGTTTAGTTAAGGTATTTTCATGATTCAAAGCCAAATAAATCTTAGGCCAGTACCTAGAATTCGTGTGACTGAAGGCACTCATATTAATAATGATTAAGGTTATTAATTTCCATTTGTAGCTCAAGGGCCTTTTGAAGTGACATTTGATAGAAGGAGGATTTGAAAAAATGCATGAAACCTTTATAGAAGTACTCCACAATCCCAGAAGCATGATTAAATTAAGTCTCAAGACCTTTGAGAAATGAAAAATAAAATCAAAGGTCTTGTCAAAGAGACCCCCCTTGCTATACCATATTTGATTTAAATGATGACCCTCAAGGGAAATAGTATTATAAGTGTTAGTCCTGTTAAAACTCACCTTTTCATTCTTTCTTGTTTTTTCAAAGATCAAAAGATCATTAGGAGCATTTTGATATGGAACTAATTCACCTAGAGGGGCATACAAGTCCCAGTCAAGGTTTTCCAGGGGTTCAAATGCTAAAAAATACACAATAGAGAATTTCCAAAAAGTAGGCAAAACAACCTATACTGGGACTAAATCACCCAGAAGGGCATATGAGTCCTAGATTAGGCATTTTGCATTAATTTCAATTTTTTTTGATTTGTTTCTAATGTTTCTATCTTGGATGATGTCTGGACTATTTGCAATTGTATAATTTTAGTGAAATTTAATCACCTAAGATGCAAAAATGCAACCTACATGCACTTTCACTAATGCAAGATTTTGAAACCCTAGATGCTAATTAACTAATGCAACACCTAATGCAAAGTTAATGCAAGCTAGATCTAGGACTAAGATGCATTCCAAATAAGAAATAAGATGTTATAAATGTAGGTTCACCAAAATGAAACAACAAAAATAGGGTGCCCCACCTTTTAGGAGATGGAGCACACAAATATAGTCCTATTTAACTCTTGTTTCATTCAAGGAAATCTTAGAGATCTCAATCTGAAGATGAAAAGGGGGAAATAGATCTTGCAATAAGGTATCCTAAGGTGTGATTGAAGATAATACGTGGTTTCAGCACCAAGCTAGGGCTTGGTGAACCATCAATTTTGAGGGTGACTATGGACTTCTCTTGCACACTTAGGATCTTTCACCTAAAATGAGAGAGATAGAAACCTAAAATTGAGTTGGTTCACTCAATATAAGGATTGTAAGGTGGAATTATGAATAAATGCAACTAAGCTATGAAATTGATTGATTATGAATGCAAAACTAATGAAATATGCAATGTTTGAAAACATAGTGAGGTATGGAAGAATGAACTAAAACATAAAAAACATAAACAAAATTGAAAGAGGTTGAACAGAGTGCACTTGGGAATTGGATGTTGAATCTAGAAGTCTTTGAAAACTTGAAAAAATCATTGTAAATCACCAGTGGGACTCATTCACCACTGATGGAAAATCGGTCCTGCTACGGACAAAAACATCTGAAACTGCTTTCTGATAGTCAGGAAATGGATTATGAAAAAATCAAAATTTTCAGCCCTCAGGTGGGAGTCATTCACCATTAATGGTAAATCAGTCCTCCTCCAAAATTCTATAAAATCAAAGGTCAATTCTTTAGCTCTAGATCCGCACTTATGTTTTTCTAGGGTTAACAGAGTCAAATCTATAGAAAACTGACTGTATGTTGTCTCCAAGCTTGAAATAGGGTTTAGTTGACTTGAAACACTTTGTTGACTTGTTGACCACCTTTCAACACCAATTTGCTTGAGAAATCTGCATAGAAAAGTCTACATTGAACACACATGCAAAAGGGGAAAAATGGTTAAGGGTTAGAGTATAGGGATTTTCCTTGGTCAAATCCCACTTTGGTAATCAAACCCTTAATAAAGAAATGAAATGAAATGAGTAAGGAATGATGAATAAATAACATGCAGATGTCCTAAACTCACCAAAAACCTCATTGAAGAAGTCTGAAGATATGTCAATGGTTGCTCCAAGATGTTTGATGTTTGCTTGATTGAATGATGCTTGAATGTAATTGAATGAACTAGTGAATGAGTGAACTTGATGAATTCTTGAATGAATGGGGGTTGAAATGAGAAGGAAAAAACTTATTTATACACACTCATGCCCTAATAACCCAATAATATCTCATCATAGGCTGACATAAGGTCTTTTTGAATAAAAAATCGAAAGGAATTTTGAATTATTTTGAATTTTGAACCAAGAGGGACTCATTCGCCACCCATGGCGAATGGGTCCCACCTTGGGCTTGTAAGTGGGTGTTGGGAATTAACTTGCATTTAATGTTATTTGTCGAGTTTACATTAAAAAATACACTTAATTTAAATTAAGTCTTATGAGTGCATAAAGTGGTCATATAAAGCATAAGAAAGGTGTAAATAGTGATAACAAGCCTAGAAAAGCATGAAATATTGTTACAAGACTTTACAATACTTTAGAATAGGACTTGATAAGGGATTAAAAGGTGATTTTTAGGTGAATTATAATGAAAAGAGTATAGAAAAGTATAGAAATGTGTTACAACACTTCACAACACCTTCACAAGACATCATAATTTGAATATTTAGGACCTAATGTGAATGTTTAAGTTACATTACAACCTTAAATAAAAGAAAAATAAGTCAAAAATCATAAGAGAAAGACCTAAATAACCATGAAAATGTTAATGATCCATTTTTCTACGGTACATTTAGCCCCCACTTTAGTGAGAGGATGAACTTGCTTCAAACTCATAATAAAGTATCCATGCATATCAAGAAGGATCCAAATGTACTTATGTTAGCAAGATGGAATAAAAATGATCAAGAGGGATGATCAAGCCCCCAAGATGAAGATCCCATGGAAAACTAAACATAAGAACAAAGGAAAAAGTGTATATGAAAGAGAAAGAGAGAAGGGAGAGGGAAAAGGAAAAGTTAGATCAAACTTCGATCATTTGTTCAGCTAGTTATGAATCAAATCTAAGATGTTTGTCCAAAAAAGAAAATGCATACTCACTCTGGGGTGACATAACTTATGGCAATCCACTGGGTGAGAAAACCCAAGAGGTGAAATACATACGCTAGTTGTTATGCACTCACAAACACATAGGTGGCTATGGGGAAATTCGTGCCGCGAAATGGGCTTCCTGCTCAACTATATCAAAGTTATACCTCTTGATAACTTTAATAAGGTGCCACAAAGGAAAATGTTGGTTTGTGCTTCATGAGACAAGAAAAGCTCCGTATGCTTAGAACTCATGAACAAATGCAAGGGTACCACAGGTATGCAAGTTGTGTTATGAAAGGTGGAAAAGATGTAAAATGCAAAAATGTAAAAGATTTTCAAAGGAGTCTTGTTAAGTTCATGCAAGGTCTATCACTTAGGGAACATTATGTCTAATGTCTCTAAGAGAGGACCAATCAAAGAATAGTATATTCACAACTTAGGGGATGCAATGTGTTGCATCAAGCCGCTAAGAGGAATGTAATATGCTAAGAGAGATCACGCTTATGAAGGAAATCACACCTAATGTCATCCACAAAGTGAAAAACACATCATATGAAGTGACAAGGTTGCATTAAGAACCAAGAATGCAAATGAAATGATGCCAATGTATGCCCCCCACTTTAAAGAAATTTCTACACACTATTCTATGAGAAATTACTCTAAAGTAGCAAAGGAAAGATGCAAAAAAAGAAAACAAGACATGAGAGCCAACTTGGAAAGCCCCTATGCCAAGTCATATGTTTCCAAGTAAGACTGCTTCATGTAAAAGAGAACAAAATAAAGGAGGGTTGCCCCCTAGAAAGGAACACACCAAACAAAGAAGGGATCTATGGATTTGGGGTTAGTATGATTGTTGCTGCAATGTTTTTATGAAATAGCTCAGAACTTTCATCATTCCCCAAAGCACATAGAACTGGAAGAATGACACAAAGAGAGCAAAAAAAAGAGAAAAAAAAGTTTGTTTTGGGTCAACATGGAAGAGACATTGCGGTCTCAATGCTTTTCATCATCCCGAAAAGGGAAACACAAGCGAGAAGAAAACCAAAAAGGAAAAAGAAAAGGAAAATATTTTGGGTCAACATGAAAGAGACATTTTGATCTCAATGCCTTGCATCATCCCCAAAAGGAAAAACATAAGAAAAGATTAAAAAAAAGGAAAAGGAAAAGGGATCTTTTGGGTCAACATGGAAGAGACATAGGGCATCTCAACGCTTTGCACCATCCCCAAAAGGAAAAAAAAAAAAGCGAAAAAAAAAATGAAAAATGTACGACATATAGAAGAATAGAAGTACAAATAGAGGAAGTGCACAAAGAGAGAGAGAACATCAAACAAACATTATGGGGGAACACAATATGTACATACAAGCACACTAAAGAAAAGGAAAATGTAAAAAGGCTAGCAAGGTGAATGCAATTCAACCACAGGTCATCTACCTCCCAATCATGTTCAATATATTGCAAGGGAAGTTGACTGTCCAAAGGAAGAATTGCAAGTGTTGAACTAGGGGAAGTGCTAGGTTCTTCACTTGGTGTAGCAGATTTCTCATTTAAGCTCATGGATGATGAAAATAAAGAATTTAAATCGTTATGCACTTCTTCATCAATTTTAGTGATCTCCTCCTCCTCCTCCTCATCATCATCTAGGTTAATCATGATGGGAGGACGAAGAGTAATTTATAATGAAGGATGTATCAGGAGTTGTGGTTGTTGTATTTGATCATTTTGTTGTGATGGTTGTATCGTACTATCTTGTGGTGGGTCAAGAGGAACAGGGTGATCATTTATTGCTTCTGTCAAAGGTGGAGGTTGATTTTATTTTTTGTTTTTAGTTTGCATTTGACGAGCAAGGAGACGATGACAATGCCTACGCTCCCTAGCACCATGGTTTCTTTTAATTTTGTTTTGAAACTGTTGAGGTGTAAGAGCGGGCTGATCCACCATAGCTTCCTTTTCTTTTGGAGGGGGAAGAAGGGAAGAAACTGAAGAATATGGGTCAATCATTTTCTCTTTGGCTTTATAAACTTGTTTAATGTGAGGAGGCATGACAAGATTGGTTTCATTTTCTCTTGGATGTTTAAATAATGAAGGGGAAGTGTCTATACCATAGAAAAAAGGAAACTTGCTTGATTTGGGGAATAATTCATGATAAATTGGATTTAATGAGGCCTTGATTTGGTGTTGTGAGGTGTTTTTCACATGCACACTAGGTCTTAGACCTTTCAAATGCATTTACCAATGTCTTGTAAAGGTGTTGTAAAGTGTTGTAAAAGACTTTCATGCTTTTCTAGACTTAATGAACCCATTTTCCCCTTAATTCAACATTATAAAATATATCTGATTGTATTTTCACATTAATCTAGAAGGCTTGTAAAACAAACTTAATGTTAATCTAGTGTTGTAATGTGTCTTACACATTCACATTGGATGTTGTGCCTTCTTAGGCTGTGTGGACTTCATTTTAGTGTTGTAAAGTGTATTTAATCACACTTTCACATTGAATTATGTATCCCAATCCCTAATTGACCTTCACATCATCATTAATAGGCCCCTATTACCCCATATTGTGCATCCCAAGGCAATATTTGATGAAATACCTGACATAGTCACCATAAAAACCCCATTTCCTTACTTCCTAGCATCCTAGTTGTCAAATGGGCCCCATTGGGAATAATTCACCACCTGTGGCGAATGAGTCCCTTCCAGGTGGGATTGATTCACCCAAGGTGGAAAATGAGTCCCATTTGGGCCAATTTTGACCTTTGAGTAGGAAAAACTAAAATTTAAGTTTATTATTTTTACATGTTAGCCTTAGGAATCCAATTTACGAGCAAATAAGGTGAATTTCCTATAAAATCAAGTATCTAAGCCCTAATTTACATCTCTTAACTCATTCACATTCCATTATTCATTATTCATCCATCATTCTTCCATCTCAAGTCAAGCAAGTTAGGGTTTCATCATTTCAAGTCATTAAGATAATTTTTAGACATTCAAGGGAAGATTCTTCATGTTTTGTTATAGAAATTCAAGATCAAACATCACAAAAAGGTATTTATTCCATTATCACATGCTTCATTACATTCTTTCTCTATTTTGGTTTAATTACCTAAAAAGGGGTTTGACCAAGGCAAACCCCCATGCCCTAACATCCAACATTTCTCTTTCTTGTCTTGTGTGTTTACAGTTTTAGACATCTTGGAGGCTTAGGAATCATTGAAAGTTGCATAATTTCAAATTTTTTTAAATCGTCTCTTCATTGGATAAGGAAAAGCATCAACAAAAAGTCATTTTCAAGCCCAAATCCAACAGTTTCAGAACCAGGCACCTGGAGAAGTAGAAAGTGTAGACCAAAGGCACCCGCTTCCACCTTTGAATCTTCAAAAATTCAGAAGTGGACTCATTCACCATGAGTGGCGAATGAGTCCCACTTCTAGGCCTAATTTTGGTTTTCCGCATTTTTGGATACCCATTTGTCTAGAATGGGTTTTGGAATAGGTTTACAAAACTAGGACTAATTTGCCTAGAATGGCGAATGAGTCCCACTAGGCCTAAAAATTAGGATTAGCAGCATTCCAAAAGCTATTTCAAGTCTCCATCAAGATTTTAGGTGCACAATTTCAGTTTCATCCATTTCTATTACAATTTGCATTCATTTCTAGTTCTTTTTGTATTACACAATGTGTTTCCAAACAAGTTACATTTCTTAGGTTTTGCATAAATAATCAATCTATTTTATAAGTTTTTTGCATCTAGATCATTGCATTTAATCATAATTCTATCTTTCATATCTTAGTTTGAGTGAACCACTTCAATTTTGGGGTTCTATCTCTCTCCTTTTAGGTGAAAGATCCTAAGAGTGTACAAGAAGCACATACAACTTGTCAAAATTGTTGGTTTAGTGTCTATAGTTGGTTGCTCATGAGGTTGTATTGTTTGTTCAGGTTCAAACTTAGGCTGAAGCATTGTCTCATCAAGGATATGAGTAGTGGAAGTGGATGGGGACATATTATGAAGAGACAATTCAACTATTCATTTGGCTTTGAACTTTTGATAGGTAATGAAAAAGAAGTCTCTTCAAGGGGTGATGGGTTCCATAGGTTCAGGCCAAAAGGATTCTAAGGAAAAATTAACTTTAGAGGACAATGGATTAAAGCCACTATGGTGTATGGTAAATATAGGATTGCCATGCAGAAACTTCAAAAATTTGTGAACCATTGAAGGAACAACTTTCATCAAGTGAAGCCAAGGATGACCTAGCCACAGATGAAACTGATCTGATTGTGGAATAATAGAAAGTGTTACATCCAAATTTTTGGGTCCTATCTGTAATGGGAGTATGATTGATTCGATCATAGGGCACACAAAACTAGTATGTGTTTTAATCCATGTGGTTGGTTTATTATAATCATCTTGATAGAGATCATGTAATACTAAAAATTCTTCTGTGATCACATTCTTGCCACAAAGTGGGATCTATTAATATCCTAGAGTGGTGGGTTTATCATAGATGTGGTCGACTATGTAAAGAGGACCATTGGGAAGATTTTTAAGTATATCATGAGAAAAAAAAAGTAATATGAAGAGATTTTTTGGTTGGGCCCTTACGAGGGACATCTATTGTACCCACAAGTTCATCCATAGGATTAACTGGGGTAACATTTGGAGTGATATCATGTTGTTCATTATTTGTATCAATTTTCATCATATGAGTGCTTGAAGGTTCACTAGCCCTGACAAATGAAATATTGTGTTTAGGCACAGGGTTGGTAAAAAATTGCAAATTCTAATTAGGGGTGCAACAAACTTATTGCCTTGATCATTGACATCCGTAATGGACAAATGACCTGAATCAATGAGGTCTTGAACTAAGTGTTTGAGACACTTACAATGTTCGGTGTCATGTCCATTTTGGTGATGAAAATGACAATAAGCATTTGGTTTAAAGGTGGGTGGTAGAGGCTTGGTGGTATCAAGTGGTTTAACGGTAGGGAAAGTGATCATCTCTTGTTGGAGCAGTTGATTCATTGTGTTACGGAGAGTATCGGGTAAGGGGGTAAATTATCTCTTCAGGCCCCCATACATAAAGGGCACTGTTGCTTTAATAGTGACCACTTGAATCTGAAAAGGGTTGGGTTGGTTGCAGAGGAGGCAAATTGAACTATAAGAAGCCTCTGTTTGGTTTTCTAACTGCATGGTGTTTTGGTTGCTTTGTTCAGACTTCTCAGCTCAGTTAGAAGTGGACTTTGAATCACGACTAGTAATCGAGTTGTGACAACCACAAAGGGTTGTGCATAAATGGATGAATGAAGGAAATTTCTTCATAGTCAACTTATCCTGAAGGTGAGTGTGCAAGTTTTCAATAAACATCTTTTGGAAATGTGAATCAAGAATCTTAACATCAATTTGAGCATACAGTGATTGATAATGTGAAATGAAATTAGTTACTTTTTCATCTGCATTTTATTTACATCTCATTAAATCAACCATTTTCTTTTTGGGAGTCATATGGACTTGGAAAAGACTTATAAAGGCATCCAAAAATTCATTAAATGAGTAGATAGAATGATTGGTTGAGTTTGAAAACCACTCCAATGCAATGTCCTTTAAGGTCCTAGGAAAAAGTTTGGCTAATGGGTATGTACAGGATCATGATGGGCCAAAAAGTGGCAATATGATGGGTATGTGGCTGACGACTTTTTTTTAACCCAAAATTGATGAAACAAAAAGGGTTTTTAAAGGGGATTCTTAGCTTTCCACCAATATAAATTATACTTTACTTTGAATTTAATAACTAATTATTATTCATTTTCTATTCAAATTATGACTAAAGTCTTGATTGATAGATTGATTGAAAAACATCTATAGCTTTCAAACGGTATCACATTTTTGGAATCCAAAACATGTGTCACATTCTATGCCCTCGATACTATAGGATTAAAAAATAAAAATTGAATTTCATGAAGTTTTGGCCAAGTTAAGGTGGTTAGACATACGAAGTTTTTATATTTTTAAAAAGTTGTCATAAAAATTCATAATTAATTATTTACTTAGAAAAAATTACAAAAAAATATGCATCACATTGGGACATGAGTCCTCTACTTATATATAAAATCTTATAAAAAAATATTATCATTTTATTGTGGTTAGGTGGTTAGACAAACACCTACTTCTTATTTTTTCCTTGAAATTTATGTAGTCGCAGAAATTTCAAATTTTCACCAAATAGATTTTTTTAAACAAACCTAGTAGTTTAGAAACTACATTCAATTTGCTATAGATTCTATTCTTACATATTTTTGAAATAATATGGATAACTTATTCAAATTTGTACGTCAAGTTGCCTAACTCTGATTTTTCTATTTTTTTGCCATTTAAGGGCCTGTTTTTTCCTTGATGATCTTGCACATACCCTAATAGTTTATTGTCAAGGACAAAATCATTGCACAATGTTGCATAGGCATTAACATGATTAGTAGGGTCTCCTTTACCTCTGTACTTCTCAAACCTAGACATCTCAATTCCTTGTGGCATCTGTGTTTGAAAGATCTCTAAAGATAATGGGCTACTGCCAACATGATATGTGGGTGGAGCATTTTGAAGTTGGCTAATGGTGGATATTTGTTGTTGCATGGATGAAACAGTGTTAAAGAGTTGTGTGATGATGGAATCAGTGTAAGTGGTATGAGGTGGAAGAGAAAATGGTGATGGAGTGTATGTAATGTTAGGAGAAGTGAAGAGGTCACTAAGAGGGGTGAAGGTGGAAGATGGAACATTCGATGCCACAAAAGAACTAGGAATGGTAGTTGGAATAGTGAAAGGAGTCACATGACTAACCTATTGCATGGTTGTTGTAACTTGATGAGTGGTATAGGTGGGTATGGATGCTATGGTTGAAGGAGGAGGAATGTGAGATCCTCCTTGGCTCACAATAATTGTTTTGATTGGGATGTGGAAGGAACATGTTTGTTGTATATTTCAACAATTCTTTTCATAACTTGTAAACCATCGTCACTTTCAATCAAGAGATGAAGGTTTTCTATGGAAAGTATAACAATGGTGGAAATGTTTTCAAGACTTAGATCTTGTTGCAAATGTACAAAATCCTCACGAATACTAATGACTTTTTCTTGTGGAATGGAATTAGTTTTTGTGTCAACATGTATGGGATGTGAAGGTAAAGGCATACTAGTGGTAGTATACATGCTTAATGCACCATTTTACATACCAAGAGTAGGAGCTCTTGAGATCCCAAGGTCCACAATGAAAGTGCTATTGTGGGAATCCATGAGTCTAGAACTTTGTCTCACTAAAGTATTATCAATAGGGGACCAAACACTCATACAAGTACTACAAAAATATGGGGTGAATGCAAATGCAAACTAGGAATGACAAAATGTTAATGACAAAATTTTTGTAAACTGAAACAAGAAGACAGTAACAAGAAGCAAAAATGCAGGAAATACTATGAAAATGTTAGAAATTTTAATGCAAAAAATGCATCTCGACTGATTCACCCAGGGTGGCAAATGAGTCCAGATATGATTTTTTTTATGTTTTTCAAAAGAATTAAAATGATTTCAATGCTTTTTAGATGAAAAATGAGGATGCAAATGCAATTTTTAGTTTTTTAATGATTTGATATGTAGGAAAAATGAAATCTAAATGAGTCTTTCACTAATGCAATTTTAGAAACCCTAGGATGCAAAAAAAAAAAAAAACCTAATTGAATGTTCATGCAAAGGAAACCTAGGTTGCAAGATGCAATTGAAATCAGAAAGATAATGTGTTCAATATGCAAGTTCACCAAAATGAACCATCAATTTTGAGGGTGACTATGGACTTCTCTTGCACTCTTAGGATCTTTCACCTAAAAGGAGAGAGATAGAACCCTAAAATTGAGGTGGTTCACTTAATCTAAGGATTGTAAGATGAAATTATGACTAAATGAAATGATCTAAATGCAACTAAGCTGTGAAATTGATTGATTATGAATGAAAAACTAATGAAATATGCAATGTTTAAAAACATAGTGAGGTATGCAAGATTGAACTAAAACTTGAACAAACACAAACAAAATTAAAAGAGGTTGAACATAGTGCACTTGGGAATTGGATGTTGAATCTAGAAGGCTTTGAAAAATAGACAAAATCACTATAAATCACCAGTGGGACTCATTCGTCATTGATGGCGAATTAGTCCTGCTATTGATAAAAACACTTGAAACTGCTTTCTGACAGTCAGGAACTGGAGTATGACAAAATCAACTTTTTCAGCCCTTAGGTGGGACTAATTCACCACTAATGGAGAATTAGTCCTCCTTCGAAATTCTGTAAAATCAAAGGTCAATTCTTTAGCTCCAGATTTGCACTTATCTTCTTGTAGGTTTGATAGAGTCAAATCTACATAAAACTGATTGTAGGTTGTCACCAAGCTTGAAATAGGGTTTAGTTGACTTGAAACACTTTTTTGACTTGTTGACCACCTTTCAACACCCATTTTCTTGACAAATCTACATACAAAAGTGTGCAAACACACATGTAAAAGGGTAAAAATGGTTAAGGGTTAGAGTATAGGGATTTTCCTTGGTCAAATCCCACTTTGGTAATCAAACCCTTAATAAAGAAATGAAATAAAATGAGCAAGGAATGATGAAAAAATAACATGCAAATGTGCTAAACTCACCAAAAACCTCATTGAAGAATTCTGAAGATATGTCAATGGCTGCTCCAAGATGTTTGATGTTTGCTTGATTGAATGATGCTTGAATGTAATTGAATGAACTAGTGAATGAGTGAACTTGATGAATGCTTGAATGAATGGGGGTTGAAATGAGAAGAAAAACACTTATTTATACACACTTATGCTCTAGTAACCCAATAATACCTCATCACATGCCGACATAAGGTCTTTTTGAATAAAAACCCAAAAGAAATTTTGAATTATTTTGAATTTGGAGCCAAGAGGGACTCATTCGCCACCATGGTGAATGGGTCCCACCTTGGGCTTGTAAGTGGGTGTCAGGAATTAACTTGCATTTAATGTTGTTTGTTGTGTTTACATTCAAAAATACACTTAATAAGTCTTTTGAGTGAATAAAGGGGTCATATAAAGCATAAGAAATGTGTAAATAATGATAACAAGCCTAGAAAAGCATGAAATATTGTTACAAGAATTTACAACACTTTAGAATAGGACTTGATAAGGGATGAAAATGTGATTTTTAGGTGAATTATAATGAAAAAAATCTAGAAATGTGTAGAAATGTGTTACAACACTTCACAACACCTTCACAAGATGTCACAATTTAAATATTTAGGACCTAATGTGAATGTTTAAGTTACATTACAACATTAAATAAAATAAAAATAAGTCAAACATCATAAGAGAAAGACCTAAATAACCATGGAAATGTCAATGATCCATTTTTCTATGGTACACTTGGGAAGACAAGAAATGAATGTAACACACAAAGTACTATGCAAAACCAAACTAAATGACCTAGGAAATGAAAATGAAATGTAGAATAAAGGACTGTGAATGAACATAGGTGCACCTGGAAGAAGGATGAGGTCAAAACAAGCTACAAAATCCTAAAAACTTAGTGTTTGATGCCTAGTGGAACTCATATGCTAGTCTAGGTGATTTAGTCCTAGACTAGGGTTTCCATGCCAAAATACAAATCTGTCAGTGTATGACTTGAATCCACTAAAATCTGAAAAAATTCCTATACTGGGACTCATACGCCAGAAGTGGCGTATCAATTCCACTCAACTTTTCCGGAGAGTTAAGGATTGATTCTACTCTCCTATGTCTGCTCTTCCTTCCACACTTCGTTTTCTGATCTGAAGCCACAATTTGCAACATATAGGTGACTTTCCATGAAGATAGCAATGTGACAACTTTATGACTTTCTTCAACCTTCCAACCTAATATTCAAAGGATCTTCAAGCTCCAAGACACCTAGATCTGCAATCATACATGTAAAGAGAATGCAAAACTTGTTGATTGTTAGGAAATAGGGGTTTTCCTTGGTCAAACCCCATTTACGTAATTAAAAATTGTGATGAAACAATGAAATATAAACATGAACCATGAAATATGAAACATGAACAATGATACCTAGAATGATGTCTTGAAATCCAATTCGACAATCTAACATAAAGTGGCCATGTAGAATGTAGATCTTGATCTTGAACTTTGATATGAAATAATGTTTGTAAATAGATCTAGGATGCTACATCACAACATTAGATCAATAACATGTTTGATGCTTGATGATCTTGACATGATGATGGATCTTGAATTGCTACAACAAATTATGAAGAGCTCTACCCTTGAATGTTTTAGAAATTCTCTTGTAAACTCTCTTGACACTCTTGTGAAGTCTTGTAATCATAAAATTTCTATTGGGAATGTTCTCCTAAAAGTATTAAGTGAAAATGAGTGAGATAACCTTGTATTTATACTCATTTATGCTAAATTTTCCAAAATTACAACACTACAAGCTGACATTAGATCTAGGAATATAAAATCCCACCATGAATTTGAATTAAATTTTATTTTTGGCCACATGGGACTCATACACCAAAAGTGGCATCTGAGTCCCATTAGGCTTAACTATGGGACACATTTTTCAAAAATTCTTAGAATGATGTGAAATCCAGATCAGGGCCCTAAGACCTAGGTGGGACTCATATGCCCAAAGTGGCGTATGAGTCCTAGATCACTAAATTTGGGCCACACAACCTAAAAAGACATGAATTATGATTGGATGTTGGTTTATGTCATCATTATCTCTAGAAAAATGTATTTAATAAAGTTTGTGGAGGGAAAATAGGGCCAATTAAGGTATAGATAAGCCCAATTAGTAACGAAGACCCTAGATTAGTGTGAAATTGTGGTACAACACTTTACAACGCCCTAAATAAGACATAATTAAGTTCATTTAGTTTGTAAGGGCCCAAAACTTAATGTGAAGGTGCAATTAAATATTTTTTACAACATTAAATTAAGGAAAATTTAGGTCAATTCAACTTAGAAGAGGCCTTAATCCAATGTGAATGTGGAAAAAATATTACAACACTAGATCAAGGTGATATTAGGTCCGTTTTAATGTTAACCATTCCCAAATCAAGTGTAAAAATGTAAACGACGACATTTTTCTACACTATATTTTCATATATGTGTGTGTGTGTACATATATGCATGTACATATATGCATACATAGACACACATATGTATACATACATATATGTACACACAGAAACACACATATCTTATAAAATAGAGTCATATAATTTTTCCTAGGTTATATTCAATAATGTTCCCTACATAATTTAAAGTCCAATTTTATTTGCGTTACTAAAAGGAGCACAAATAAAATGAAGAAGAGTCGAACATATTGTTTTAACTATATTATTTGGAATAAAAAATTAATAAAATGTATATTTAAATATGATTTATTTTGTCTTGTAATGAAAACGTTACAAAATTATTGTCATAATCAATATGTTTGGATGTTAAGATTAAAACTTGTGATACAATCTATTTTGTTTTGTCATCAATTATGTAAACCAAATTTCCTTCTATAGGAGTCTCAGGAAATGCTTTGAGAAAGTAAGGATTAATAGTTGGGAGAACATTTTCCTTTGTATCATATTGATTATGAGATTTATGAGACTGACATACACCATCTTTATTTATTTATTTATGTCTGGTATGAACTATTATAAATAATTATCACTACTAAACTGAGATATGACCTTGAATAAAATCTTCTAAATTTGTAGATATTATCCTATATAATAAAATAATATCTCTTGTTCTATTCTTTGGTTTGTACTCTTACGTATTACTCAGTTTGTGTGGCATCCATTAAAAGATTGCCCATGTCGTGCTCAATGGGACCATTAGGTAAGAATGTGCGACAAAGGAGAAAATAGTTGGTTTGCAACAATAAACTTTCCTCAATGGGATCACTTGGTAAGAGTGCCTAACAAAATCGAAAATTGTTAATTTCTTGAGAACAAATTCTCATGGAATGGTTGACCCATTCTTTACTCGATAGTTGCATATGGACATGAGTCCGCTTTCCTCCAAATCTACAGTAGTTCGACCACTTTGCTCATCATAGGACGGGTGTATACTTGGGGAGAAGTACAACGCATCGCTATTCTAAGCATTCCCAACATTTTTGGGATGGCTCTTCCACGGCTCCTCAGCCTGACATCCAACACTTCAATCCAGTTTTCTTCCTCAATAGAGAGAATCCACGTGGGTAAATGTGTGGTAACAGATGAAGGATTCTTCCCTGTGAGAAGTTCGAGGAGTAGCACTCCAAAACTATACACGTCTGATTCTTCAGACATTTTTCCACTATCCTTCTGCTCCGATGCCATGTATCCCCAGGATTTTTTAACAACACTTGACTTTTTCACAAGACCCGCCAAACAAGAATCTGCTAGGTAGGCACCTCCGATTTCGTTCAGCAGAACGTTGGAGGATTTTACATTGCCGTGTGGGATTTCCCACTCAAATTTTGGTCCTATTTCACCTGCAACACATACAACAATATTATCTGCCTTTATACAATAAAAGAAAAGGAGGATCTCTGTGAGAATCTAATGAAAACCATTTAGTGTTTATATAAATACTAGATGAAATCTTGCCACATAAGAGTTGGAATGTAGTGCACACTGCACATACTGTGTAGAAGAGAGTAGAGGCTTCCATTGGGACGATAGTTATATATAAGAATCTTTTCTTCTCTGGAAGTATAATACGCCAGTAAACTCACTAGATTGATATGCTTCAGACCTCCTAATGCTTGTAAATATCGTTCAAAATATCTTTTGTCGCCCACATAAGTTGTGTCTTCTGATGATCTCTTGACCATAAGAGAATTAGCTCTATATGTAGTCCCAAAGCTGCCCTCTCCCAAGATTTCCATACTGGATTGAAGAATACCATCTAGATCAAAATAATTCGTCATATTCGGGAACGAAAGATTGTGTTGAGCTTTTTGTACATTCGCTTTCTCTGAAGGCGTTACCCGGGCCACATTAATATCGTATTTTCTGTTGTAATAGAAACATCATCTACATATTAGCGTCAATACTATTGTGCTTACAAGAAATATGCACAATAATTATTAAAAAGATGTACAATTATTTTCTTAAATTCATTATATGTTTTCTATAATTCTTTTTAATGATTTCTTTAATAAAAGTGTTTAGAAAGTTTTGATTTTAGCTTTGATATTTTTAATAATGGTTTTATAATACAAAATCAAAGCTTCAAATGTTGGGCTGAACTTTATATTTTCTTCATAAATTTTAAATCTAATAAATAATTTTGAAATATTAATTATTAATATAAAAAAATTTAATTAAAATTTTGTATAACATTTCCTAATTCAATTAAATCATTTATTTATTTCATCTTAAATTATTTCTCAATGTCCTTTACTTCATCAACTTTTCATAAAAAATAATACAATTTCATTTTGAATACATATATCACTTAAAAACTTATTCTTAATTTATGAAAGTTTGTCTTTATAATTAATCGCCTATAATTATTTGAAAAACTTAATTGATTATTATTAAAATTAACCTATTAGCCTTGATCTTTTATATAACTCCTTTCATATTATGGTTAATATTGAAGACGGACTCTAGAAAGATGAACATGTTCACATGACAAATCCTGCATAGAAAAGGGGGATATTCATGGAATCCACTATATCTAAGGTAATACATTCACACAAGAATATTTCCAATTCGTCATTAACAAAAATGCTTATATAGTTACATAAATTTATTGGGAAGGATGCAATGTACGCACCAAAGGTCTTTGGGATTAAAGTGAAACACGCTATGTAAAAACGTAATTTTCTCATAAACAGGGCTTCTTGAAAAAACAAAACATTCTCATAAACTATCCTTACGCATGATTGGAACATATGCCTATTACGAGGGTTTCCTGTTACTTGTGAAAGGAGATTGCTGATTAAATGTGTTGGCTGACATGGACTCCAGCTGTACTGGAGTAATCTCCCCTGCCACTTCATTCAATTACTCACTCACTACATTTATTCGTATCTCCTTACTTCTACTTTCTTTTTTCTTTGTTGTATCTAGACTCTTCTATTTTTGTTGCGTATTCTGGAAGCTTCCTTCCGTCTCTGGAAAATGAACTTTGTTTTGTTAAAAAATAATTGGCGATATACTCTGTTTTTTGGTGGTATGAACAATATGGCATGATTGTAAGAGAGCACGGCAGCTCTGAAAGGCGTTAATATATATTTCTGTTCTGTTTTTAATACAAAATCTTCGTTCTGTTTTAGCATTCTTGCTGTTTGCTTGCCTCTGTTTTTACCATCAAAATGGTGGAGAGAGCATTGCTCCGTCTTAAAAGCTGTACATCTGTTTGGGTCTGAGCAGATGAAGAAAACAGGGTAATGGTAGTTACAGGCATAACATAATCAAAGGATAGTGCCATAGTTTTATGAGCACCATTATGAGATAAATGAATGGGAAATACCATTAGTGTGTAAGGATTTTCTTAAGTCTTCCACCAGCTTCTGCTGGGAGAAATTCAGTAGTTCATGCGACAACTGCGAAAGGCAACAGCTACTGCTTTCAATTTAGTTGAAAATATCAATATTAAATTCAGCGCAGCCTGAGCCAGCCCAAGGATTGACGAGGTGTGAATTCTACGACGAACATAAAATTGGATAATTTGAAGATCATATACTTCTACTACGGCCATGGTTTAAGTAAGAAGAAGGCAGGGACTTAGATTATTCTATACCAAATTTAGGGAGCAAGCGTTAGGAGAGAAAACGGATTTCTAGAAAAAAGCCATACTTTTTATCTCAATTCACATTTGTATCTACACCGGGGAAGCAGGCAAGGATAATAGTTACATTAGAAAATCCTAATTTAGATCTCAAATGCTTGTGTTACAGGTTCTGAATTTCAAGGGAAATATGAAATCCCTCGCAAACACACTAGAATTATAAAGTGTAATGTTGAAATCAGCAATAATTCATACCTTTTTATCTCAGGGGAAACGGTGCGAAGAACCCTAGTTATCGACTTCAGTTTCTCGTTTGCAGGACTTTCATCAAATGCTTCTTCTTTGGATCTCTCAAGTTTTAAATAATATCTCTCGCACCAGCCATGAGGATCGTTCCATCTCAGTATGAAGAACTTCATGTTCATCATAAAAATAGAAACTTGTGCAAAACAGGGACGACGCCTTGGATCTGTCTTCCAACAGCTTTCTATGTAATCAGCTAACACGGCTGGACATGAGGTTCGCTGCAAAATCGGTCTTCTGCCTTGCACAATCAGTCGGTACAAATCTTTGGAATGTACACCAAGGAAAGGCTGCTTACCCGTCAGAATCTCATAGCAAGTCATGGCAAAGCTGTATATATCTGCTTTATGGGTATACTCGTTTAGAGTATCAATTTCTTGGAGCAATTCTTCATTCGGGAAGGGAAAAGCTTCGGGCGCTCTCCAGTAACATGTTCCCTTGGGATCTTCACACCGAAAACTGGACAGCCTCAAACTGGCCATTCCAAAGTCGCAGAGTTTAACTCGCCCGTAGCCTTGCTCTCTAAATTCTGGAACTGCAGATGGCTCTATGAGAACATTAGAAGCTTTGAGATCCATGTGCATGATTTCCTGGCTGTGAAGGTATTCCATTCCCCTCGAAATTTGAAGCATCATATCCACTGCAACAGGGAGCGCCAGGGGTGCCCCGCCACCAGAATTCTTTAGCAGTTTGTCCAAGCTGGAGCTGACCAATTCCATTACAATATAGCAATGGCTTCCTTCAACACATGTGCCTATCAACTGGACAATGAAAGGGCTCTGTAGCTTGGCGAGAACTGCAGTCTCTCTGTCAAACAGATCACGAGCATCAATCGGAATGTCTTTTATGGCAGCCTTATACCCCAGCCATGACCCCTCGTACACTACCCCAAAAGATCCCTCTCCTATACTTTTCCTTTTTATTAAATCTTTGGGAAGAATCTGCAGCCACGTAGGTATACGAGTTGCAGATTCAATATTGCATTCATTCCTGATGGCTTGTAACAGCTTTCTCTCCATGAATTGTAAAAACCCAATTTTATTTTTTTGTTTAAAAGTCCAAGCCTTGGCAGTCGTTTGATTACAAGCCATCAGTAGGTGCCAGTAGTCTTGAAATTTACAGCCAAATTGTTTTAAATGTAAATCAGACATTTCTGCAAAGAAATCAATGATTCTGTTGTGGAGTTCTGTAAGATCGATTTTACCGTTCCATGCTCTGATCGGGTACGGAAGAGCTAAATCTAATCAAAGAAGAGACCAAGCAAGGTCGTGCATGTGTAGGGCGAAGGCCTCACCTGTTTTAGCCAGTACAGAACATTTCATCCATGAGCTATCAGTTGAGCAGTCTTCGAGGTATGTTTCTGCCTCTTTCATGGCACGATATATTTCCTTCCAAAATCTTTGCTTACTTTTGCTCCAAACGTCGCGACCCAGGTATTGCCCATTATTCTCAACATAGGGGGAGAGTTTATCCAGTATATAACAGCACAAACTTTTGCATTGCTCCACATGGAACTTGAAGCTTTTCCCGTTCCTGAGAAGGTTGAGCTTATCCAGGGAATCCATAACAAGCCCACGAAAATCTTTAGGCGTGTCAATGCCGGGCATATCTTCCCCCTGCGTATCCAACAGTTTAGAATGACCTGCAGAGTAAAATTAACTCATATGACTACAAGAGAAGTTGCAGCCACGAAATGGGCGAAGCTTGTAAATGCAGCGAAGCTATGCCGGGTCGAGGACGCGGCATTTACTTCGACGGATCATAGAACCACGGTGTTGACCTAGCCGAGGCGTTTATTACGTCGAAAGCGTTCCGAATCTGGTAGAATGATGATAAGAGTACTGAAAAAGATCTAAGTTAGCCTGTACGGGTAGCGGAATTGGTTTAGGCCGTGGATTTGCTCTCTATTGGTTCTGGGTTCAATTCTGAAGCTGGGGCTGACCAAAACAAAAAAAAAAAGAAAAAGAAAAATTCTGATGTTGATAAATGCAATATTAAAAAAATAAATTCTTTATTAAAAAAAGCAAAGAATCAATACTCTTTCTACATTTCCATAGAAAGAATTAGATATTGTTTCTAATTTTCTACTAATATTCAAAATGTATAAATTATATATATATATATATATATATTTTAGATTTATTTAAAAATAAATAATTTTTTTAATTTAATATTACAAAATATAATTACATTTTATATATTGAAATATTTTTAGTATAATATTATATTATATATTTAATATTTATATAAACAATAAGTTATTCAATATAAATATCATATAACTTTTTACAAAAATTATTAATTAAAATATGAAATATATTATAAGTTTAATATTTATCTATATTTATTTTTTAATTAATAATTTCTATTACTTTTCAAAATATTTTTATTATTTATTTTTTATGGTATTTATTTTTTATTTTAGATTATAAAATATAAGTTTCAAGAAATTGATTAATTTAATATTATGAAATAAAATTACATTCTATGTATTTAACTATTTTTAGCATAATATTATAATGTTTAGATATTATATATTTAATATTTATATACGCTATATGTTATTAAATATAAATATAATGTACCTTTTTTAGATATATTATTAATTAAAAATATTATAAGTTATCCATATTTATTTTTAAAATATATATTATGTTTATTGAAAAATATATTCAATTTATATTTATTATTACATACTTCATATAATATGATGCATATTATAAATATAAATATTATAGACATACACTCCCTTTTCTTCCCACTCTATCTATATCTCTCTACCTCTACCCCTCTTTACTAATTTTCTCTATCACTTCTTGTATCTCTCACTCTTGCCCCCTATATATTCCTCTCTACCTCTCTCTCTATATCACTTCCTATATCTTTATCTTCCAATCTCTCCATCTCCCCCCTCTCTCATCGTCTCCCTCTTTCTATCTCTATTTCTCCCCCCTCTTTCTCTCTCCTTTTGTCACTCCCTCTCTATATGTTTATCTTTCTCACGCCACCTCTTTATTTTCCACGTTATATCTATCTCTATCCCTATCTCTCTCTCCTTATCACTCCCTCTTTTTATTTCTCTCTACATCTCTCTCCTCTCTTTATTTCTCTCCACCCTCTCCATCCCTCTCTATCTATTTATATTTATCTCCCTTTCTATATCTCTCCATATCTCTCTCACTCATATACACACACACCTCTATCTCTATCTCTCTATCTCTTTTCCTACGTATACCTCTCTCTATTACTTATCTCAATCACCTTCTTTCTCTCTCACTCTTGCCCCCTCTATCTCTATATCCCTATCTCTCCCTCTCCCTCTCCCTCTTTATCTATATCTCATTATGTCTACCTCTACCTCTTTCTCTCTCTCTCTCTCACTCCTCTCTATCTCTTTCTATCTATATCTCTCTACATCTATCTCCCTATCTCTCCCCATATACATCTATATATCCTTTCCCTCTCTCCCCCTTCTCCCTCTATCTTATTCACTCCATCTCTCCCTCCATATCTTCTACTCTAGATCTTTATCTTTATATCTCGCTTGATATCCCTCTCACTCATCTCTCTATCTCTTTCTATCCATATCCTTATCTATGTATATCTACCTATCTATCTATCTCTTTTCATATCCCTCTCTATCACTCTATATCACCCTCTCCCTCTCCCTCTCCCTCTCCCTCTCTTCCCCCTCTTCTTCTTTCTCCCTCTCTACATCTATCTCCTTCTTACCCATCTTTTCTCTCTCTCCCTCCTCTACCCATCTCTCTCCCTTTCTCTCCCTCCCTCTCTCTATCTCTCGCCATCTCTTTGTCTCTTGCTTCCTCCCTATCCCCATATCTATCTTTATATCTCAACCTCTCTCTCCCTTTATCTTTCCATATATCTCTATATTTATTTCTTTCTCTTCCCATCTATCTATTTTAGTGTAGGAAAGTGTACACCCTTACATTTTCACACTATGTTTGCATCCCATTGATTAATTTGACTTAATTAAGTGTTTAATTAGCCCAATTATGCATTCACAAGCCTAATTATTTTTTTTTTTGAAAGGGAAACCACATTTAATCAATTCCTACACTTAATTGCACATCTTGGAAATTGTGTGTCCTCCTTAAGTCTTGGGATCTATTTTTTAATATTTTTTGGCAACGCTGTTATGATGTAAATTTAAATTGCAAAGGTCGGCTTGTGTTGTTTAATTGTCGGGTAATTAAGGAAACACCTATAACTACAAGGTCTTTTTATCAATTCAAATGTTAACAAGCAATATAGAACTTCAATAGATCAATCAAAAGATAAAATATTATTTTCAAGAGCATTGGAGAGTAGATTTATCAGTTAATTGTTGCAACATTCAAGATCTTAACATGATGATAATATTTATGTGTGTTCATGCATGTTTTTGAGCTAACATTGTGATGTAGGTTTCATGTTTTCAAGCACCAAATTAAGTGTCAAATTAAGCATACAATCAAGCCATTTCATGCAAGATCCAATCCTTGGAGTGATGTGTTAGACTTCAGTCCTCTGAGGGAAACCATTAAAGGGTTTGGTGAGTTGTGACATAGCATTGTTCATTCACAAAATTCTATCCATTTTGTTATTATTTCATTATCAAGGTTTAATTACCAAACTAGGGTTTGACCAAGGCAAACCCTTATACACCAAAAACAAAAAAATATCCTCTTTGTGTTCTTACAAATTTGTAGGTGAGGAAGGATTGAAATTTTGTGAAGTTGCCAAATTTGTCATCAAAGTTATCAAGATATAAAAACTCACCTACAAGTTTTATTTCCAACTTTCTAATAGTCAAACCTATTGAAGTGATGAACCCAAGATCTTCAATCCACAACACCAAATAACCTCCACAAGAGATCTAGAGAGAAACAACAATGGAAGATGCTATTCAACCAAACAAGAATTTCAATATGATACAAATGATCTATGCAATACAATACAATGCAAAATATGCTATAGTTTCCTTGCTTATAAAGGCAAGGATGAGAGATAGGATAAGACAAGATCATGACAAGTGTCTTAATCCTATCACATGAGACAACTAACTCGTAACTACCTAGGAAAGTGTAAATTCTATATAAGACAACTAAGACTTCTAGAAGATACAACTAATATCCTAAGTAAACATAACATGTGAATTAAGTCCTCTAAGTCCCTAGTAACGGAATAAACTAGGTACAAGACTTATTCACACCCACACCCCTCCTTAAGTACAAATTAGGGAGGAACAAACCAATGCAAGAATACAAAAGATGGGTCTCGACAACAAGTCTTGATGAGGTACCCATGTACAAAACAAAAAACTCTCACAAGTGGAGAAAAGGAGAAAAACCCTGTGGGAGAAAACTCCTCTACAAAAGAGAGAAAAAGTTGAAAAAGAAAACTGAAAACTAAAGAAGGAAGGATGACTCCTCAAGACCCCACAAGGACAACTTCCTTCATCCCAAACATCGATCACAATTGAAGATAATGAGGCAATGCCAAAGGTTTAGTGAAGATGTTTGCAACCTGTTGATCTGTAGGCAAATACTCCAAGCTAATAACACCATCCTGGATGAGCTGCCTGATGAAGTGCATGTGGATCTTAATATGCTTAGTGCATTGATGCTCCATTGGGTTGTGAGAGATATGAATGGCACTCTAATTATCACACCAAAGAGTAGTGAGTTGAGTGGATGGGAATCCAAAATCAGTCATCAACTAACGAAGCCACAAAACCTCCTGTCTAGCCAACACTGCACCTCGATACTCAGCCTCTATCGATGATAATGCAATAGCATACTACTTCTTGCATGACCATGCAATCAGACAAAAAATAAGGCAAAAGACAAAGCTAGAAGTAGACTTCCAATCCTTGACATCACCAGCCCAATTTGAGTCAGTGAATCCCACAATCTGAGATGCACCTGAAGTGTAGTGAATGCTGAAATGAGAAGTAACCCAAATTTATCTCAAGATACATTTGGCAGCCTTCCAATGACTCTCATGAGGCTCCTGTGAGAAGTGAGAGACAAGTCCAACCACAAAGGAGATACCAAGATGACTGTGTGTCAAGTACAAAAGGTTTCCAACCAACTACCGATACAAGGTAGGATCAACTGTAGGAGTAGTGCAACTGGTAGACAATACAACACCTGAATGGAATGGAGTGGGGACAGGCTTGCAATTAGCCATGACAAATCTTTGAAGCAAATCAAGAGCATAATTCTGCTGGAAAATGAAGATCCCCTCAGAAGTCTAATGAACTTGAAGACCAAGGAAGTAATGCAAAAGACCAAGGTTAGTCATATCAAATTGCTCCATCAATGCTTGTTATGTACTTTGAATTGAATGGAAGTAGAAATCCCTATGAGAATCAAATCATCCACATAGAGAACAAGTATGAGAATATCCTCTCCATGTCTCTGAGTATAAACTATGGGATCATAATGGAAGTGAGTGTAGCCGAAAGCAAGCAAGAAACTATCCATCTTCTCATACCAAGCCCGAGGGGCCTGTTTGAGACCATATAATGATCGTTGAAGCCTACAAACAAGTAAAGAGTCCTACAAAAAACTTGGTGGCTACTCCATATAGATCTCCTCATGAAGATACCCATGCAAGAAGGCACTCTTTACATCCATCTAAAACATTGACCATCCCTGTGATGCAACTATAGCAAGGACAAGGTGAATAGAATCCATCATAACAATAGGAGAAAAGGTTTCAGAATAGTCAATTCCTTCAACCTGAGAAAACCCATTTGCAACAAGATGAGCCTTGTACTTGTTAATGGAACCATCTATTGCATACTTGGTACGATACACCCAGTTGCACCAAACCAACTTTCTTCCCTTAGGAAGAGGAACAAGATCCCAAGTATGATTCTTCATCAAAGAAGAATACTCATTAGCCATAGCACTATCCCATTCTGGAATTTCTGAAGCATCTAAAAATTCTAAGGATCATCTAAAATAGCATGACTCAAAAGACTGATTCTTGAAGTCTAAGAACGAGTGCTGCGAGTGTCTGTGGGATCACCAACAAGAGGACCAACCTCCTCAAGAGTAACTTGATCCCATCATGGCCTAGTGGGAGACTAAGGAGGAGGTGCATCAAGACCATCATCAAAATCTTCCTCAACTAGAAAAGCATCATCAACTGAAGAATATTGAGTAGGTTGTGATGAAGAAGAAGTCGAAGGAGGATTTGACTGGGTGAATGACTCAACAAACTAAACATCACATTGGAAATGAACCTCTTGTGTGTCAGGATCAAACAATCTATATGCCTTCACATCCTCACAATAGCCAACAAAGATGTACCACTGACTCTTCTGCTCCATTGATTTACGTCTACCGTCTAGAATGAATGCACAAGCCTCACTACCAAATACTCTAAAGAAGGATACATTAGGCTTGAGATGAGACCAAGCCTCCTCAGGGGTCATATTTTGCACTGCCTTATGGGGCATATAGTTCTGAATATAGTTGGCACAATTAACAACTTTGGCCCAAAAAGCTGGAGCCATGGATCTAGATTGAATCATACAATTGGCCATTTCCTTGAGAGTCCTATTCTTTATCTCCGCCACACCATTCTATTGAGGAGTGTAAGGAACTATGTGCTGACGAAGAATAGCATGCTCACTGTAAAAGTCCTAAAATGCCTGATTGACATACTCCCCCCATTATTTATGTCTATTTGTCGAAGAGAAAAACTTGACTGCTTCTCCACAAATGTTTTAAAGGTCTTGAAGTTGGTGAGAACTTCACTCTTGAGCTTCAAAAAATAGACCCATGTCCATTGGGAAAAATCATCAATGAATGTGAGCACATATTTAGCCCCTGAAAAAGAAGGGGTTGGGAATGACATGAGATCACTCTGGACAACCTCAAGGGGTGTGGTTGCACGAGTAGCTTGACCCTTAGGAAAAGGATCTTGATGTTGCTTGCGAAGAATACAACCTTGAAAAAAACCACCCATGCAAGAGATCTTATGAAGATCAAGCACTAAGTTATGCGCTTACATCTGGTGAAGATATCTGTAGTTCAAGTGCCCAAATCTTTCATGCCAAAGCTTGCTCATCAAATCAACATGAGAAAAAAAATAAGAACCCAATGATCCCTGCAGCAACAACCTTCTCAGGATCCTTCATTTGTCTAATAGTCACAGTCTGTGGAGTAAACTCAACTAACTTCCCATCTCCAGAATGACAAATCTGATATATGGAAAGTAGATTCGTTGAAATATTAGGAAAAAAGAAGAACATCCTCAATGCACCCATCTAGCATTTGAATAGAGCCTGTCCCCAAAACTAGAATCTGTGAAGAGTTCCCAACTGCAATTTGATATGTAGAAGTATGAACAATGGAATCAAGAAGATCACGTGAATTGGTCATGTGATGTGAAGCACTTGAATCAAGAATCCAACTGTCTGAAGATGAATGAATGGCCCATGCTGAAAGAGCTTGACCTTTGCCCATGGAAGAAGGCTTATCCATTGAAATGTTGTGCTTCTTCATAGCTTCCTCCAAGGCTTCCGATCTCTTAAAACAACGGGTTGCATCATGCCCAGTTTTTCCATAAAATGAACAAGGATCTCCTTTCTTTTTCTTGGACTTGGAAGAAGAATCTCTAGAGGTAGAGGAAGAAGGAGATGGAGTGGACTTATGATTGTTCTTCAACTTCATTTTGGAGGGATTCTCACTACCTAGAGATGATTCTACTTTGGGCTTCTTCTTATTCTTTCCTTTACCCTTGGATGATTGAGCCATTAGAGAATGATTTTTAGAATTAGGTAGGGCATCCAATTAAATCAACTTTGCCTCTTCCCTAGTAAGATGCTCAAAAAACAACTCAAAAGAGGGAATTTTGTAATCTTTCCCCATTGCATCCATAGTTGAATAGAAAGTAGAAGGAAACAATTGATAAGGGCCCTTTAACTTAGACAGAATCAAGAAGATACATTCATCACTAGATATATCATGCCCACATCCTTTCAATTGTGACAAAATCATCCTGAATTGTGCAAGAAAATCTTGAATTGAAGGAAATGCATTAGGAGAGAGTGATTGTAGATCTGCTTGAAGTTGCAAGGCTCTGAAATTATTTTTTTTACCATACAATTCTTCAAGTTTATCCCAAACATTCTTAGGTGTTTTACACTCTGAAATATGAAACAACAAGTTATCATATACATGTAAGCTAATGAGCCCTTTTTCTTCATCCATTTTAGATCTACAGACAAATTTTTCATAATCCCTTGTGAATTCAAGTTGTTCTGCATCTAACATTGTCCATAGACCCTTAGATTGTAACAATTGAGTCATTTTTAGCTTCCATGTATGATAATTGTGTGGAGTGATTGGTTCAATTTTCCTTAGATCCCCCATGAACACCAAAATAAAGAAGACAATGTGGCACTTAAATTGTTCCTTTCACCCTCCCACAATGTATTAAAACTCAATTTGCAAACCCCCCAACAAATTACAATGAAGAATTTTTGCAATTTTTACAAGTGACAAGCTCAAATCAACTGTTTATAACACATGGTGATTTTTACAATTAAAAAAAAAAAAGAGCTTGCCAAAACTGAAAAAGAAGGTTACATATAGATTCCTTGTGATTTTTTGAACAATTTCAATTTTTTTTTTTTCCAAAATTTGACTTCATTTGCAAAAATTATGCCAATTCCAAGCAATGAATGCACTTGTACTTGGGTACATGTGCAGGATCATGATGGGCCAAAAAGTGGCAATATGATGGGTATTTATAGGATATGGCTGCTGAATTTTGTTTTACCCTAAATTGATGAAATGAAAAGGGTTTTTAAAGGAGATTCTCAGCTTTCCACCAATATAAATTATGCTTTACTTTGAATTTAATAAATAATTATTATTCATTTTCTATTTCAATTACAACTAAAGTCCTGATTGATAGGCTAATTGAAAAACATTTATAGCTTTCAAATGGTATCACATTTTTTGAATTTGAAACATGTGTCACATTCTATGCTTCGCATACTATAAGATTAAAAAAAGAAAAAATGAATTTCATGAAGTTTTGACCAAGTTAAGGTGGTCAGACATACAATCTTTTTATATTTTTTAAAAGTTGTAATAAAAATTTCATAATTAATTATTTACTTGGAAAAAACTACAAAAATATGCATCACATCTTGACATGAGTCCTCTACTGATATCTAAAATATTATAAAAAATATTATCATTTTATTGTGGTTAGGGTGGTGAAACAAACACCTACTTCTTATTTTTTCCGAAATTTAAGTACTCTGCATTGAAATTTCAAATTTTCACCAAATAGATTTTTCTTATTTAAAATAAACCTAGTAGTTTAGAAACTACATTCAATTTAGTACACATTCTTTTTTTACATATTTTTGAAATAATATAGATAAATTATTCAAATTTTTTACGTCAAGTTGCCTAACTCTGATTTTTCTAATTTTTTTGCCACTTAAGGGCCTATTTTTTCCATGATGATCTTGCACATACCCACCTTCAAGTAGAAAAAATGGCATAAAATGTCAAAATCTGGAAAAATCACCTGCACCTCTATGAAGATCATCGAACCAGCTTTTCGACGATATCTCGTTTTCAAAAATCTGACGCTGTAGCGAAAAGTTATGCAAAATTGAAAAAACGGCTTGAAAAAGGAACCTTCAACACTAAACATGGGCAAAAATAGCGCTAAATAGGAGCAAAAATTAAGCCCTTGGAAGGCTGGCCCTCGGTCCTCCACGTGACCCCGTGCACAGGCTGAGGAAAAATTTGGCGGTTACAAAACCACTAGTAGTTTAGGTGGATGTTGGTCACATTGAGCAGTCTACGCCTAGCGGTTTGACTTTCTTTGGCTGTTTCTTGATGGTGGGTGGCGGTTGCTGGTTTGAGAAACCACTGAGTGTTAGCGGTTGTCTTAACCACTCGACAGTGGCTTAATAATAGTTCGTAGAATTTAATATCCGCGACTGTTAAATTAAGAACACCGACACCTTTTTCAAAAAATGCTTTAAATTTAGAGCGCTTAAAAGCGCTTTCATATATATTTTTTATTTTTTTTAATTTTTTTTGAAAAATTTCAAAATAACTGCCAAATAAAGCCGAAACTGATTTTCTTTTAATAAATTTCTAATGATGATGCATACCTTCAACCTGGGAGGCTATACAACCTCTTGGGTAAATTTTTTTTTGCCCCAAAATCAACTTTTGCCAAATATAAGAAAATTATATATCAAAAAACTTAGAAATGACCACCTAGACGCAATGACAGGCTTATTTTTTGCCCAAAATACTCCTATAAAAGGTTGTTCACCAAATATGAGCTCCAAACCCTTCTTTTCCAAAGTTGCAAATGGTGATGAAATTAAGTGAAACAAAAGCCAAATCTAACTTTCTCGAGCCTCCTAGACGCAATGGGACAACCTAAAATAGCTGCAATCACCAGATCTCACCAAAATGCATACATGCAATATAGGATACAAGAAACTCAAATCACAATAGAAATTGATGGAAACTCTCTAATGAAAAAAATGGTTCAAGGGGCTTGCCAGATTCAAAGCTCTAATACCATTTTGAAGTGATTAACCCAAGATCTTCAATCTACAACACCAAATAACCTCCACAAGAGATAGAGAGAAGAAACAATGGAAGATGCACATATAGAGACCCATTCACCCCTTGGCGAATATGTCCTTAAATAGAGCCTAAAAACCACTTTTGGAGCCAGGTAAACACCATCCTAACCTTCTCAGGTCTATTGGTCAATGGTAGTTTTGTCATTATTATCATAATACTTCATGTTTAAAGTGTTAGATCTCATATATTTGATTTTTAATGCACTTTTATTCTTCTCCCAACACTATTGTTCAGTCATTTTCTCATAAGGAAGTTATGGAAACATAGTGTCAGACCTAGGGTTTACTCACCTTGAGGGTTGTGAGTAAATTCTAACCATTTGTGACACTATTCCTCTTCCTATTGAACATGGGTAAATCTATTTGTGAGTAGGTGGTTGCCCCCTTTTTCTTTTGGCATAGGTACCTCATTTTAGGTCTAACTATATTCATCACCCATTTTTCCCTTCATTTCATTTTGGTGAATGTAACATTGTACATCTTAAATTATGATTTGGAGACATTCACAACCCTAGATCTAGGTTTGCATTAGTGTCCTTTACATTGCATTTAGGGTTCAATTTTTCATGTTTGCAGCATTTAAATTGACAAAAAAGCATAAATTTTACATTACATTTGCATACATCTTGGATTGTAGTTGCATCAAGAGTGTCTTTCAGTCATTTAGATTAGAATTTCAGTCCAAATTGCATGTCAACTTTTTCACTATTTTTCACTATTTTCACTTGCATTAAGACACCTAATACATGAAAAATCTGTCACAAAATTCACAATATGCAACTTGAAACAAAGAACTCAAAAATTAAATGAGAAACATGGGAAAAGTGTATTTGTGATTAGGTGGTTTCCCCCTTTTTCTTTTGGCATAGGTCCCTCATTTTAGGTCTAACTATATTCATCACCCATTTTCCCCTTCATTTCATTTTGGTGAACGTAACATTGTACATCTTAAATTCTGATTTGGAGACATTCACAACTCTAGATCTAGGTTTGCATTAGTTTCCTTTACATTGCATTTAGGATTCAATTTTTCATGTTTGCAACATTTAAATTCACAAAAATTCATAAATTTTACATTACATTTGTATACATCTTGGATTGTAGTTGCATCAAGAGTGTCTTTCAGTCATTTATATTAGAATTTCAGTCCAAATTGCATGTCACCTTTTTCACTATTTTTCACTATTTTCACTTGCATTAAGATACCTAATACTAGAAAAATCTGTCATAAAATTCACAATATGCAACTTGAAACAAAGAACTCAAAAATTAAATGAGAAACAAAACCTTTAATTTTTCCATCCCTATACAAAGATACATTCGTGCTTGGGTGAACCTGTCCTTGTATAGATGTTTTTTCAAATTTATGGGCATCATTTTGTCTCAGTTTGCTATATTTCATTTTATTGTCAGATCTGTTTTTCAGTTTCAAAAAATTGAAAATTTTGTACTTTCTTGCATTAAGTTCAATTGGTCAAATTAAGTGCATTGTTTGAAATCAAAATTGGCATTAAAAATACATTATTTTCAGGTTTTTGCATAGCAGAATCAATAAATTATCTTGCTTCAAATTTAAAAATTGCAAAATCTTTTTACACACTTGCATTGTGATTCCTACTTTTAGGTGTTTATTACATTTTTATAGTGTCTTTTCTCTATTTTGGGTGCACTTTAGGTTTTGTGAAACTTGTATGATCTTCACAACCTAGTGTGCTATTGCCAATACTTTAGTGAGATGTAGTTTGAGACTCATGCCATTCCACACTAGTACATCTATTATGGATCTTGAGTTTTGTAACTCTTTCACTCATAGTGTTGACACTAGTCAATCCATTATGGACCATATCTTTGATACCACATTTCCCATGACTACTTTCCCAACAACCAATTTAGTTGATATTGACACAATGGTTGCTAATGTCCCTCAAGAGAAAATAAAACAAATGGATGCAACCTTAGAAAATTTGAAAAACTTTGTGAGTGCTAAATATTTTGTTGGTACTGCGGTTCTTGTCATAGATAACATGAGGAGGATGCTTGATAATGAATAAGGAATATAAATTATGCATAGCCTAACTCATATAATTTACAGTCATGTTCCTACAATGACCAATTGTGCTCAAAATTTGAGGTACACACAAAGTCAAGGTGGAAATCAAATTACTCCCCCTACAACTGTGGCTTCTATTCCTACATATGCTCACCCAACTGTTACTACAACAAGTGAACCCACTAGCAATACCAATACAAGTTTAGGAATTTCCGTTGGGAATCCTTTTAGTTTTTTGAATTAAAATCTCATATCTCCTAACCCATCACTCATCACAAACTTGTAATTCACTTGTCCTCCAAATAAATATAAAACACCCCCTTATGATTTTGTCTTTGTTGTCAAAATTTTGGGACCCCCCCTTTTTTTTCTGAACTCACGCCCATAGTAAATTTTGGCTAAGTCTTTTTTGGGTGGGGTTTTGCTAAGTGTTTATAACTTGGGTGACATTTCATTATTTAGTCTAACTCTTCACTTAACCATCAAAAATCGTCATTCGGTCAATTTTGAACTCGGGCGATGTTTTATAATTTTGTTGCAACTCATCACATTAATTTGAAATCAGTGTTTAGAATTTTCTAATTACACCTTGAATAAGATTTATAACATATTTTACTGATGTGTTGCATGTGAATTAGTATAATCAGTGAACATATAGAACACATGGAAATCACAAAAGAAAAAAATCCATATGACAAGAGAGAGAGTTGATAATGGAGTTCACCAAACTCTGGCTACATCTCTGGATCTGTTTGAACACGAATCATTTTATTCCTTCTTATGCAAGATGCTAGGACCTTCTCACAAGTGTTTACATAAAGAACTACCTTCTCCTTAACCAAGGATTCAAGAAGGCACTTCACACAAGTGACCTTACTCTAGACATCAAAAGGATAAATTCCTTACAATGCAAGCTTCTACATAGCTCTCTCAAAACTCCTACAAATCTTCGAGCCTCAAACTAAGCCTATAATTATTCTCCCAAGAATTTAATCTTCTGAATGAGAGAATTCAATCCAAGAATGTGATAATGAAAGCTCTCCTTGGCTTCTCCTTTTATACTTGAAGTTTTCCCATTTGGGCTAAAACTTCCAAAATTCGTAATTATCCCCTTTAGGGAAAACTCAAAACAATTTCCCAATTTTTAAATAACAATTAACAACCCCCCTTAATAAAACATTTAGATTTGTTTTTAAGACCTTGTTCTATTATATTTTCAGGCTTTTTGTTGGTGGGATTGTTTTTTTTTTTTAGCTTTGGAGGGTTAATTATTTTAATTTTAGGGGTAATCAGTTTAGCATTCTTAACCAAAACTAACAGATCCCCTATAAGTCCACGACACCATACAATGGTGGAATGGCGGCGAAATATTTTGGGCGGCGGGTGGTTGAGAGTTCAACCCCCGCCGACCTTTTTGTTTTATTTCCACCATTTTTTGGTAGGTATTGAACAAAACAAAACTGACACCTTATACCTATGAGGAACATGCGCATGGTGCAATGGTAGATGAAGGTGTTGGCAATGTGAGGATCGGTGGTTCGACCCCCACTATAGGTTTTCTTTAAACAAAATCATAATTGCCTAGAGGAGAAGGAGTACGGGGTGGCATATGGAAGATTCTGGTTGTGCCACGTGTTATACTTTGATTGGCTTAAAATGCCGCATCACCCTGCCAACTATGTTGCATGTTGGATGCCACGTGTGCTGTCGATTTAGACATTGACTGGACGGTACGAAATGCCACATATCGAGACTTGATTGGTCCTTACAGGTGATGTCATCACCTTGCCATGTGTCACGCTAAGGTTGGTCCACCTCATCTGCCATACAATATGGGCATGTGACATCAGCATGTTGATGTCATCAACTATATCTTTTGGTTAACATGGTCAACCACAAAGTTTGACTTGCGATATCTCAGGCGTATAGACTCCATTTTCAATGAAACGAACATCGTTGGGTTCATGTCATCGAGCTATTTGATTTGAAGTTTCTTTCAACTGATTCCAATTCGCTCAATTGTTTTGCCTTTCTAGACATCCTCAGGTGCCTATTTGACCCAAACTTTGACTAGCAATAACTTGGGCGTACATACTCCTTTTTTTCCCATTCAAGTTGCATCATATTCTATTTTCTATGCACTTTGACATGGTGTTGATTTCGAGGGCATCTAGAATAGTTGAATTTTCATGTTCTCAAGAGCCACCTGGATCAGACCTCCCCACAAAAGAACTTTTGGACTCAAAAGTGTACTGCTCCTTTGAAACATGGCTCGGATCACCTTTGCTGCCACCTCTTAAGCCCCACTATAGTACTACTACTGAATTCACCTTCAACAACTTGGCTCCAATCCTATCCCATGTTGATACTGTCACATTTTCCCTCTAAGGGTCTTACACTTTGACAATACCAGAAAGCATACATTGCTACATCTGCTTGCTAGGGCCTTACACTTTAGCAATGCATCGTCAACATGAGCTTTCCTATTGCCGCATCTACCTCTAGAGTCTTACATTTTTGCAACACTACGACTTCAAAACTCATTAAGATGTAGTCCAAAATGGAACTTTACATACCAAAAGTAAGAAGAATACCGAGCATGATTAACCTATCTCTTGGCGCTTCTCATGGTGGTGGTTCTCATTCTACATCAACATCAGGAATATTCTGGCATGACTCTGATACTCCTCCTCACTTATAAACTACTCGAGCAATGGTAAACTGTGCCTCATCCTGATACATTCCTTCACCTTTGTTCTTCAGAATGGCCGATTAAAGGCTTCACCATTCAGCTCTGTCTCTGTTTGCTGTAGCAACATGCCAACAAGGCCATAGAAAAAAGGCCTTCAAGGGATTTGATCATCATCTGACTAAGTCTTCAAGCTGAGAACATACTGGCAACTTTTGACCATTCTTTGCATCTTTGAGTCCCAATGTGGAGTGATAATCTAGATCTATCCACCTTTTATTGAATTTCATCAAGTGCTTTTCTTCCCTAAATAGGAACAAAGGACATCTTCTCACGTCGAGAATTGTCATCGACTGAGCACTCTTTAGTTTCAAAATCTGCAATTCTGCATAAGAAGTCTTCAAGCATTTTCTTTTTTGATTACAAGAGATAGCCTTATAAAATATCAATCAAAGAAAAATACTTCATGCAAACATGCATAATGATTATATTACAAAAACCATGTCTATTTGTATCACCTAGCTCATAATCACAATGTGATATTATTCTTGAGCAAATAAACATAAAACAAAGTTGACACAACTACATAGTTGACATGTTTTCCCATCTCGTACGAAGCTGAACAAAGGAACTTTCCTCTTCCAACTACTCCTATTTTTGCTAAGGCTCTTCGTGGACTGCCTTAGGGATGGTCACCATAGGTTTTTCTTTTACCTCTATAGCCTCCTGTTGACTAGATTCCTTCAGTGAATGTTGAAGCTCTGGGTGCAACTTCCAACACTTCTCAACCCAATGCCCACTGATTTTGCAGTGAGTACAATAATTTTGGGTTTTTCCCTATGTTGTCATTTCCTTCTTTAGAGTGGAACATTGTAGGTCTACTACATGCATTTCTGTCTCCTTCGCTTGCATGAACAAATTGCAATGAAGTATTTTTAGAATAATCAACCTTTAATTGTCAAGAACATATGGTTTGTAGTTCTCCTAAAAACACTTCTCCTAGGGAGGATATCATGATGAAAAACAAGGATAACATTGACAATAATGATATTATGTGCTTAGAAGAAGATGAAGAGCCCATGTTAGACTCTTATTTTCCAAGGGATGTTAATATTATGGGTATGTGTAGGATCATGATGGGCCAAAAAGTGGCGATATGATGGGTATGTGTAGGGTATGTGGCTGACAACTTTTTACCAAAATTGATGAATGGGTTTTAGGAGATTATCAAATTTCACCAATATAAATTATGCTTTACTTTGAATTTAATAAATTATTATTATTCATTTTCTTGAATTATTACTAAAGTCCGATTGATAGGCGATTGAAAATATTTATAAAATTAAACGATCACATTTTGCGAATTTGAATTCACATTCTATGCTTCACATACTATAGGATTATTTTTTTTTTAATTTCATGAGTTTTAACTGTTAAGGTGGTCGATAATGAGTTTTTATTTTTAAAGTTTTAATAAAATTTCATAATTAATTATTTGTTGAAAAAAAATACAAAAATATGCATCACATCGACATGCGATTATTTTGTAATTTTTCCAAGTACTAATTAATTATGATTTTTTATTACAACTTTAAAAAATATAAAACTTGTATGTTTGACCACCTTAACTTGGTCAAAACTTTATGAAACTCAATTTCCTTTTAATCCTATACTATGCGAAGCATAGAATGTGACACATGTTTCGATCCAAAATTGTGATATCGCTTTGAAAGCTATAGATATTTTAATCAACCTATCAATCAGACTTTAGTCATAAATCAAATATAAAATTAATAATAATTATTTATTAAATTCAAATTAAAATAATTTATATTGGTGGAAAGTTGAGAATCTCCTTTAAAAACCCTTTTTGTTTCATCAATTTTGGGTAAAAAAAAAGTCATCAGCCACATACCATACACATACCCATCATATCACCATTTTTGGCCCATCATGATCTTGCACATACCCTTATACTCTCTCAATACAAAAGAATAGGGATAAAGTGAACCCTTGTTTCAACAATGGCTCAGGGGTTAATGTGTGTAGTGTGACCCTTTTGGATAGGCTTCACGTTGATAAATCAAACATTCAACCTGCCTCTTTATTTATTAGTGGATTTGAGAGTGTAGGAAAGAAACCACTTGGTGTGATCACTTTACCTATTACAATTGGAATGGCCACATTGGAAACAATGATCCATGTTATATGCTATTTCATATAATCTTATTTTAGGCAGGCCATGAATTCATGAAATGAATGGGGTGCCTTCCACTCTTCATCATAAAATGAAGTACATTTACAACAACAAAGTGTACATACTTGAAGCCGACCCTAAACCAAACAATTGCTTGAACATTGAGAAAAACAAACAAAATCATTGAAACACATAGAAACCATCTACACAAGTTGAACCCATGCAAGGAAAAGAAAAACAATTGACAAAACCACGAAGCTCTTAGAAGATGATTGGGGTTCCTTAGATTTTGAACATACATTCATGGGAAAGTACAAGATCATAAATGAAGATTCAAATACGAGACATGAAAAAGCAGTAATGTCAACTTAAAACTCAGACGACCCTTTAAAAGCATCCACCTCAACCACTTCTAAACACAAGACAACAAATTACACAACAAAATTTGACGAACTTAACAATGAACAACCAACTAATCCAAAAGCAATGAAATTTTTTTATGGAAAAGGTTATGAGCTTATGAAACAACTTGGATATAGTGGTAGAGAACAAGGTATCCATGTCCCCATCGATCCTCACATGCAAGAAACAACTCATAGTCTTGGTTATTTTCCTTTCATATAAATCACCAAGCCTTCACTCAACATCAACACTATCAAAAAACACCCTTCTAAGACAACTTTAATGGTAGTACCTCTTGAACTGATAGACACTAGTGGTCTTGAAAGTGCTCCTTCACAAGACATGTAACAAATAAAGGAATATTTTCTTAACATCAATGTCATCTCACAAAAGCAAATGATTTAAGTTCATTAGATTTTACACCCTCCTGTAATGCAGAGAACAAAATCTTGACATCTCAAGAGTCTTGCATAGGTATGAACTCTAAGCAAGAGATATCTTTGTTGCATTATAAAGGAACACCTTCTACTATTGATCAAGAGGGTATCTTGTCGAGAATCCTCCAAGAGAACTTGATATCTCCACTTGCAAGAACTCAAAAGAAATTTTATTACTAGACTTCATTTTGTGCCTATCATAGAGTTCATGGTCATGCTACTAATGAATGTAAGATTTTTAGTAGTAAAATCCAACATCTTAAGGAGTTTGTTGTTCTTCCTTATGTGGGGGCACCTAATTCCTCTAATTGATACTAATTCTCACTCTACCATGCATCTCATCAATCATTTTGGCTCACCTTTATCCTGCACTAAGTGGGGGCAAGGGGGTTAGGTAGCCTTGTCCTCATATGTCACCTGCCATTGTCTCTTTTGGCTAGCCATTAACCTTTAATGAACATAAAGAGAAAGCTTGGGATGTGGAAAACATGCCTTAAGTTTCCTCACACATGAAATACTACCTTTTTCATGACGTAGCTTATAGGAAACATATGACCCGGCATAGGGATTTCCTAGTTAGCTCTCATGTCTCCTTCTATTGTAAAGAAATTTCTCATAGTAATGGTATTAGAAACCACTTTAAAGTGGGGGAATACATCGAAACTCACATTTCATTGTGTGATTTTCTTTTTTCTTGCAATACATTAATACTCACATTTCATCGTGTGATTTTCTTTTTTCTTGCAATTTCCTCTCTTGGAAACATTAGGTACAATATTGCCTAGGATGAGACCTTGCACTTGTCTTCTCTTGGAAACAAGATGAGATGATTTGCACTTATCCTCTCTTGGAGACATTAAGCATGATGTTCCCTAAGATGATACCTTTCATGAACTTTAAGAAAAATCCATTTGAACATTCCTTACACCATTTTTCATTTACAATGTCTATGAGTGTCAAGCATACAAAGTTTTGCTTACCTCATAGAGCACAAAGACCATTTTTTGTGGTGCTTTATTAAAGTTATAAGTATGTATAACTTTGGTATGGTTCAAGCAGCAAGCCCATTCCAAGGCATGACTTTCCCCATAGCCACTTGCGTGTGTGTGAGTGCATACAAGCCATGAGTGTATGTTTCTCACCTTTTCAGACTTCTCACCTGGCAGATAGCCAAGAGTTTTGTTGCCTCAGAGTGAGTATGCATTTTTGGATAAACAACCTATATCTAATCCACAACGTGAAGGGAAAATAGTCAAATCTTGATCCACCTTTTTATTTTTTCTTTTCTCTTCCTTCTAGTTCTTGCAATTGTATGATCATGTATCTTTTCTTACTACAAATCATTCACCTTGTGCATGTCCTTTTGTGCTTATGTTGGTTTGACTTAGGAACTTGGATCCTGGGGGTTTGACCGATGCCTTGATCTTTGTCATTCTTTGTCATCTGCATTTGTTCACTTGGACTCCTCTTGAATGTCTACTTTAGTGTGCGTTTGGAGCAAGTTCATCCTCTCACTAAAGTGGGGGCTAAATGTGTCACAAAAAAATGTATCTCTTTCTTGATATGGGAATAATTAACGACAATTTGGACTTAATGAGGCCTTGATTTAGTGTTGTGAGGTGTTTTACACATCTACATTAGGTCTTGGGCCCTTGCAAACTGAATAAAATGCATCTAACAATGTCTTGTAAAGGTGTTGTAAAGTGTTGTTAAAGACTTTCACACTTTTCTAGACTAATGTACCTATTTTTCCCCAAATTCAATGTTATAAAATGTATTTAATTCCATTCTTACATTAATCTAGAAGGCTTGTAAATTAAACCTAATTCTAATCTTGTCTTGTAATGTGTTTTACACATTCACATTGGATGTTGTGCCTTTCTAGGCTATGTGGACCTCATTTTAATGATGTAAAGTGAATTTAATCACACTTTCACATTGAACTTTGTGTCCCTAGCCATAATTACCCTTTACATCATCATTAATAGGCCCCTATGGCCCCATATTATGCATCCCAAGGCTTATTTTGATCAAAGACCTGATAAAATCAACACAAAAACTAAAATACTTCATTCCTTGACAATCTAGCTAGAAAAAGAGCCCTTGTGGGACCAAGTTGCCCATCTAGGTGAATTAGTCCCATTTAGGTGGGACTAAGTCACCCAACTTGGCAACTTAGTCCCATTTGGGCTATTTTCGAGGTTTGGGTGGGAAAAATTGAATTTTAAGTTTATTTTTCCTTCATGTTGGCCTTGGGGATCAAATTATCGGGCATTTTAGGAGGATTTCCTATATAAACTATTAGTTGGCCAAATTTGCACCCCTCTGCTAAGCTATGAAATAACTCAGCAAATTTGGACTAACATGGGACTACTTTTAGGTTGTGGGTGTCCTATTGTGAAAGTAGACCTCCAGATTATGGGTTGGCTCCCATTTTGATGGTGGCACCTAAACTATTCCTTGCTGAGTAAAAGGGAGAAAGAAACATGAAAAGAAAAACTAAACCACTATGGTGATGCACCTAATGATTTCTCAGACATATAAAGCTGCTTTAACATACAATCTCATCAAAAAATCAGCTTAACTTAACACAACTCAAATATTTAACATATCAATGTATAAGTATTTTGTAAGGAAGCTTGGTTCTTTTAACATTTCTAAAGGAAAGGAAATCTTTCACAACTGAAAAGAATATTTGAACTAGTGCACAACTTACAACCTATAGAAATACATGTTTATTCTACCTAAAGGTGCTAAAATGAGACAAGCATTGAAGGAGTTATCAAAACTCACAATAACATTCATCAATCACCACACTGCACTCAATAAAGTAGCTTCTAATAAGGTAAAACACTAAATTTCCTTAACAAAAATGGTGTCAAATATTGCTATACATGTCTGATATTGAGTCGCAATGTTGTCCTCTACCTGAAAAAAAGATCCAAAGTAAGCTACAATGCCCTGCAGAAAGAAAGAAAAGAACCCCCTAAAACTAAAGTTTGAAGATACTTAAGCAATTTTGAAACAACTTCCCACACAAGTCCTTCTGGAAAACCTAAGTCGGATGCAACATAAAGGACAAAAAAGAACCTTCTAAAATCACTCCAAAAGGCCTCCAAAGTGTAGAAAAGTCAACCTCAGACCATAGTCACACTAAAAATGTGAAAAAACTGCCTCCAAAAGGTCCATCTCCTCCAAAACAGTCAAAGATGACCCACACACTAATCCCACATGTTGGTCAATATTTCAAATCCTCCACATGCCTCCAAACTATTCCGACTCATGATTTTTATGTTTGCAAAGCACAAGATTCAAAAACATCTCATGAATGAATCATAAAAACACATGCCTTTTCATTTTTGCATTTAAAATAACATTTAATTAAATGGCTTATAATTACACCATTTAATTAAATGTTTTACATTTGAAAATAAAATGCAAAAAATGAAAAATTAGGCTTAACATATCCCCTCACTTACTCTTTGAAAACACATGCTCTATCTTGCATTATATACATTATTGAATAAGTGATTAATAAATCCATCACTTGATAATGCATTTTTATATTTCAACTTGATGCAAATAAAGCATCAGACATTGCTTTGGACAAAAGAAAAAATACATAAGTCATTTTTTGCGTTCCTAGACAAATGTATTAGTTTTTGATGCAAATGTTTAATCATAAGGCAAAAAATACCTTAAGTTAGTCAACATTTTTAGTGTAAAAACCCTAAAACAAAAGAATGGGGAAAATTGCAAAAGTCACATTCTTTTTTGCTCGAGCTTTCTAGAGAATTCTCACCTAGCCACCATAGGGTTTTCATTTTGGAGCATCTCTTTGAGTGATCTAAGGGGCATTTTAGTAGATTTGTAAGCAAAAAATCAAAGAACAACTCGTGGTACATCTTTTTTCAGTTTCATTTACTGTAGGAAAATGCTTAAATTGAGCTCGAAATGTTGAGAACTTGTGAATACTTGTTACATGCATTTCTTCATGATTTAAATGTATCTCTGTGTATACATTTTTTCATTTTCTCACTGTAACATTTTTGTAGAAAAGGTGCATTTCGAGTTTTGGACTTTATTTCGTGCTCAACCACAAAGTACATACTTTTTGTCCTCCCTCATGGTTGCAGCCTCACATCAGCAACCCCTTCACATTCTCTATAGATTTAAAAAAAAACGTGGGCATTTTGATTTTCTCACTGTGACAACCTTCCTTTATTGATAAAATCATGCAAGATTATAATATGAATGAGATTTCATGAGGGGTCCATTAGTTGAAACAAAATCTACCTCTATCAATTGTTCCACAAGACAATGCTGCCCCATAAAGAAGAAATGGTTTGCAAAGTGATTTAGTGCCATTGCATAGTACAACCACAACTCTCCACATCTTTTCATTTCTTATGAGTACTACCCCATAACTATTGGTTGAATACTTTTATGATGCTCTGATGGAACAAATATTTTATCACCTATGATAGTGAAATCAGCTAATTCGCTATCATAAGTGATGAGATGTATGTTCAGAAATGAAAAAATATGATCTTTTACATTCTATAGGACACACGACCAATATATCTCAAAATTCCTTTCATTCACTATTCTGGGTTTTCCTATTTTTTGAAGCATTCTCTATTTTAAGAAGAAAGGAATTAGATATCCCTTGAATGCCATTATCATTTCCTTCCTTTGAATTGTTCACCACGATAACATGAGGCTCCCTTGGAGATCACTGCTACCTCTTTCAAATCTGATTCAACTTACTATGGTAACATCTTAGAGAAATTTGGCTTGAAACTTGATTGTTGTCTTCTTACCTTACAGTCATCTTTACTTTATGCTTATCTGGGTAGTGAGGTGTCCACTATATTCTTGCAACATAATCTTTGTACTTCTTCCACTTGAAAATGTAACCTCCTATCACCTTTTGCACCTAATGTCATAAGATTGTAGCCAAGAACTTCTTTAACATAAGATTTTGTATGATGGCAGTCATGGAGTAGTGAACAGAATGAAGCTCCCTTTTGTCACTAAAACTCAAAGTTTTGATTGCACTCAACAAGTGCATGGCACTAATCACTCCTCTGTGATTAACTTTCCTTAGACTGTCAAGTGACCTTCCATAGATAAGATAAGCACCCAAAGCTCAAACATAAGTTGTTGTCCTGAGGTGTATGTTCAATCCATGGTAGAATAATGTGACTATAATTAGAATAATAGGCCTCTCTTATAGCTTTTTACTACTCTTTTGGTCTAACATGACTTGTTGAGTGAGAATAGTTGATAACTTTGATGAATATCTAAGGAAACCTGAGAAAAAATATCATGTCATAGAATTCCATTTAAAGTTGGTCGAGGCATTTCCATTTAAGCTATCACTAAAGGGTGCCATGAATGCACTAGATTCAAAGCATGTTTTAGGACCTCTATGCACACAAATATAGGGAAATTGTTATTTATTTGGGAAGTGATCCTTCCCCTTGTCATTTATTGTCATGTGACAATGCTACTTGAGATGATGGCACTGCCTCTCTCAATTGGACTTTGCTCTGTTCTGCATTTGAGACTTGCACTTACAAAAGTATGCTTTCCTATCAAATACTGTCTCCATTACAAAGGTTGTTATCTCCTAATCTATTTTTCATTGTAATGCATCTATGACTCCTAAATTCCCTGATCACAGTCCTCTTTATTTTCTTTTATCTTTTCTTTTCTTTTTTTCCCTGTAAACAAAGATCTCTTTCTGTAAATTTCAACCTCCTTTACATTTTCATTCTTTTTCTAAGTGGTCAAACGGGCTATGATTGGAACAGGGTGTAAGATAATTAGATTGGGGAAATAGATGATCGTATTAGGAAATGAATGATAGGAGTGGATGAAAAAACACTCATAACTTGGTAAACGATTGCTTGGAATGGATGAACGACTCTCAGGTTATAGAGATGAAAGCTCAAAATGAGTAAACGATTAATCAGAACAGATGAAAAAATCTCAAAACAAGGATATGGATGCTTGGAATGGATGAAAGATTACTTGAAATGAGTAAACAAAGGATCAAAAGGGATGAAAGACTACTTGGAATGAGTAAATGACTGCTCAGAATGGATGAAAGTTCACCTTTTGGTGAAAAACAGGTAGAAATGGATGCTCGAATTAAGTAAATAGGTGCTCAAACTGAGGGGTGATTTCCTTGACCAAGGGGATGATCACTCAATATGATGAAAAGATGTTTGAAATAGGGGGACGATTTCTTGCAATGTGAAAACAAGCAAATGAGTGCTCGAAATGACAGAATGAACGATGAAAAAGGCTATTTGGAAGGTAAAAAAAGGTTGTTTTCAGAGAAAGTTCACCCCACTATAGGGTAGGTTCACCCCTCTAGAGTAAACTAAAGGGAAAGTTCACCCCATTGTAGGGCAGGTTCGCCCCTATGCAGTAAACTACATGGAAAGTTTTCCCCACTATAGTAAACTGTCAGAAAATAGGGAATTGACTTAGACAGAAAGTGCAAATGGACTAAAGGGTGAATTGTGATGACTAAATGAGAATGAAAATGTGTAGATCATAGCAAATGATAGGGTTTTAGGTTCCCAACTAGTTTTTATTTAAATCAGGCAGATGAGCCTGACAAATGATGAAGCAGGTTCACTAGAAGATGGAATAAGTCTTTCGAATGGTGAAACAAGCAATCAAAATGGGAAACGAATGTTTGGAAAGGATGAACAGACATTTGGAATGGGTGAATGGATGCTTGTAATGGTTGAACGAATGCTTAAAATAGTTGAACAAATTCTTGGAATGGTTGAACGGATGCATGAAATGGTTAAACAGAGGTTTGGAATGGTTAGACAGAGGTTTGGAATGGCTAATCAAAGGTTTGGAATGATCAAACGAAGGCTTGGAATGGTTAAACAAAGTGAAATTGATTGTTCAGGGGGTAGGTCCGCCCCACTGTAGGGTAGGTTCGCCCCTCTGCAGTAAACTACAGGGAAGGTCTGCCCCACTATAGAGCAGGTCAAGGAAAGTCCACCCCACTGCAGTAATCTGTAGGGAAAGTCCACCCCACTGCGGGAAACAAAGACTTGGTTTGGATGGAAACGACTATAGAAAAGGTTTAAAATGACAACAATGAGGCTAACTTGTCAAAAGATTTACTGGTTTCACACAAGAAGACATTTTGAAACAAGCACAATCCTATGATTAGTGTTAAGGGTATGGCCAACAAAGGTCTTAATCTAGGATGAATAAGGCTTCTAGGAAGTCCTTGATATACTCTCAGTACGTGAAACTTAAATTGTGAACACCAACCCGTCACAAGTGTGAGTCGGGAACCCTAGCGAGATACTAAATGGATCATACCAACTCTTCACATCTATCTAGGTATCACCCTAGCTTCGACGCTTTTCCAGACACGACGTGACTGGATTGGGGTATAGCTTTGGCTCTCCCCCCTTTCTATACCCTACCAGTACACGTGGTTGGGACCATCCCTTGGGTTGATGAAATCCCAAGCAGGTCCCTCTAAAAAGAAGGCACTAATCATTTCTAGCTACTCCCAAGGCTCACACGAAGTGCAAGGGGAAAGCAAAAACAAACTAATGCCCCCTTGTGTAACACAAAAAATAGATTTATAAACAAAGTAAATAGTGAATTTTACTTCCCCTTAGTTAACTATGTTCCTAGATTAACGAAAACAAGGAAAACTTTTAAAATCTAAATAAATGGATGGCCTTGCAAGCAAATGTTAGTTGTTTTAACCACCGTTCTTTGTCAATTACGAGAATATGATGCAAAATGTTAGCAATAAATCTAAATATACCCACAAACAAACAAGGTTAGGGGGTTAGAACCTAAAAACAACCAAAAAAACTAAGACGAAACAAAGCTAAAATGACTATTTTTACCTTCCAGAATGTTTTGTTTAGGGCAGGTCTGCCCCTCTGCAGCACACTGGAGGGTGTATCCACCCTTCTACAACAAATTGGAGGGTGTATCCACCCTTCTGTAGTGAACTGGAGGGTGTATCCACCCTTCTGTAGTGAACTGGAGGGCGTATTCGCCCTTCTGCAAAAAACTAGAGGGTGTATCTACCCTTCTATGGTAAACTGGAGGGCGTATCCGCCCTTCTATAGCGAACTAGAGGGTGTATCCGCCCTTTTGTGGTAAACTAGAGGGCGTATCTACCCTTCTGTAGTCAAATGTTAGAAAACAGAATGTAAACTAGGGCGTGTCCGCCCCTCTGTAGTCAAATGTTAGAAAATAGAATGTAAACTAGGGCGTGTCTGCCCCTCTACAGTCAAATGTTAGAAAAAAAATGTAAAATAGGGCATGTCCACCCCTCTGTAGTCAAATGTTAGAAAACAAAAAGTAAACTAGGGCATGTCCGCCCCTCTGTAGTCAAATGTTAGAAAATAGAATGTAAACTAGGGTGTGTCCACCCTTCAGCAGTAAATTGTTAGAAAATAGGATGTAAAGTAGGGCGTATCCACCCCTCTGTAGTCAAATGTTAAAAAAAAATGTAAACTAGGGCGTGTTCGCCCCTTTGCAGTCAAATGTTAGAAAATATAATGTAAACTAGGGTGTGTCTGCCCTTTTGTAGTAAATTGTTAGAAAATAGGATGTAAACTAGGGTGTATCCACCCTTCTGTGGTAAACTGGAGGGTTTATCCACCCTTCTATGGTAAATTGGAGGGTGTATCTGCCCTTCTGTGGTAAACTGGAGGACATATCCACTCCTCTATAGGGAAAGTCCACCCCTTTGTGACCTATACCTTGAAACAAACTTAACAACAACAAACGTGAAATGAAGAAACCTGTTTGTGGGTCCCACCGAGCATGCCAGAAATGTGAGGCCTTGAGTTTATCCTATTCTAAAGGTGCAAAATAACTAAAATGCAATATAAAGAAAACACAAGGAACACCTCAAAGATTAGACGAAGTAATGATAACACAAAGAAATATAGCAAATGATGATTGTAAACGATTATACCTTTATGTTATTGAATCCCTTGGTTGACCCTTGATGTTTAAAAGCTTGTGTGCTCCTTGGATGGCTATGGAGATGGCTTGATGCAAGATGAACAATATGATAAAATGCAAATGCTAATGGCTAAATGACTTGATTAGATGAGGGAAAATTCTTGCAAAAATTAGTAATCAAATTGGTAGCATAAGGGTGCAAATGGCTAAGTGTTCTCAAATGCATTTGAAGAGAGGGTATTTATAGAAGAATTTAAATTCTCTACAGAATTCAATAGTTGAGATTAAGCCACCAAGGCCAAGATGAAGGGCTATGGTGAGTTGAGGACTCACAAGTCCTCACATCTTGACATGTGGAGGGTGAAGTGGCCTAGGATGTGATGATGTGTAAGTGAGGTGGAATAAGGACAAGTGATGTGGAGGAAGGACATGCACCTTGCAAGTACCTTGATGTGACCTCTCAATGATCACACGGGGAAGGGGAAAGCTTTGGGAGAATAAAAGTGAATTAAAAATTCCTTGGGGGATGGGGAGTGTTGACCAAGTATTGATTAGGCTTAACTAATTAGTGATTATAGGACGATTAGTTACTAACGAAGGTTAAGAAGCCAACTTGCAAAAGTTGGAGGATGTGACATGGCTTAATCAAGGATTAAACATGTGCACATCTCTAATGATGAGATTAGGAGGTTGATTAGGATTAGATGAAAATGATGGAGGATGTGACATGTGAGGAATTAAATAAATACATTATATTTATTTAATTCATTTGGTGAAAAGGAGGATTAAAGAGACAAGGTATTTAATTATTAACTAAATACCTTAGGGATTCGGCATAATCAAGGGTATTAATTAAATAATAATAATAATATATAATTACTTAATTAATGCAAATAAAAGGATTAGACGAAAGGGGATAAATTTGGACCAATGTTAGTGCCCAAATTTAGGTGTCTACAATATTAATGTGAAGCCTCCATTTATACATTGCAAAAGATCCAATGTGTGTGATGTTGATCGAAGATGTGTGTAAAAGATCTCAAGAAATCAAATGGAAATTCAACATTACTTCGTTGCACAAAAGATGTCAATTCTCTGATCCCTTTTTGAGGACGAAGAGGATTGAACTATAGATTTTGCATTTTGAGATGAATGTGCAAGATTCAACAATATTGAATCAAGATCAATGGTTGAAAGCTGTTGAGAAGAATTAAATTATTCAGTTAGCTTCTATGATCGAATCAATTAAGGATATTGATTGATCAATCAGAGGAAATCAATTACCTAATCAATGGAATTGAGGAAATTAGGTTGAGCCTTTAGTGGGATTGACGAACAAATGAATTAGTTAGGAAATAGATGAATCGGTCAGCCAATCAGAGTGAGCAATTGATGGTCATAATTTGCTCGATCATGAAAGTGGGTGAGGGTAATTAATTAATTGAATTAATTAATTAAGCTTTTTGAGTTTGAACGTGCAAATTATGTTTGAATTTTACAAACAAATTTATATTTATTTTGTTGACCTTTTTGATGATCTTTTGAATAATTTATTTAATTATTCAAGTTTAGGGGAAAGTGATTTAATTGAAATATTAAGTGTTAATAATTAAATAATTGACTTAGGGGAATAAGGTAAATTAGTGAAATAATTAGATAATTGATGTTATTTAATTAATCAGGAGGAATAAAGTTAGATGAGGACTTTATTAAATAAATGAAATTTATTTAATTAGTTAAAAAAATGATGAAAAAGTGAATTAATTAAATATTGTAATATTATTCAATTAATGGAGGAAATTAGGGTTTTTGATGTAATTGATGTGAAATGCAGTGATATTAGATGATAATGATGCTGATGAGAAAATTTCATTCAGGATGTGTGATAAGTGTTACGTCATTTTTACATGTCTACAAAGAGATACAAAGGAAAAGAGAGAGAAAGGATAAACTAAATTTTTATTTGTTGTTTCATGTCAATAATCCAAGGATGGTATGTGTCCTTGGGGAGTTATGCTCAAGGTAGCATTTCATTTGATTAAAGATCATGTGATAATTCACCTTTAATACCTCTTCAATGTACCCATTGCACACTTAAGGAGACACACATATAGAGATAAAGAGAGAAAGAGAAAGGAAGAGAAAAGGGAGATAGAGATAACATATAGATAGGTGGAGAGAAAAAAGAGAAAGAGAGCAAGAGAGGGAGAAAAATTAGACAAAGGAGGAGAAAGAGACAAATATAGATAAAGAGATAGGAACAAAGATAGAAATAAAGGGATGAAAAGAGGTCTAGGGAGAATAAAAGAGAGAAGAGAGAAATAAAGATAAATAATATAAAACTATGCTCCAGGGACTGACATTTATGGCAGAGGTCAGGCTGACATTGGGAGGTTGGCTGACAGTTGTCTTTTAGATGGGACATCTTGTGGGTCCTTTCTGTTGGGTGTCTCAAATGTCCTTCCTCCCTCTAGTGGTTTGGGTCTGGACAGTACTTCCTTGGAAAAGGTGAGGTCTATTTTTGTGGCTCCCGAGGTAGCTGTCATCCTTGAAGCTGCTCAGCTTTCTGATGCCTTGGTGGATGGTAAGTCTTGGTAAAATTTGTTTGGTGCTAAGCTTAAGGAGAAAAGATCCTCACCTCTGGTGGAATTCTTTGCCAACCCATCAGCTAGTGATTATTCTGTCTCTGTACCTGATTGTATTATTGACAAGGGTATTCTTTCCATGGAGCAATTACTGGTTGGTAATTTTCTGGGAGCTCATCTTAATATTGATTTTTTTTGTAGCCTGACAAGAAATTAGTGGCATCTGAAAGGCCAGGTTGAGGTAGCGGCCCTTGCAAAGGGATTCTTCTTATTTTATTTCACTTGTGATGAAGATCTATTGAAGGTTTTGGTGGGGGCTCGTGACTTAAATTGGAAAATCTACTCTGGTGTTGAAGAAATGGGAGGCAAGTTTCTCCCTGAGCTCTTGTTCTTTTGACTCAGCTCCGGTGTGGGATCACTTGCTTGGGCTTCCCTTTGAATTTTTGGACAACCAAGTCTTTAAAGGAATTGCGTCTACTTTTGGACACTTTCTTTCTATTGATAATCTCACTGCTTCAAGGTGTAGGCTTGTTTATGCTCGGCTATATATGATTGATCTGGACAAAACCACATATCTTCCTTCGATGATAAAAATAAACTCTAAGTTGAGAGTGTGGGAGCAAGCAGCTGAGTTTGAGTCTATCCCTTTTGCTTGCTTCCACTACAAGAAGGTGGTTCATTGGGTGAAGAAGTGTCCTCTGAAGCTGGTGGTCCCTCCTCAAAAGGCCTCGGTCCCCTCTCAAAAAGAGGCCAAATTTTGGAAGGAAGTTGGGAAACATCCTACTTCTAGGGTTGAGATGAGCTCTATTGAGCCTTTGGAGGAGGTGGCGTTTGAGGGACCACCTCTTGGTTTCTCAGTTTTGAAGGATCCTGTTGTTTCCCTGGTTCATCACTGCCTTGCTGAGGAAGCTCCTTTTGAGGAGGGTGAGGTGAAGGCCCTGTGTGTTGATTAGCGTGTTGTTAATCTGGTGGAGGCGATTGGTGTTGATTCATTGTCTATTGTGGTTGTAGATCTTGAGAAGGTGACCCCTCTAAATATTTTATTGAAGAGTTATTTTAATGTCCAAGGAGGAGTTATCGAGTCCCCCATGGAATCAGTTGTGGTCAAAGAGGATTTTTCCTCTATCGCTCCATTGCTGGAATCAGTTTCTGAGAAGTTGGTGCTCACCTCTTCTGTAAATAATTGTTTTGCCTCTGCTTCTCAGGAAGAGGAGCCATGGACCATTGTTCATTTTTCTTCCAAGTCTCGTAACAAGAGGAATCCGAACCCCTCTATGGGGGGGTTAGCTACAAGGAATGATCTAAAGTTGGATTATGGTTTAGAGCCAAGGGGTAGAGGAAGGCCTTCTTTACAAAAAGTGCAGGAGAGGGAAAGAAAAAGTGATATTGCTGATGGCTCGCAGATTACTCTGCTTGAGATGGGCCTAAATGGTCCTTCACAGAATCTTTTATGTAGATCCTCTCTTGGAATATAAGAGGATTAAATAATCCTCATAAACAGAATCTTCTTGCTAATATTGTGAGAGATCATCATCCCAATGTCATTTTGATTCAAGAAACTAAGATGAGTGCAGAGAAGGTTGATAGAATTAAGAACAAATTTTTTAAGGACTATGGTTGTCATGCTATTGATTCTAATGGTGCTTCTAGTGGGGTGGAAATGTTTTGGAATCCTAAGATGGTTGCTAGCTCTGACTTGTTTACTTTTGAGAATCATGTTGCTACGCCATTTTTTTGCTTCAGGGAGAAGTTCTCTTCGATTTTGTCCAATATCTATGCTCCAAATGTGAAAAACTATCATAAGTGTTTTTGGGAGAGTTTGAATTCCTTTAAGGCTCAATTCTCTTTTTAGAACTGGCTGGTGATGGGGGATTTTAATACCTTGATGAATGATGCTGATAAGTTTGGGGGATCTTAGGTGGCTAATGATAGCCATCTTGATCTCATGAATTTCATCAATGATAATCTTCTGCTAGATTTGGATTTCGGAGGGGCATCCTATACTTGGTCCAATAAGCATGTGGGGGATGCTCTTATTCAGGTCAAGTTGGATCGGGCTCTTATTTCTCCTGATTGGTTGCATTTTTATTATTATTCTCTTTCTACTCTTACTAGGCTTGGAATAGCAATGTTGATGGGTCTGCCATGTATACAGTTGCTAAGAAGCTTGCTTCTATTAAAAAGAACATGATTTAGTGGAAGAAGGCCGCTTTTGGAAACATTTTTGAGGAAAAATCAGAGCTTAAGGCTAAACTGGATATTGTGCAGCAAAGAATGTGGGTTTCTAGGACTGATTCCTCACTTCTTTAGGAGGAAAGTGTCCTTTTGGCTAATCTACATAATATTGTGGCTAGGGAGGAGTTTTGGAAGTAGAGGTCTAGAGCTATTTGGCTTCAAAGTGGGGATAAAAATACCCGTTTCTTCCATCTTATGACTTTAAAGCATAGATCCTCTAATAGGATTTCTAAAATTGTTGTGAATAATTCCTCTCTTGAAGAGGATGATGAAATAAGATTTGTGGCTCGGTCTTTCTTTGAGGACCTTTTCTTAGAGGATCGTCCTCTGGATCCGGTCTACCAATAGGGCTTCCTTAATGTTATCCTTAACTTGGTGTCGGAGGAGGAAAATAGGGTCTTGACTAGTATTCTGTCGGATGAGGAGATAAAAAAGGAAATGTTTTCTTTTTAAGGAAATAAATCTACAGAACCTGATGGGTTCCCTATATTATTCTTTCAGTCTTATTGGGAGATAATTTCAAAGGATTTTTTCATGCCACTAAAGAATTCTTTGGGAGTAGGCAACTTCTTAAGGAATTGAATTCCACGTTTATAATGTTAATCCCTAAGAAGCTTGGGGCAGAGCTCTTTGGTGATTTCAGGCCTGTTAGTCTTTGTAATTCCATTTATAATATTTTCTCAAAAGTGCTTGCTTCAAGGTTGCAAAGGGTGCTTTCTAAGATTATCTCACCTCAGTAGAATGGTTTTGTGTCGGGAAGGCTAATTTTGGATTCTATCCTCAGGGTGTATGAAAACATCCATTCTCTTAAAGTTAACAAGAAGCATGGACTCATTTTGAAGCTTTATTTGGTCAAAGCTTATGATTGAGTGAATTGGATTTTCCTCAGTAGCATTCTCAAGGTGTTTGGTTTTTTGGATCGGGTTCTGCAATTGGTGTGGCAATTAATCTCTCCTTTTGTGGTGCTTATCAATGGGTTAGCCTTTTCCTTTTTCAGAAGTTCTCATGGTCTTTGGCAAGGGGATCCTATTTCTCCCTTTATTTTTATTATTATGGTGGAATCTATGGGTAGGTATCTTCTTCAGGCGATGTCTAATGGGGCCTTCAAAGGTCTTTATCCTTCCTCACACCAACTTTGTTGCTCCCATCAACAATTTGTTGATGACACTATTACTCTTGCGGAGGCTTCTATTTCTATGACTAAATCTATTCATCTTATTCTTCAGCAATATGAGGCAACTTTGGGTCAGAAGGTGAGTTTTCCTAAGAGCACTACTTTTTAAATTCTTAATACTCTAGAGCATCATCAATTGAAGATTGCTAGTATTCTTGAATGTGGTATGGGGGAGCTCCCCCCAACCTATTTGGGGCTCCCTCTTTGTTCTAATGGTGTCCTTGATTCCTTTTGGAATAATATCATTGATAAGTCTAATTCGATGCTTGCTGGTTGGAAGGGTGCCCTACTTAGCCAAGCAGGTAAAATTCAATTAATAAGGTTGACTTTACATAATTTTCTGATTTATGCCTTAAGCTTGTTCCAAATTCCCATAAGGTTTTGGGAGAAGATTGAGGGCATTCAAAAAAGATTCATGTGGTCTGGGGTGGAGAAGAAAAGATTACACTTGTTGTCTTGGGAGGAGGGTTGTAGGTCGAAAGTCCAAGGTGGCTTATGCCCACGTAAGTTGAAGATTTTAATTCGTCCCTTATGGTGAAACAGTTATAGAACTTTCTTGTGAGTGACAAAGAATGGACGACGATCTACTCTTCTAAATATTTGAGGGGAGTGGATAAATTTAGAGATTTTTTCAGGGAGAATTTTGTTCCTCCTCAGGGGTCTGTCCTCTGGAACTTTATGTTTCGTGCTCGTATGAGTGTGGCTGCTAGCTTGTGGTGGGTCTTTGGAAATGGTAGAAGGATCTTGTTTTGGGATGATTGGTGGTTTTGGCATGGTCCCTTGAAGGATGAACCTTGGGAAGCCCCTTTCAAATATTTTTGTATTAGGGAATGGGGTGTTTTTGTGGCTGATTATAGCCTTCAGGATAGTTGGATCAGACTTGATTTGGTTAATACGGATTTGGAGCTCCTCTTTGTGTTTCTCTCCATGATTCATATCCCTATTGGTTCTCCTGATGATTTTGTGGTATGGTGATTGATCCCCAATGGAAAGTTTTCTATTTCTTCAGCCTTCTCTTTTCAGACTTGGTTGGCTCGTCCCCCTCCTTTCTGGGGTCATTTATGGAATGTGAAGCTTCTACCTAAGATTAATATTTTCTTTTGGATTTTGTGTCAAGATAAGATCTTAATTCTCAATAATCTTGTGGAAAGGGGAATGTCTCTGCCAAATAGGTATTTCTTATCTAAAGAAGCTACTGAGGATTATTTTCATCTAGTGGCTAGCTATAGTTATACTTGGGATGTGTGGGCTCATATTTTTCAGTTGTGGTATATAGCTTGGGCGTTTCCTGCTTCTTTTGATAACTTGTGGTCTCAGTGGGTGGGTCCTTCTCTTAATACGACTCTCTTGATGTTTTGGTATCTTATCTTGGCACATTTGGCATGGGGAGTTTGGAAGGAACACAACAATCATGTTTTTCATCAGCTAAAACTGTTGCCATCTAGGCTAGCCTTTAAATTTTTTGAGGCTATCAAGGAAATTTTCCTTTCTGAATTCTCGGTGATCCAGTCTTTTAATCTCAAGGTGGTTGTTTCTCCTTATGATTTTCTAGTGGGAAAAAGATGGAATCTCTTTTGTGACCTCTCTAATCCAGTGAAGAAGATAAAGTATTCTAGGGAGGGGGTTCGGTGGAAGGATCCCTCTTCTGGTTGGTTCAAAGTTAACTTTGATGGAGCTTCTAAGGGAAATTTGGGTCTTGTTGGTTTTGGGGGAGTGTTACGTGATGAGAATGGTAATTTTTTCTCTGTGGTGGTGCTCCCTTTGGGAACCTAGACAAACTACTTTGCAGAGGAAACAACAACCTATCATGGCCTTGTTTTGGAATTTTTTTTTGGGGTCTTCAAACTTTGGCTTGAGGGGGATTCTCTTAATATTATTAAGTGTCTTATGCTGAATTATCTGCCTTCTTGGTCTATTCCCCATCTCATTAATGATTCACTTTCCATCATTAATTCTTTTGACGAGATTAGAATTTCGCATGTGTTTAGGGAAGCTAACTTGTTGGCTAATGGGTTGGCTAATTTGGGAGTGGTGGCTCGAAATAATTGGGATGATTTTGAATCCTTTCCACTTAACCTTAAGATCATTTATAATATTGACTAGGTGTCATGTTATTAAGGTGGTTGAGATGAGGGAAAGACTCATTGTTATTGTTTTGAGTTGGTTTTTCCATGTTGAGTCTTGGCCTTTCTCTTCTCATAATTTCCTTTTAGATTTATGTGATATTATGGCCTAGCTATGTAGGGTTGGTAGTACTTGGTATGGTAGCCTCACATTCTTTTTGGATATTATTTGCATTATTTTGTGGTTAGTCTGTCTAATTTTGTCTTTGTATAAAATTAAGGTGTTGGTTTTTTTTGTTTGCTACATGCTGCCATTTAAGGAGCTTGTTGCAGAGTGGAGTTAAGCTCTTGTGAGGAGTTCCAGAGTAATGAAACAGTGTGGGAACATCTAGAAAAGGTTGGGGTTAGCCAATATTTGCTAAAGCTACAAGGTTCGGACCCTGAAGTGATAGAGGTTTTCGTTAAAGGGTGGAGCAATAGGATTCTACGTTACAAAGGGGTGGAGTTTACTATTGATGAGGATTTTGTGGCAGAGGTGACTGGGCTTCATTCAACTGGAAGGAAATTCTACAGAGATAGAGGTGCAACTAAGAAAGCCTTTGCTAATTTCTTTAAATATGATGAGAAGAAGAAGCTCAGGTAAGTTAGGAGTGGTGGGTATGCCCGCAAGTCTATCAAGCCGCTTTGGAGGGATCTAGCTTTGGAAATTATGCATTACTTCACCTTGGAGGGTATATTTTCTATTGTTTATAGCTACCATTTCATGCTTTTGAATCATTTCTGCCACAAGGTGTTGGTTTCGTTTCCTTTCTCTCTTTTGCTGTTGTGACATAGATTTTAGGAACCCGAAAATACTTGGCTCTCTTCCTATGGTTTTCCACCTAGAAAGAGAGAGATTAGGGCTCCTAAAATACTTATGTACATTCAAATAAGGATGTATGCAGGATGATGTTATGTAAATGAACTAATCTAAGCACAATTGATTGATTAAAATGATCTAGAATGAATGCAAAGATGCAATTTATGCTATGTTTGAAAACATAGTATGATATGCAAACAACTATGAAATATGAAGAAATTGAAAGAAATATGCAGAACAAAAGGTACTAGGTCAAATACGAGTGCACTTGGAAGTTGTGTGAGATTTCTAGAGTGTCTGGAATGTTGATCAATTTTTTTGATTTTTCACAGTGGGACTCATTCGCCAAGGGTGGCGAATTAGTCCTCTGACTGTTGAAAAAGTGTCGAGAACTGATTTCTGACACCCGAGAGTTGATTTATGACAAAATGCAGATTTCTAGATGGGTATGTGCAGGATCATCATGGAAAAAACAGGCCCTTAAGTGGCAAAAAATTCAGAAAAATCAGTGTTAGGCAACTTGACATAAAAATTTGAATAAGTTATCTATATTATTTCAAAAATATGTAAGAATAGAATCTGTAGAAAATTGAATGTAGTTTCTAAAATACTACTTTTATTTAAAAATAAATAAAATCTATTTGGTGAAAATTTGAAATTTCGATGCAGTAGTACTTAAATTTCAGGGAAAAAATAAGAAGTTGGTGTTTGTCTGACCACCCTAACCATAATAAAATGATAATATTTTTTTATAAGATTTTATATGTAAGTAGAGGACTCATGTCTGGATGTGATGCATATTTTTTGTAATTTTTTCCAAGTAAATAATTATTTATGAATTTTTATTACAAATTTTAAAAAATATAAAGTTGTATGTTTGACCACCTTAACTTGGTCAAAACTTCATGAAATTTAATTTTTCTTTTTAATCCTATAGTATGTGAAGCATAGAATGTGACGCATGTTTTGGATTCAAAAATGTGATACCGTTTGAAAGTTATAGATGTTTTCAATCAGCCTATCGATCGAGGACTTTAGTCATAATTTAATAGAAATAAATAATAATTATTTATTAAATTCAAATTAAAGAATAATTTATATTGGTGGAAAGCTGAGAATCTCCTCTAAAACCCTTTTTGTTTCATCTATTTTGGGTAAAAAAAAAAAATCGTCACCACATACCCTACAAATACCCATAATATTGCCACTTTTTGGCCCATCATGATCCTGCACATACCCAAATTTTAGGTGGGACTCATTCGCTAAGGGTGGAAAATTAGTCCTCCCCAAGATTTCTGAAAAGTCAAGAGTCAACACTACTTCACCAGACCTGGTAATGACTGAATGTTAGGTTGCTAGAATCAATTCTACAGAAAATGGGTTGAAAGTCACTCAAATAGCTTGAATAGATGATGAATTGATTTGAAGAGCCTAGTTGATTTGAATTCCACTTTTCAACACCTTTAAACCTATTAAATCTGCAAACAAAGCTACAAATACACATGCACAAAAGGGAAAAATGTTGAAGGGTTAGTGAATAGGGGTTTGCCTTGGTAAAACCCCACTTTGGTAATCAAAACCAATAGAAATAAATGATATGGGAAGGAAATGATAAATGAATGACATGAAAGTATTACAAACTTACCATATCATTGAATATGTAAATATGAAGTCATGTCAATGGCTGCTCGAAAGTGCTCAAGAAAGTGCTTGATTATGCAAGATGCTTGAGTGCTTGAAGATTGCTTGAATGACTTGAGATCTTGAATGCTTGAATGTGTTAGGATATGTAAAATGAGGTTAAAATCACATATTTATACAAATCTTGTGCCTTAGTATCCATTCATACCTCATCATAGGACGACATGAAGTGAATTTGAGTAAAATCCTGAAAGAAATTTTATTTTTTTTGAATTTGGGGCCAAGGGAGACTCATTTTCCACCCTTGGAAAATGAGTCCCACCTAGGATCCACAGCCAAGTGTTGGAAATAATGTTGTGTTTAATGTTGTTTGTTGGGATAGGACCCAAAAATACACTTAATATAAGCATAGGAGGGAATAAAGAGACAAAATGAAGCATGAGAAGGGTGTAAATAGTGAAAATATGCCTAGAAAAGCGTGAAATCTTGTTACAAGACTTTACAACACTTTGAAATAGGACTTTTTAATGAATGAGAAGGTGGGTTTTAGGTGAATTGCATTAAATAGAGTCTAGAAGAATGTAGAAATGTCTTACAACACTTCAAAACACCTTCACAAGATGTCATTCTTTGAATTTTAGCACCAAAATAAGCATGTTCAAGCCAAGATACATCATAAAATTAAAGCAACATAGCTCCAACACTATGAAACAAGACCTAAAAGACCATGAAAATGACAAGGGACCATTTTTCAATGACACATTTAGCGCCCACTCTAGTGAGAGAAACTTGCTTCCTCACACTAATGTATCCATGAACATTGAGAAGAGGGTTCGAATGCACTTACGTTAGCAAGATGGAATGCAACAAACAAGAGGGATGATGAAGCCCCCAGGATGAAGATCCCATGACAAACTAAACATAAGGACAAGGGAACACACAAGTGTTGAGAGGAATTGAGTGAAGCTTCGATCATCAATCCAACTAGTTGTGAAAAGAGATCTAGGTTGATTGTTTGAAAAAGATAAATGTGTACTCACTCTGGGGCCACGGAACTAGTTGTCTGCGGGGTGAGAAATACCAAAAATAAAATTAAGATACATACGCTAGTTGGTATGCACTCACAAAGTATAAAAGTGGCTATGGGGAAAAGTCATGCCGCTAGTTGGGCTTCCCGCTCAACCATGCTAAAGCTATGCCTGCTTGATAACTTTAACAAGGTACCACAAAGCTAAACAAAATGCAAATTTTGGTTTAAGTTTCATAAAATAAGAAAAATAAGATGGCACCATAGGCATGCAAGTTATTATGCAAGGTGGCCAAACAAATAAGACATTTCCACAGGCATGCAAGTTGTGTTATGCAAGGTGGCCAAATAAGAATGTTATGTGTAAAACTATTATGTGTAATATGTTCAAAGGAGTTTTGTTCAGTTTATGTAAGGTCAATCACTTAGGGAACATTGTGTCTAATGTCTCCAAGAGAGGACCAATCAAAGAATAGTATATTTGCAACTTAGGGGATGTAGTGTGTTGCATCAAACCACTAAGAGGAATGCAATATTCTGAGATAGATCACACTTATGAAGGACATCACACCCAATTTCATCCACAAAGTGACAAACACATCACATAAACAGTAAGGCTTTGCTAAGAATGAAAATGAAATAATGATAATGTATGCCCCCCACTTTAAAGGAATTGCTACACATTGTTCTGTGAGAAATTACTTGAAAGTAGAGAAGAGGAGGAAAGAAAGAAAGAAAAAAAAGACATGAGAGCCAACTCAGAAAGCTCTATGCCAAGTCATATGTTTCAAAGTTAAGTTGCATCATGTCAAGGAGAAAGGAAAAGCAAAGAGGGAAGGGAGTTTCCCCCCAGAAAAGAAAGCACACCAAGCACATAAGGGATCTATGGATTTGGGGTCAGTATGTTCGTTGCTGCAGTGTTTTTATGAAAGATCTCAAAACTATCATCATTCCCCAAAGCACATAGAACTGGAAGAATGCCAGAAAGAGAGTGAAAGCAAAAAAAAAAAGTCTATTTTGAGTCAACATGGAAGAGACATTGCGGTCTCGACGCTTTGCATCATCCCCAAAGGGAAAACACAATAAAAAAGACAAAAAAGAAAAGTGAAAAATCTTTTGGGTCAACATGAAGGAGACATTTCCGTCTCAATGCCTTGCTTCATCCACAAAATGAAAACACAAAACAAAAGAAAAAAGTAAAAGAAAAAGACCTTGTGGGTCAACATGGAAGATACATAGGGCGTCTCAATGATTTGCATCTTCCCCAAAAGGAAAACACAAAACAAAAGCGAAAAGTACAAGCACGACAAATGAAAGAATAGAGAGACACATAGAAGAAGTGTACAAAGAGAAGGAAACATCAAATGCATGATACAGGGAACATGATATGCACATCAAGAAAGGAAAAATAAGAAGGTAAAAGACAAGGTAGGCAAAGGCAAATCATTCATCTAACAATTCATACGCCTCCCAATCATGTTGAGTGCAATGCGAAGGTGGTTGATTGTCCAAAGGAGGAATCACAAGTGTCGAACTAGGGGTTGTACTAGGTTCTTCACTTGGTGGAGAGAATTTATCATTTAAGCTCATTGTAGATGAAAATAAAGAGTTTAAATCCTTATGTATTTCCTTTTCTATTTTAGCAATTGTCTCACCATCATCATCATCATCAAGATTAATAACAATAGGAGGAAGAATGGTGATGTCTAAGGATGGATGTATCAAAAGTTTTGGTTGCTGACTATGTTTGTTTTGTTGTGATGGTGGTATAGGACTGTCATGTAGTTGGTTAGGGGAAGGAAAAAGATCATCTATTTCTTCTGTCAAGGGTATAGGTTGATTTTATTTATTGTCTATTAGGCAAGATTGACGAGCAAGGAGATGACGATGACGTCTTCATTCCCTAGCACCACGGTTTTGTTTAATTCTATTTTGCAATTGTTGAGGTGTAATAGTGGATTGAGTTGGTATAGTTTTGTCTACTTCCGAAGGGGGTAGAATAGAGGAAACCAAAGAAGAGGGATCAACCACTTTCTCTTTTTCTTTGTATACTTGTTTGATTTGAGGAGGTTGAAGAGTATTTGTGTCAGGTTCACTTTGTTGTTTGAACAATGGTGGGGAAGAGTCTAAAGGGGTGTGTTTTGAAGTAGTATTAGTTTGTTGAATGTATTGCTTAGGTGTAATCATGGTTTTGTCTAAGACAAGAGGAGTGGAAGTGGGCGGAGATGCATTATGAAGAGATAATTCAAAAATATTTTTGGCTTTAAACTTTTGATAAGCAATGTAAAAGAAGTCCTTTTGAGGAGTGGTAGGCTCGATAGGTGTAGGAAAAAAGGATTCTAATGAAAAATTACCTTTGAAAGATAAAGGATTAAAGCCACTATGGTGTATGGTGACTACCTCATTTCCATGTGCAAACTTTAAGCATGTGTGAATGACTGATGGGACTGCTTTCATTGAGCGAAGCCATGAAAGGCCTAGTCACAAACGAAATTGGTCGGATTGTGGAATAATAGAAAATGTTACCTCCAAAGTCTTAGGTCCTATGTGTAAAGGCAATACGATTGATCCAATCGTAGGGCATGCAAAACCATGATGTGTTTTGATCCATAGAGTTGGTAGATTATAATTATCTTGATATAGATCATGTAATACTAGAAATTCTTCTATGATCACATTCTCACCACAAGCGAGATCTATTAATATCCCATCAGTAGGTTTATCATAGATTCTGCCGGCTATGTAGAGAGGACCATTAGGAAGCTTTTGTAGTATGTCTTTAGTAGAAAAAGTAATATCAAGAGATTGAGTGGTTTGGCCCTTGCGAGAGATAACATCTATTGTAGCGATAAGGTCATCCATAGGACTATCTTGGGGAACAAGAGGAGATGTGTCTAATTGCTCACTGTGTGTATCAACAGTCATTACGTCAGGTTTGGAAGATTCACCAGCTTTGACGAATGAGGTAGTATGTTTAGGCATAGGGTTGGTTAAAATTTGGAGATTTTGGTTAGGGGGTGCAACAAAATTATTGCCTTGATCATTAACACCCATAATGGTCAATTCACCTGAATCAATGAGGTCTTGAACTAGATGTTTAAGATACTTGCAATGTTCGGTGTCATGGCCATTTTGACGATGAAAATGGAAATAAGCGTTAGGCTTAAAGGTAGGAGGTAAAGGTTGATTAGGATCAAGTGGTTGAATAGGTGGTAAGGTAAGCATGCATTTTTGGATGAGTTGGTTCATTGTCTGGTGGAGCGTGTCAAGTAAAGGGGTGAAATGTCTGTTTGGATCACCATAATGATAAGGAACAACTGGTTTAGAGGTGGCCATTGAATTTTGAACTTGTGAAGTTGGTTGTGGTTGGGTTGAAGGAGGTGAACTAAATTGTAAGAAGCCTCAGTTATGTTTGCAGAAATTTTGTGTGTTGTTTTGGTGTTGATTGTTATTTTCAATTTTATCCATTCGACTAGAAGTGGATTTTGATTCACGACTTGAAACCGAATTTTGATATTCACAAAAGGTTGTGCACAAATGCATGAATGAAGGGAATTTCATCATCATAAGCTTATCTTGAAGGTTAGTGCAAAAATTATCAATAAACATCTTCTATAAATGTGCATTTGGAATTTGGACATCAACTTGAGCGTACAAGGACTGGTAATGAGAGATGAAATTAGTTACTTTTTCATTAGGGTTTTGTCTACATTGCATAAGGCCAACCATTGTCTTTTTAGGTGTCATGTGCACTTGAAAGTGATTAATGAAAGCTTTCACCAATTCATTAAATGAACGGATGGAATGATTAGGTAAGTTGGAAAACCATTCTAAGGCAATATCCTTCAAGGTCCTTGGAAAGAGTTTTGCTAAAAGTTTATTGTCAAGGACAAAATCACAACACAAGGCAGTAAAAGCATTGACATGGTTGATAGGATCACCTTTTCCTCCATATTTCTCAAATCTCGCCATTTCTATCCCTTGTGGCATTGGGGTATGTAATATTTCTAATGATAAAGGGCTGCTATGAACAAGATATGTGGGTGGAGTGGCTTGAGCTTGAGTAATAGTGGCAAGTTGGTGTTGCATGGATGAAACGGTGTTAAGGAGTTGTGTCATAAATGGATTAGGATAATGGGGTTGAGGTGGAAGGGAAAATGGGGATGGAGTATAGGTGATGTTAGGAGAAGTGGAAGGAATAGTGAGGGGTGTGAAAGTGGTGGAAGGAGGTTGCGATGCCACAACGGAAGTAGGAATGCTAGTGGAAATTGGGAAAGAAGTAGCTACATAGTTGGATTCATGTAAAGTTGTATGGATTTGTGGGTTGGTATAAGTTGGGATGGAAGCTATAGTTGAAGGAGGAGGAACTTGAGATGTTGGGTGGCAGGAATGTTTGTTGATGGAGTATTGGAAGAGGCATGTTTATTATAAATCTCATCTATTTGCTTTAGCACTTGCAATCCATCATCACTTTCAATTAAGCAATGAAGCTTCTCAATAGCAGGTATGGAAGTGGTGGAAATGTTTTCAAATGACAAGTCTTGTTGTAAATGTGCAAAATCCTCATGAATGTTAATAACCTTTTCTTGCAGGAGAGACTTGTTTTGATTGTCAACATGCATAGGATGGAAAGGGGAAGGAATGGAAGTGGTATTGTCAGGGCCTAATGCACCATTGTCCATACAAGGAGTAGGAGCTCGTGAGATCCCAAGATCCACAACGAAAGTGCCATCACGGGATACCATGAGTCTAGAACTTCTTCTCACTAAAGTATTATCAATGGGGCACCAAACACTCATGCAAGTACCACAAAGGAAGGGTGAATGGAAATGCAAGCTAATCTAAGAATTTAAAATGACAATAACATAAAATATGCTAACTGTAATAGAGGTGTAAATATAGAAAAAATAAAGGAAGTAAAAAAAATCCTAGAAACAATGCAAGATTACTGTCTAAAATGTGCAGAGGCACTGATTCGCCCTAGGTGGAAAATGAGTCCCAGGATGCAATTTTTTTGTATTTTAAAATTTTTTAATAATGATTTAAATTCCTTTTACAATGCAAATTCAGACACAAAAGTAAAGTTTCATTTTTTTCAGTGATATTGAATGCAAAAGTGAAAACTAAAAGAGTTTTTCACTAATGTACAATGAAAGATCCTAGAATGCAATAACCAATCAATGTCCTAATTGAATGTCAATGCAAATGTAAACTATGATACAACATATGTATGCAATCAAAATATTATAAATGTTCAAGAGTCGGGTTCACCAAAATGTGACATAGATTTTAGGAACTCGAAAATACTTGGCTCTCTTCCTAGGGTTTTCCACCTAGAAAGAGAGAGACTAGTGCTCCTAAAATACTTATGTACATTCAAATAAGGATGTATACAGGATGATGTTATGTAATGAACTAATCTAAGTGCAATTAACTGATTAAAATGATATAGAATGAATGCAAAGATGCAATTTATGCTATGTTTGAAAACACAATATGATATGTAAACAACTATGAAATATGAAGAAATTGAAAGAAATATGCAAAACAGAAGGTATTGGGTTAAATCTGAGTGCACCTAGAAGTTGTGTGAGCTTTCTGGAGTGTCTGGAATGCTAATTATTTTTTTTGATTTTTCACAATGGGACTCATTCGCCAAGGGTGGCGAATCAGTCCTCCAATTGTTGAAAAAGTGTTGAGAACTGATTTGTGATAGCCAGGTGTTGATTTTTAAAAAAAATGCAGATTTCCATATTTCAAGTGGGACTCATTCACCAAGGGTGGCAGATCAGTCCTCCCCAAGATTTTTGAAAAGTCAAGAGTCAACACTGCTTCACCAGACCTAGTAATGATTGAATGTTAGGTTGTCAGGATCAATTTTGTAGAAAATGGGTTGAAATTCATTCAAATAGCTTGAATAGATGATGAATGGATTTGAAGAGCCTAGTTAACTTGAATTCCACTTTTCAACACCTTTAAACCTGTTAATTCTACAAACAAAGCTGCAAATACACATACACAAAGGGGAAAAATGTTGGAGGGTTAGTGAATAGGGATTTGCCTTGGTCAAACCCCACTTTGGTAATCAAACCCAATAGAAGTAAATGATATGCAAAGGAAATGATAAATGAATAACATGAAAGTATTACAAACTTACCATATCCTTGAATATGCAAATCTGAAGTGATGTCAATGGCTACTCCAAAGTGCTTGAAAGTTCTTGATTATGCAAGACGCTTGAGTGCTTGAAGATTGCTTGAATGACTTGAGATCTTGAATGCTTGAATGAGGAGATTGGTTGAATGTGTTAGGAGATGTAAAATGAGGTTAAAAACACATATTTATACAAATCTTGTTCCTTAGTATCCGTTCATACCTCATCACAGGCCGACATGAAGTGAATTTGAGTAAAATCCTAAAAGAAATTTTGATTTTTTTTGAATTTGGGGCCAAGGGGGACTCATTTGCCACCCTTGGCGAATGAGTCCCACCTGGGACCCACAACCAAGTTTTGGAAATAATGTTGTGTTTAATGTTGTTTGTCAGGATAGGACCCAAAAATACACTTAATATAAGCATATGAGGGCATAAAGAGACAAAATAAAGCATGAGAAGGGTATAAAAAGTGAAAATATGCCTAGAAAAGTGTGAAATCTTGTTACAAGACTTTACAACACTTTGAAATAGGACTGGTTAATGAATGAGAAGGTGGTTTTTAGATGAATTGCATTAAATAGAGTCTAGAAGAATGTAGAAATTTCTTACAACACTTCACAACACCTTCACAAGACGTCGTTCTTTAAATTTTAGCACCAAAATAAGCATGTTCAAGCCAAGATACATCATATAATTAAAGAAACATAGCTCCAACACTATGAAGCAAGAGCTAAAAAACCATGAAAATGACAAGAGGCCATTTTTCGATGGCACAACTATCTATGGAGAATAGTAATGAGGATCATTAGAAGAACCCCAAGAAGTCTATTCTCCATGAAGGCCTTATGAATCTCATGTTTGTTCACTTAAATATGAGGTTGATCCCTGTTTCTCCTAAGACCCTAGCCCAAAAGAAGGGTGTTAAAAATTCTGGCTATGAGACTGGTGATTCTGCAGTGGAATGGGAAGGGAATTCTGATGATGAGGATTTAGATTTTGAGGAGATGTTGGTTGAGGATGGTGAGTTTGAGGAGGGTTTTGAAGCTTCTGAATCCTGGTCGAAGGGATATGAAATGAATTTTGTTGAAGGAAGTTGTGGTTCCGTTTGGGAAGAAGAGTACGAAGGGGAAGAAAAAGTGCCCCAGGAAAGAAATGTCTTTTATCAAGAGGAAGGTGGATATGTATAATGTTGTGGAGGAGTCCCTTGTTTCTGTTGAAAAACCTTCTTTGGGCTCTAGTAAGGTGGGTGCTTCTAGTGAAAAGCCTTCTCTAGGCCCTGGTAAGGTGGGTGGTGTGGAGAGCTCCCCTACTGTGGAGGATATTCATGGCATTGGTAATGACCTCCCTGGGTCTGTACAACCTATGGAGATTAATGCTCAAGGGATTGAGGGTTTGGAGTGTTCAAAGGGGTTTGACCCTAACCAGGTTCCTCTAGACTCTCCTATTGGATCTATGCAAGTTAAAGGGAGTGTTGTGAAGGCGATGCAATTGGAAGTCTTGGTGGACTTGGTGAAAATGCTGGATAAGCACAAGGTTAAAGTTGAGGTGATTAAAGTTGAGGATTCCCTTATTGGGGAAGAAAAGGAAGATAATGAAGAGCCTCAGGTGGACCCTGTTCAGAATTTTGATTCTAAAGCTTAGCCTCATGTTAATTGGGATGAGGTTAACATGGGTATGTTCTGTAGGATGGTTGAGGATGGAACTCGTAACTTGCTTTCTCTAGTTAAATGGCTTTTCTCATAAGTTAAGGAGCTCGATGTCCAGGTGAAGAAATGGAAAGATGTTTGTGGCACTGGTGCATAGTAACTAGAAGGAATGGGTGATTAAAGGTAAGGGAAAAACCATGAATGTTATGCTTGATAAACTTGTTAAACTTGTTTTGGATGTTGATTGCCTTGGTAATACCCATGAGGAGAGGATTTCTTCTTTGGAATTGTCGGCCGATAGGAATTTTTAGGAGAGATTAGTTAACATTGAGGAAAAAATGAGAAAGTTATCTGATGATTTGAAGACTGTAGTGAACATTAGCAATAATTCCCTGAAATCATCTGCTAAGGGCCTCACTGTTTTAAATGAGAAAGCCTTGAAATGGACTGGTAAACCATTGGAGCTGGGTGATATTGAGAAGGCTATGGAGGATGTGAATTGCTCGAATCTGGTGGAAAAGAATGAGGATCCTGCTCAGGTTGTGGAAAAGGATGTGGATGTTGGCCCATGTTTGAGAATGAGGAGTAAGACCAAGAAATGGGATGCTATTTTTTTTAGGAGCTCAAAGATGTTATAGAGATGCACGAGGGGGTCATTGAGGAAAATTTGGCCTCAGTTAATGTTCTGGGAAAGATGTTGTAGCTGTACTATTTATTTTGCTTGATCAGTCTTCTTGTTGATGTTTTGCTTTAGGGTTGTTGACGGGTCTCATTGTTAATTTCTGTTGTAAGCATTTTGGTTTTTTTGGGTTGCAGGCTCTTTAGGTTTAGTCTTTCTTGTAGCTTTTTGCCTTTGTTAAGGGTTTTGGGTCCCTTCAAAACCTACTTTTCCTTATCACAAACAAAGATAAAGATAGAGATAGAGAGAGAAAAAGAGATAAATAAAAATAGAGAGATAAAGAGGGAGAGAAAGAGATATATAGAGAGATATATTGAGAGATAGGTAGAGATATAGAGGAACAAAGAGGGAGAACTTAGAAAGAGATAGAGATAGTGAGATAGATAAAGAGAAGTAGATAAATAAAGAGAGAAAGAGAGAAGAGGATAGAGACATAGATAGAGATAAAGTCACATAAAGATAAATAGAGGGAAGAAAAGATATATATATATATATATATACAAAGAGAGAGATGGAGAGGGGATATAATGAGAAATATACAAATAGAGAGGGAGACAAAGAGATAGAGAGAGGTAGAGAGATAAAGATGAATAGATAAAGATATTGGGATGGTGATTGATATATCTCTCCCTGTCGCTCTCTATCTCTCTATATCTCCCACTATCTATGTCACTCCCTCATCCCCTCTCTATGTATTGAGCTATCTCTCCCTCTCCCCCTATCTCTCATTCACTCCATCTCCCCCTCCATCTCTCCTACTCTATATCTCTATCTCTATTTCTCTTTATCTACCTCTCACTCCTCTCTCTATCTCTTTCTATCCATATCTTTCTCTACCTCTATCACTATCTCTCTATATCTTTCACTATCCCCCTCTATCTCTCTATATCACCCCATTTCTATGTCTCTCCATCTCCCTCTATATATATTGAGCTATCTCTCCCTCTCCCCCCATATTCTTCTCTCTCCCTATCTACATATTACTCTCCCTCTCTCCCCCTCCCCTTTCTCTCCCTTTTCTACCTATCTCTCCCCCTCTCTCCCCCTCTTCTCTCTCTTCCTCTTCAACATATCTCTCTCCCCTATCTCTCACCTCTCTCACCCTTTCTCTCCCTCTCTCTCTCTCTCTCTACCTATCTCTCCCCACCTCTTCCTCCCTCACTCCCTCCCTATCCCCCTATCTATCTCTCTATCTCTACCTTTCTCTCCCTTTCTCTTCCCATACACACACACACACACATATATATATATCTTTCTCTTCCCATATATCTCTATCTCCCCCTACTTCTTTCTCTCTTTCTCTATCTCTCTTTATTTCTCTCTCCCTCTCTCCATCACTATTTACCTATCTCTAATTCTCTCTGTTTGTCTTTTTTTGTCTCTCTCTCTCTCTCCCTCTCCTCCCCTCTCTATATCTCCTTATATTTCTATCTCTCTATCACTTTCTCACCATCTATATCTTTCTATCTCTCCCTCCTCCTCTTCCTCTATATCTCTCTATCTTGTCTTCTCTATCTCTCCCTCTCTATCTCCCTATCTCTCTCTTTATTTATCTCTCCCTTTACCTATATCTCTCTTACTATTTATCTCCCTCCTCCTCTGTCACTCTATCTTCATCCCTACCTCTATTTCCCTCTCTCCGCTTTTATCTCTAAACATGTCTCCCTCTTTCTACCCATCCATCTCTCTCCCTCTCTATCCCTCTCTATATATTTATCTCTTCCATCTCTATCTATCCCTCTCTCCTCTCTCTCTTTATCTCTCCCTCTCCTTCTCTCCATATCCCTACCTTTCTCCATCTCCATCTCCATCTCCATCTCTATCTCTATCTTCCTCTCTATCTCTCCCTCTTCCTATCCCTACCTCTCCCTCTCTCTCCCTCTCCCTCTCTTCTTATTGCAAACATAACATGAGCCTATTGGTAATGGAGCCTAATTATCTTCCTAATTTAGAGGTTTTATTTCAATCATGTTTGGATCATTTTAAGTGGATGCATAGTTTATTTGAGGGTATCACTTCTCCATTGAGACCTTTGTTGAACAAGAAACATCATTTGCTAAATGGCCTACCAATTGACATCATGTATAGTATAAATGTATGCAAAAAGTAGATGAATTTTTTTCATAATTGACCTTCCACAGTTCTTCAGCGTACCCATTGCACACTAAGGTGCGATTGCTAGTTATTTATAATTATATATTTAAACATTTATTAAATTAAAGGAAAATGTATTTATCTTTCAATACAATAGCTACTCAAAACCCAAACTAGAAAAAAGGCCAAACTCATGTTAGTTGTGGGTAACTTAGACTTCTCTATAACAACTACTAATTTGGCATATGGATTTAATCATGTAGAATTTTTTTATCATCAAGGGTTTTTCCTTTCTAGCTATCTCATCCTATGATGGCTCATGAAGTATGATCCAAACATTGATAAAAAAATTTACACAGTTAAATCCAAAAAATTACCAATCTAATATTATGGACGGTGAGAATATTATGACTTTAACTACTAACAACACTAAAAATAACAACTACCATTATGGATAGTGAAAAATTCACAACTAACAATTATCACAAAAAAATAACAACTATGACACACAAAATAGACCACTTTCACATTAATTGCCCTTATCCTATGACTAGGTGGAAGACCAATAACTTTATTTCTTTACAATAACTACAAAAGTTTAAAAAATAGGTCTCACTCACGTTTTCCTGTATCCCATGCTCAAAGATCTTGTAGCCAAACTATTTATGACTATTGGATGTAGTTTTGAATCGACACCAACTTCCCTGTTATAATCTAGGATAGACCCCACAATCCGTTCCATTATCTTGGAGTCATTGGAATTGTCAATGCACTCAAAAATATCTGTGCATGAACCCAATTATATTAAAGTAAAAGATGCTCTGAAATATACTGTATGCTAAATTTCCAGGCTCTAAACATTTAGAGCCTGCTAGAGTTTTTGGCTACACAACACTATCTAAAAACTTAAAACCAAACAACATTTATACACATCAAAGGGAGGTTTAGTCTTATAAACACTGCTGGATTTTTAAAATATCACAAAAATATGCTCGCCTGAGGAATGGGTAGTTTTTAATCAATTTTCAGGTTGCGTGTCACCTTGTCAGAAGCTAAGATAGATTCTAGAAGAAATTCAGTGTTCAATTTGATATCATATAAGCTCTTGTACTAACTGTTCTTCCAAGCCGGATTTAAATATCTAAATAACATGTTGAATTATGATGTTTAGTTACTCCATTTACTATTAATAACCTTTGTTTTGAATACACTGCACTCTGCCCACGTTAAGCAGTTAATAATGACCGTCGACATTCAACACACATTCCATCTTCTTAATCAGTTATTATAAATCCAATTTAATCACTTCAGTCCCCGTCAATCTAGCACCAAAGCTGACATCAGGTTTGTTCTTTCAAATTGTGGTAGGTGTTCTTGTATCGGTTTTAGTTGAGTAATTGAAAGACAACCTATGTAGGTTTGAAATCTGATTCAACCAGTCGCATTAGAAGTGGGACATCCTCAGGTATTCATGTGGTCCAAAGGATTAGTCAGATCGCTTTTCAGATACTGAGTTGAACACCTCTTAGATATCAAAGAAAAAAATGCTCGTATCAGTTCAATTAAGAGAAAAAATTATATTAAAATTGTCTAATAAATTTGACAGAATTAAGTCTAGGCATTCTTTGTGACTATTAAGAAAGTTTGTTAGTGGATCGAAATAAGATAATTTGTAAGATGGATTTGATGATATTGGTCATTATTTTGAATAATGATAGATTTGAAGAGTTTTTTGAGATTGATTTTTTATGTTGACTAAATTCTTTATCTTTTATGATATTTTGAGTCTATCTCTTTTGTTCATATTTGAAGAGAAAGGAATGGTGTTGTGGATTGTTTGGTCAAATGAGTCTTTGATATTAATCACACTTGGGAGATTATAGATTGGGCATCCTTTACAATTTTTTCAACTCCTTCATAATGATTTGGTTTAATTTTGATTGATTTATTTTATCTCAATTTGTTATGTTCAATTGGTTCCTTGTCTAGTTTTAATTCTAAGGCGTGGAAATTTTATAGAAACCCTCCTTTAATTTGTCTTCTACTCAATATTTGCAATTTCTTCAGCTCCTTCATAATGATTTGGTTTAATTTTGACTGATTTATTTTATCTCAATTTGTTATGTTTAACTGGTTTCTTATCTTTTTTTTAATTTTGAAAGGTGAAAAACTTATGAAAAACCTTCTTTAAATTTGTCTTCTACTCAACCTTTTGTTCAACTCCTTCATAATGATTTGGTTTCGTCTTGACTGATTTATTTTATCTCAATTTTTTATGTTTAATTATTTTCTTGTCTAGTTTTAATTCTGACAGTTTGAAAGTTTATGACAAACCTCATTAAATTTGTCTTCTACTCAACCTTTGCAATTTCTTTATCTTCTTCATAATGATTTGGTTTAGTTTTGAATGATTTTTTTTTCTCAACTTGTTATGTTTAATTGGTTTCTCGTTTGGTTTTAATTCTCAAAGATGAAATTTTATGACAAACCTCCTTAAATTTGTATTCTACTTGACCTTTGCATTCTTTTCAACTCCTTAGAATGATTTGGTTAATTTTGACTTTTTTCTTTTTTAATCTCAATTTGCTATGTTTAACTGGTCTCTTGTCTAATTTTAATGTCGAGAGGTGGAGATTTTATGGCAAACCTCTTTAAATTGTCTTCTACTCAACCTTTGCAATTTCTTCAGCTCCCTCATAATGGTTTGGTTTAATTTTGATTCATTTATTTAATCTCAATTTTTTATGTTTAATTGGTTTCTTATCTAGTTTTAATTCTGAGAGGTTGAAAGTTTATGACAAATCTCCTTAAATGTGTCTTCTACTCAATCTTTCCAATTTCTTCAACTCCTTCATAATAATATGGTCTAATTTCAATTGATTTGTTCTACCTCAATTTGTCATGTTTAATTGATTTTTTATCTAATTTTAAAACTGAGAGGTGAAAAGTTCTTATTAATTTTTTATGAGTTAGAAATTTTCATATAATTTTTATGTAATTTTCTAAAAACCCTTCAAAAACAAGTCAAAATATTGACTGAATTACATTTCTTGTGGTACAAGCATCGTCCTTAGAGAAGCAATATAAGAATATTCAGCAAAATCATTTCCGACCACGAGCATTACTACATTTTGGAACTTCAAAATTAGCGCATCAGCCCGGTATTAAAGAAATGCTACAGAGAAACACCTTTCAAGCTACCGGCATTTACCAGCCTGAGAGACAGAGAGCAGAGATGGAGCGTCTGAAGGATACTGTCGGAGTTGCAGGAGTTGTTATCAATATTGAATCGAGCACTGTAACGGTTGAGCACAATCAAAGCGTTACCGTCACCCGGATAGGTGTTTATTGCGATGACTATTTGTGTTTGTGGTTTAGTTTTTCTCTTGTACCCAAACCATATTGTTAGGATGGTTTGTCTTCTGCTCTACAATTTGCAGAGAATCCTCTTGACCCCATCCAAGGCCTTTATCATGGGCTAACCTTAGCTCCGAGCAGGAACCCTCTGGACTGTAGAGGGTACAATCGAAGTTCCCCATAGCTTCCTCAAAGCCAAGACTATCCGTGACCTTGTTTACCACGGCCGGCTTAAACCTGCTCCTGTGAGTAAAATTGAACTGTTCATGATGACTTCCCTTTGAACTGCATAAATAGCCCACAGGAGGTTTGATATTTTGGTGCTTTGATTCCAAAATAACGAACATTTATCGTTTATTTATGCTTTATGATTGTAGAAAGTATTTTACTCTCTGAGAGAAATTTTATTCATTGTTTGGGTTTTGAATTGACTTTCAGCAGACTTGAATTTATAGAAAAAATGAGAGACATGAATTAAGTTATAAAAAAACTGGTAGAGTTGTCTGCTTGTTATCTGACACTAATTTCCTTATAATTTGTTTTGTTGTGTTGATTATGTCTACTGCAGAAAATGCTCAGAGATATACGCTTGAACCCCTCTCTCCGGGGGATTGTATATATCTGATGTAACAGCGTGCGCCCTGGGCTATGGTAAGCCATTGCTATTGTTACTATTCATCTCATAACTCAACACTGGTTTTAAATTGATACATAACTTCTCGCGGCTTAGGTTACCGTCGACACTCTGGTGCGTATTTATGTTTTGTAGTATTTATTGTGCAGGAAGAAATCTCTGGTGACTGTGGGTCAAACTTGAAGCGTTTATTAGCCGATAGGCTATTATAGGTGGGAAATCCACCGGAATCGTCTACTGTCTGATGCCGGTGGACTATTCCGATGGGAATTCTCTGCGTATGCTGTACAGTCTACTACAAAACATGCTCGGTTGGTGGTTCATTACTGCATAGGTATGGGTTAGGCGTTAATGAGGATGGTGTGGAAGCGATGCCTGGAAGAGATGTACTTGCCCTCGGCAGCACTAACAACGAGCAGTGGAGGCTTTCCATGTGTTCGACAAGGATTACAACGGCTTCATCTCTGCCACCGATTTGCACCATGTGATGACTAATTTAGGGGAAAAGCTCTCCGACGACATCATCTGCATAGGGACTGTTAAATTCGTTTACTGAAAACACGACATTTGAGCCCTCTTTTCATCAATTTTGATGCATATTTGAGGGTATAATAAGCCAGGTTTCTACAAGCATTTTTTTCTGAAGAATTTGGCGATCTAGAGCGGCCATAGTATGCAGGTCAGTGGGCTCTTTGAGCTTTATTCCGTTCACGCTTTGGTAGCATTTTTGTGGGGTTGACTTGTACTTTTAAAATCGAACCCCAGGTTTTTTTTTTGCTTTTTAATTTTTTATATCGCTCATGATGACTTTTTGGCTCGGGGGATTGGATTGCTTTGAGGCCTGCTGAAATGGGTTTCGTTTAGATCGTAGAAATGCGTTTGCTTTTGTGAATCTTGTAAGGGCTTGAAAATTCTTGGATGGGTTTTCGTTTGGTCGGGAACCTGAATTGGCTTTTCATTGTCTAGCGTTTCTGGGATTGAGTTTTTAGTTCTTTGTTGTTTCCCATTGTTAATACAGACCAAATAGTTGGAACTAGAAACTAGCATTTGAAGTGCGTGTGGTTGGAGATAGATCATTTTGATTAGGGTATGCAATTTGCTGCCATTCTATTGTTTTATTTTTTTGGTGTTTGATTGTAAAATGGGCTATTTTTGCCGTGTCTCTCGCTGTTACCTAGGATTTTAAAGGGTGTTGAGCTCTGTTTTACAAATTATATTTATATAAATCATATTAACACGAGTAGCATGTTTCCTGAATGTTGGACATAATCATTATGACAATAAATATGGTCTATTTGAGAGGCAAACGGTTTGTTCTATGGTATTGTATTTGAAATATTGTCCTGATTGTTATTTCTTGATTTTATTCTTATCTGTATATAATTTGAAGTTTGCTAGCAATCCCTTTTTATTGCTTACACCTTGTAGTTAGGTCATGTTCTAGCCCAGGACTATCTGAAAGTTATATAATATTGAATATTGCTAATCTGGAATAGAATATTATGTACATGGGTAAAAGACACACTAATGGTGGAATTCAAATATTGTACAGGTAAAAAATATGCAATTGTGGTTGAGAAAATTGAATATGTTGGTAAAGTATTATGTGTAACTTGTAAGTGCCCTACGGCATAAATTTATACACCAAACTGAGCCACTTCTCAATCACCTATACCTCTACTTTTACATGTAAGAGTTCAGTTGATATTAACAATTTGAGTAAATATCCCTTAGCAAATTGGGTGGGGGTATTGTTAATCTAATTAAGATAGCATAAACTGAAAACTACTTTAGTTAATTTAAAGTTTTACTTGCCACGTGCATCTTAGTTCTTGTTCTTGCTCTCTATCTGTACAATGCACTCTTTTACATGGTTAAGAAATCCTCATTCACCGCATTCCCATTCCATGATCAATAAATCCTTATTCACTGTGCTCCAATTCCATGATCAAGGAATCCTTATTTAACACACTCTATTGTAAGTATTTTTCTTATTTTGTCTAGTCATCAGGTTTTGTGGTATGCTCTGTTACTGGGTTCTTCGTGTACCCAAGATGTAGCCATACTGGGTATGGGTATGCTAGATGCTCACAGTACGCACAAATTCATATGTTTGTGTCAATTGTGTCTGGGTAGGATCCAGAGTCCTCGATTATACCTTGATACCCACACCCATATTTAAAAAAAAAAAACAAAATAAAATGAATAATAAAATAAAAAATCTAAACGAACCTTAAAAGTAACCACCTAAGCACACTATTATCAACACAAAAAAACTGAAGTTGTTGGTCCTGGTATGGGGACAGGTGCGGGTTCACGTACACTGGTACAACAATTTACACCCCTCCCCATCCCGCCCCACAACCAACCCCAAGCTGATAGGTTCATATATATATAAATTTTTGAATTATACTTATATTGAGTGTTACGATATATATATATAAACTGAAGAATGGTGTGAGTGTGTTGCACAGAGGAGTTGCAATAGCAAACTTCAAGAAAATCCTCCACTTAAGAGGGTTAAATAGCACAAAAATGACTGATAATTTCTTGCTCCCCAAGATGAGCTCTTCATATACTAGGTCATGTCAATGATACGAGCTTTGTGCCCTTCCTGCTTTATGCATTTTAGCGGAAAGGCCACTATTTTGTAGGGCCCAGTTATAGTATGTACTTTGTAAAACTTTGGTTTTATCAAGTGTCAGATCTTTTTCCTCAATCTATTAATTAAAAAGTGAAAATGTATTTATATTTTTTTTTATGTTTCTTGTGTCGTATTATAAAAATATTTTCCCGCAACATGTAGTTTTCCATTATGTTACCTTCAGTTACAAGGTATATCATTAACCAGCAACAACTATACTTAATCCAATCGACCTTTTAAGATATAGGTCTTCTTTCTTTGTACAAAAAATATTATGTTGTGAAACCATTTAGCATAGCATATTGATTTAAATAAAGTTCCATTTGTTCATTTTCAAATCTTTTCGCACCCCATCATCAATTGACTTTTGCTATGAATAGTTAGTCTTAAGGAAAATAGTTTACATTTTCTTGCGATTTTAACTCCTACCCTTCAATATATTGTCAAAGTATATCCTGCTATTAGTGTAACCATTGCACCTCTGTGAGGTGCAAGCGCTAGTAATAGTTGATATCACAAAGAAAATGGGGCAGCTTCCTCTGCTGATCTTTCCTTTTCCTATTGTTAAGTTTACAGATTTGAAATTCTGAAATGCTGCCGTCCGATGCATGGATAACTATTTCATCCAATAAAAAGGTGAGCTTTACGAGATTTGTAAAGTCGGTTCTTTATGCCCTTTTTGGCCAATTATTTTTAGATAAATGCAAGAGAATATTTATCTGACAGAAGTCTCAGTTCGTGAGTAGACGGACATTGTGATTTGGCGTTAGAGAGGCCCATGTTGCACTTGTTGAAGTTGGAAGAGCAGTAGCTATAATCTTTGGAACCTACTACCTGGTATATTATATTTAATTTTATATTTTTCAAAAAAATATTAATTGAAAGATTCCCTGTTTTATTTGTGGAGAAATTTTTCAGTGAGCAATAAATTGATTATTTATGGTCATCAGAATTGATATTGTGAATTATTATTTATGTGAGAGAATTATATAAAATTTAAATTTTAGTAGTTAATATATATATATTTTTAATATTTTAAAGTTGTTTGAATTATTGAAGATTTTATATATATAATGTTAATAATCAATTTAATCAAACAATATTTCAAGTATTTTTAATTAAAATATAAAATATAAAAAAAATTATTATAAATTTTAAATTTGATATCTATTGTCAAACAGTCAATAAACATATAACTAGCGCTTGCACCTCACAGAGGTGCAATGTTTACACTGATAGCAGGATATACTCTGACAATATATTGAAGGGCAAGGGTTAAAATCACAAGAAAATGTAAACTATTTTCCTTAAGACTAACTATTCATAGCAAAAGTCAATTGATGATGGGGTGCGAAAAGATTTGAAAATGAACAAATGGAACTTTATTTAAATCAGTATGCTATGCTAAATGGTTTCACAACATAATATTTTTTGTACAAAGAAAGAAGACCTATATCTTAAAAGGTCGATTGGATTAAGTATAGTTGTTGCTGGTTAATGATATACCTTGTAACTGAAGGTAACATAATGGAAAATTGCATGTTGCGGGAAAATATTTTTATAATACGACACAAGAAACATAAAAAAAAATATAAATACATTTTCACTTTTTAATTAATAGATTGAGGAAAAAGATCTGACACTTGATAAAACCAAAGTTTTACAAAGTACATACTATAACTGGGCCCTACAAAATAGTGGCCTTTCCGCGGCATAAAGCACAAAGCTCGTATCATTGACGTGACCTAGTATATGAAGAGCTCATCTTGGGGAGCAAGAAATTATCAGTCATTTTTGTGCTATTTAACCCTCTTAAGTGGAGGATTTTCTTGAAGTTTGCTACTGCAACTCCTCCGTGCAACACACTCACACCATTCTTCAGTTTATATATATATATAAATATATATATGTATATATATATATATATATATCCCGTAACACTCAATATAAGTACAATTCAAAAATTTATATATATATGAACCTATCAGCTTGGGGTTGGTTGTGGGGCGGGATGGGGAGGGGTGTAAATTGTTGTACCAGTGTACGTGAACCCGACCTGTCCCCATACCAGGACCAACAACTTCAATTTTTTTGTGTTGATAATAGTGTGCTTAGGTGGTTACTTTTAAGGTTCGTTTAGATTTTTTATTTTATTATTCATTTTATTTTATTTTTATTTTTTTTTAAAATATGGGTGTGGGTATCAAGGTATAATCGAGGACTCTAGATCCTACCCAGACACAATTGACACAAACATATGAATTTGTGCGTACTGTGAGCATCTAGCATACCCATACCCAGTATGGCTACATCTTGGGTACACGAAGAACCCAGTAGCAGAGCATACCACAGAACTTGATGACTAGACAAAACAAGAAAAATACTTACAATAGGGTGTGTTAAATAAGGATTCCTTGATCATGGAATCAGAGCACAGTGAATAAGGATTTATTGATCATGGAATGGGAATGCGGTGAATGAGGATTTCTTAACCATGTAAAAGAGTGCATTGTACAGATAGAGAGGAAGAACAAGAACTAAGATGCACGTGGCAAGTAAAACTTTAAATTAACTAAAGTAGTTTTCAGTTTATGCTATCTTAATTAGATTAACAATACCCCCACCCAATTTGCTAAGGGATATTTACTCAAATTGTTAATATCAACTGAACTCTTACAGGTAAAAGTAGAGGTATAGGTGATTGAGAAGTGGCTCAGTTTGGTGTATAAATTTCTGCCGTAGGGCACTTACAAGTTACACATAATACTTTACCAACATATCCAATTTTCTCAACCACAATTGCATATTTTTTACCTGTACAATATTTGAATTCCACCATGAGTGTGTCTTTTACCCATGTACATAATATTCTATTCCAGATTAGCAATATTCAATATTATATAACTTTCAGATAGTCCTGCGCTAGAACATGACCTAACTACAAGGTGTAAGCAATAAAAAGGGATTGCTAGCAAACTTCAAATTATATACAAATAAGAATAAAATCAAGAAATAACAATCAGGACAATATTTCAAATACAATACCATAGAACAAACCATTTGCCTCTCAAATAGACCATATTTATTGTCATAATGATTATGTCCAACATTCAGGAAACATGCTACTTGTGTTAATCTGATTTATATAAATATAATTTGTAAAACAGAGCTCAACACCCTTTAAAATCCTAGGTAACAGCGAGAGACACGGCAAAAATAGCCCATTTTACAATCAAACACCAAAAAAATAAAACAATAGAATGGCAGCAAATTGCATACCCTAATCAAAATGATCTACTCCAACCACACGCACTTCAAATGCTAGTTTCTAGTTCCAATTATTTGGTCTGTATTAACAATGGGAAACAACAAAGAACTAAAAACTCAATCCCAGGAAACGCTAGACAATGAAAAGCCAATTCAGGTTCCCGACCAAACAAAAACCCATCCAAGAATTTTCAAGCCCTTACAAGATTCACAAAAGCAAACTCATTTCTACGATCTAAACGAAACCCATTTCAGCAGGCCTCAAAGCAATCCAATCCCCCGAGCCAAAAAGTCATCATGAGCGATATAAAAAATTAAAAAGCAAAAAAAAAACCTGGGGTTCGATTTTAAAAGTACAAGTCAACCCCACAAAAATGCTACCAAAGTGTGAATGGAATAAAGCTCACAGAGCCCACTGACCTGCATACTATGGCCGCTCTAGATCGCTAAATTCTTCAGAAAAAAATGCTTGTAGAAACCTGGCTTATTATACCCTCAAATATGCATCAAAATTGATGAAAAGAGGGCTCAAATGTCGTGTTTTCAGTAAACGAATTTAACATTCCCTATGCAGATGATGTCATCAGAGAGCTTTTCCCCTAAATTAGTCATCACATGGTGCAAATTGGTGGCAGAGATGAAGCCGTTGTAATCCTTGTCGAACACATGGAAAGCCTCCACTGCTCGTTGTTAGTGTTGCCGAGGGAAAGTACATCTCTTCCAGTCATCGCTTCCACACCATCCTCATTAACGCCTAACCCATACCTATGCAGTAATGAACCACCAACCAAGCATGTTTTGTAGTAGATTGTACAGCGTACGCCAGGAATTCCCATCGGAATAGTCCACCGGCATTAGACAGTAGATGATTCCGGTGGATTTCCCACCTATAATAGCCTATCGGCTAATTATACTATCTATTCATATACTATGAAGTTTGTATGTTATTTTAAGAAAACGATAGACTAAAAGTAAGGGTTGTGAAAGAGTCTAAGAAACTTTAACAAAGTCAATAAATAAAATAATATAGTACACATTAATATATTCTAATATTTTTGTATTATTCTAAAAATTGATGAGACTAAGAGTAAAGGTTTTGAAAGGAACTTGTAATCTTTATTAAAATAAACAAATAAAACAGTAAGCATAGAATAGAAAAAATAAATGTTCAATGCTTTAAATTAACATAGATTAAATAGATGTCTAATTCTTTTGCATTATTCTAAAAATTGATAAGATTAAAAGTAAGGGTTTTGAAAGGGCCTATAATCTTCAATAAAATAAACAATAAAACAATAAACATAGAATAGGGAAAAACAAATGTTCAAAGCTTTAAATTGACATAGATCAAATAGAGATTAAAAAGTTAGTGGAAACTCAACGAAAAGATAAACAAAAGATATACAAAAAAGCCCCATGCCTACTAGATAACTAAAGCATTAAGACTTTCTACAACTTCCAAATCTTCTTGTAAACCACAAACCAAAACAATAAATTCTTCATAAACATTATAAAATACTTGAATTCTTTTTTAAATTTCATTTGATTTTCATATTTGGAATGCCCACAACAAAATATTTTTATTTTTTGATATATCATTTAATTGATAATATAATTTTTTTCTGTATTTTAAAGATTATATTTAACCTACTAACAAAATTGGTAGAAAATAAATAGTTGATATGTTATTTTTTAAGTGAAGGATTCCCCTCACTTAAATGACCACATTAGCTAATTTAGTTGTGAGGTGCTGTCATAATAGTGGTTTACAATTCTTGAGAGGAACGGATTTTAGCTGAAATCACATATTTTTAGAAAATATAATGATTTAAGCCTTAAAAAGTTCCATTTTAAGGATTCCAATTGAAGAGGGTTTGATCAAATCACCTTAGATCAAACCCCCTTGGATAGAACCTCGCTAGTTTTAAACCATACCTATAAATGCGTCTCCTTTACACCTATCAAAATGCTGATAAAAATCACTTTTGATTTAGCTTTTGGCGATCAAATGAATTCATTTAAAATTTATTTCAAATGATTATGGTATTCCTCGTAACAAGCTATCCAATGAATATAATTTTAATATGTTTTGGTTTTGTTATGTATTTTTAAATTTTATTAAACATAGTTTTTTCATCAAAAATGAATTTCTTTGTTCTTCACATGTGGAAAAATAGAATATTATCAAAAAAATTTGAAAAATATGAGTGCACTAGATATTGAAGTCCTTGATCCAACAAAAAATTAAATTAAATTTTGACATATATAAAAAAGGTTACGCGTTATATGGTCGCACGTGTCTGAATTGTAATTTGTTTCACTTTGAAACTTGATTAAGGAAAAAATATTCAATAAAAAACTATCTAACCAAGTGGAAGCACTAGATATCAAAGTTACAAATCTAAATTTGAAAGAATTAGAATTTTATCCTTCATGGAAAAAAAGTTATGTGTTATACGGTGTGCATCACTTTTTAAAAATGTTGTTTTCTGAAAAAAATCTAATTTTGTGGGATATGGAAAAAGAAGTGCAATTTGATTTCAAAAATTTTGAAAAAAATATTTTTAGAATCTACAGACAAAATTTGATGAGACTCTAGTTTGCACCATCTTCAAATTCTTCACAGTTTAGCCGCTATAGGTGCCCGAATGTGAAGATTTAGTTAAAAATAATAATTTCAGTGTCCAGTTTGGCCAAAAATTGTAAACCACTATTATAGTGTGTTCAAATGTTGTTGCATGAGGAAGAAAAATTATTGTGAGCAGTCATAGCCATTCCTTATGTTTGATTGGCATTTTCAAATTTCTTATGCTTATTTTCACGAAATTTTGAAATGACTTATTGTAAGTTGAATAATCTTAATTAAAAGACATATGTGAGAAAATATTAATTATTGGAATTTCTAAGAGTTTAGTAAATGAAAAAAAATTATGTGAGTCTTGAATTAAATATTAAATTGGTATAATATACATATAGTGAAAATTGAGTTTTGCTTTTTCTTATTGATATTCATACATATTATTATTAAGATATGTTTTTTTTTTATTAGAAAAGTAAGGGAAAGTGCCCCTAAACCCAAATAGAGAACAAAGAACATGTCTCATGGAAAATAGTTTAGCAATAGCAAAATAACCACACCAAAACAACGGACATACACCAAACAAAACAACAACAGGCTGACTGACCAAGAAACATACATCACCAAGAGAGCATTAAAAAATTTGAATAAAATGACCTAAAATAGTAAACATGATTAAACAAAAGGGCTCACAGACCCAACTAAAACCAAGGCTTGCAAGCCATAAACCAAAGAGAAAACTAACCCAAACTAGTTTTTGGGACCAAATCAACTCCCATTCCGTATTTAGCTGATCTAGCTCCTCATTCCATGCATCCATCTCTTTAGCTGCTTTTTCCTCTAGTTGCATCTTCGCTTCCTCAGATGGATTCTTCCTCCTCTTCCCTTTCCTAACTTTAGCAATGCCATTTATCGTTCCAAAGATCACCCTTCTCATGATTCCCAGAGTGATAGAAGTTAGCCTGTTGAACGCTTTGTCCATCCTATCAATTTTTTCCTATAGTTCATGAAACTAGGTCTTATAATACTCAAAGGACATATTTTCCTACTCCATTTCATTTTTAGGGTTCTCTATGGCTTGTGTATTCACACCTTTCATGGCTTGCAAATCCACCTCTTCTATTTTTTTCTTTTTTTGGCCTCCTTCACCCTCAGTACTCTTCGAGTCCTACACAACCTCTTGGTTAGCACCCTCCTCCTCATCCTCTTCTTTGCTACTAATAGAGTCCTCCTTAAGATCCTCACCAAGAAGCACGATAATTTCCTTCTTACTAAGGTCTAAGTGCCCCCTTATTCTGAAGGTTCATCTTCTAGTTCTTCAAAGAAAAAGCTTTTTACCTTTGGCAGATTGACCCACCAACCTAGCAGACCTTCTGTCACCTTTCTCACTACTAGAATCATCCACATTGCCCTATTCATCTTCATCCCAGATTTCAGTTGTGACTTTTTTCTCCATTCTAGGTTTAGAGATTTCATGGCTTTTTTGTTTAACACTCGAAGGGTTACCAAGAGTTTTCTTTCCTTTCATAATAGAGATGTCTAGGTTCCCTTTAGTTAACAAGCCTTTAATGGAATATTATTTAGTCACAAAGGGTTCACCAAGGATTTTCTTTTGGGGAGGCTTAGTCGAGGACTTGGACCCTCACCATGAATTTTATTGGGATTAGGAATAGGGTTAGGGTTGGGCTAGTTTTTCAAGGATCTATTATCTTGGGGGTCAATTTCCATTGATAGGCTAGGTAGGGGCATATTAGGAGAGATATAATTATACAGTCTAAGAACTAGGCCCTGGTGAAGGGGTGACAAAGCCCCTTTAGCCTTACACTACATAAGGGAAGAGAGTGTAAAAACAAAAATATTCATCCTTTCATTCCTCCTAATATGGTTGAGAAAAGGAAAGTGGTACCCATGGATAGTAGTATACCTACCTTTTAGCATGAAGTATTTTATAATAGCACATTGACCGCCCCATATGGAGTTAAGAGCCTTTCTTTGTCATATTATATTTGGCAGTGCTAAAGTTTCTCTTCTCCTTTGAGGAAAATATAAATGAATCTATGATATTTTACATTACTAATCTTCACCCCCTTTAGACAACTACAATCCAAGCCAGTTAGCTCTAATATCTCCTAGGAGTCATCACAAATATTATACTACTAATTTTAACTCTATCTTCACATCAAGAATTGTATAACTTCGTAGTAATATCATCATTGTAACCCTTCATTTCCATAAAGAAGGGGGTCGTGCCAACATTTTGAAAGAGCCTCTAAAGCTCAACATTTTGGTTTAATGGCACACAAGAGAGTGTCTCAAACCCCTTTGTTAGACCCTCCATGATTTTACTATGATTGCAAGATAAAAATAACTTTTTAGCTTCAACAATGACTGCTACATTGAGAGAGAGGTTAGTACTTCATAGAATATGATAACTCTCACAATCACTTAGGGAAAAATTAGAGGCCCACACATCCACTAAAAACCTCTGCCAAAAACTCTACCATTCTAGAAGGATCCATCAAAATGTTTAATTAAGATCTTTTCATGATTCGAATCCAAATAAATCTTAGGTTGGATATCCATGATCTTAGGCTAGTACCCAGACTTCATGTGACTAAAGGCATTCATATTAATAATGATTAAGGTTATTAATGTCCATTTACAACTCGAGGGCCTTTTGAAGTGACATTTGATAGGAGGCTTTGAAAACATGCAAGAAACCTTTATAGAAGTACTCCACAATCCCAAAAGCATGATCAAATTAATTCACAAGACCTTTGAGAAATGAAAAAATAAATCAAAGGTCTTGTCAAAGAGACCCCCCTTGCTATACCATATTTGATTTATATGATGAACCTCAAGGGAAATAATATTATAAGGGTTAGTCTTGTTAAAACCCACCTTTTCTTTATTTCTTGTCTTTTCCAAGATCACAAGATCATTAGGAGCATTTTGATTGGGGAATATTTCCCTTTTTCAATCCTTCTTAATCATTTGAGAAATATTTATCCTCTGAAACATGTACAAGAACATGGTTAAGTGACATAAACAAGTTGACATCAGCAAAACCATTTTGTTCACACCCATTCCCTCCCTTCGTCTACACGGTAAAAACTGAGCTAGATAATTTGAATTCAAAAAGGGGTAGGAAAAGCTAAAACTTAACCAAACCCCTAGATTAGTGTTCACCCCCTTAGCCTGCATTGTTTGAAGCCCCATTTTCATGAGTAGAGAAAACCCCTCTAAAATTATCCTTAGAAATCCAGTATTTTATCTAAAGCGATATATTTCCATACTTCCAGAAAATCCATTGCAAATTCTAGAGAGGCCCACGTTTGAGATCAAGTTACTAGCTCTATTTCCCTCTCTAAAGATATGATGCAAAGAGTACCTTTCCAAAGAATTGATCACTCATTTTGAGTCTTGGATCAAGTTCTTGATCTTCTAAGGGGGCTCAATGTGACCTCCAAGAAACTCAATTATTAATTTAGAGTCCCCCTCAATTATGGCCTTAGTAAAACCAAGTTCTTTTAATCGCTTTATACATCTCCAGGTAGTAGTAGCCTCTGCTTCCACACTGGTAGAAATTCCCAAGAACTTAGCACAAGCTTCAATATATCTCCCTTTATGATCTCTTATCAAACCCCCAGTTGTAGCAAACCCCAAGTTTCTTTAGAACAACCATCAAAGTTTAATTTTACCTAGTCAACTACAGAGGTTTCCATAAGGTAATTTTCCTATCTAGGATGTTAGTCCAATTAATCTTAGTTAGATTGTGATTTAGTCCCCATAGCTACTTGAATGTAAGGTCTTTATAATTTGGCATAACTTTTGAGAAACCAAAAACTTTTGAATTCAAGTTTTCCATGATTTGCTATTTTATGCTATAAAAGACCTCTCCACTGCTCCTTTGCTTCTCCTTGAATATTCTATTATTTCTCTCATTCCACACGTTTCAGGAAACAAAGGGGGGGGACTTGCAACCATAATTCATTAATGATAGGATACAAAAAATGGCCAGAGCCCAATTGGATCACAAGGTCCTTTAGGTCACCTAGGAACATCCATTCAGTTAGAATATTTTGAAGGGCCAAAGACTAGACTTCTTTTGCAAAAAGGCATTGAATAATCATATGATGAATTGATTCTTCAAGAGACAGATAGAGGGAAAATCTATTGACAAATTGAAATCCTTTCCTATTAAGGACATCAATAGTGAGGATTCTACCATGCATAGCAACCCATCAAAAATAATTAATTTTTGGAATTAACTTTGGAGTCTAGATCAAATTCCTATTAATGTTTTGATCATTAGAAAGATCTTCATCCAATTTTTTATATGTTGTTTTGATAGAGAAGGCTCCTAGGAGGTTATCACCCTAGATCCAATCATCTTCACCTCCTTGAAGGGTAAGATATGTTTGTTATAATGGATGAATCTTTCATTTTTTTAAACTTATGTAAATGCAAGGTTAAAATTCAGATGAATTATTACAAATAAAATAATTATATATTTCTTCTTAATATTTCTTTCTTCTTAATTGTAATGGTGAAAATTATATAATGATATTGTTTTTGCTATATTTTGGATTTATTTTTACTAGACGATTTTTATATAATAATAAGCTTATAAATGGTATATTTTTGAATGAAATTTGGTTCATGTATTTTTTTTTTTAATTTTATCATCATTTATATTTGAAAAATAGTTTAATTTTTAAATATTCCATTTTTAAATAGGTTAAAATATGCAGATATAAACTTGATTGTTAATCATTTCTACATGTAGATTTGAACATTAAACTTAAAAAATTTAAAATTCTAATTTCAACATTTCCAATGTTTTTACTGATTATTGTTAGATCACTTAAATGCACAAGTGTGTGATTTTGTGTTTTTTTTTTAATAAGGACATTTATCATTCATTTTTAAACCATCAAGGCTAATAGAAAAACACTATCATAAAGCATTAATGATACATTTATAACAACATTATTAAAGGATACATTAGAACACATCATCTAAGACATCACATTTAAAAGGAAATATGTACTAGCTTCCTACTTAGGCTTATAAGGAAAGGATTACAAGTTATTTAATCTACAAAAATTTTCATAGAGTAATGAAATATAAATAAGGCTTAGAAAAGAACAAAAATAAATAATAAAAGGAGAAGAAGAATAAGACAACCACAAATGAGATTACATTGATATCCTAGGAAAATCCTTTCAAGAAAAATAATAATCTCCAAATCACCTAGGGGATTCTCTTAATAAACCAATAGTATAGCATGTGCATTTTTTGGGTACTAATAAACACTCCTAATCTAATTTTTACCTCTCAAAATCATGTTTGAACAATACCTATTCTATGTACACTAGTATAATTGAAATAACTCTCACCAAGTATCCAATGTGCCTATTTTTATTTGTATCCTATCATCTAAGGGAACTTTAAATTAAAATAAAAAACTATTACTATCACATTCATTAAATACTCAACAAAAGAAACCTATATAATCTATGAAAATATGTCATCATGCAAAAAGATTCAATTTAAAACCCTTTCAATTCAAATTTAACAAAAAATTATACCAATAACAAATATATCTGCTATCCCCTTAATATGAGAGTACATCGGATTATGAATAGTTGGCTTGTGACTATCTTAACTCCTAATTAAGTCAAATTATCGATATTATATTGTTATTTAGTTGATTAGGTTAGCCTAGGGATTATATAGGGTTATCTAAGTCAGCCTAGGTGATATCCTAGGAATAAATAGGTATATATAGAAGGTTGTGAGTCTTATTTCATCATCATATTGTGAGTTGTGTTCTCATTGGAGATATTTTGAGGTTTTCCCCCTCGAAGTGGATTTTTATTCTTAGTTATTATCAAGTATATGTAGCATATTTCATATTAGATTCTTCTATTGTGCAAGTTATTTCATTACAAATGGTATCAGAGCATGATCTTGGTACTATTATGACAAGGCATTTTTTTTAATTTTGGAGGTTATTTCAATGAAACTCATATCTCCTATATTTTGATGAAATTTGTCTGATTTTAAAGGGTTTTTGAAAGATACTTTTAAGAAGCTTTAGCCTAGATTTCAAAAGAATTGGAGTAGTTATATGGTGAAGCTACAATTAGGGAAGCTAAAAAAATAAAGGTATGTATGGAGGAATATATAAGTATATTACCTAGGACATCAAGTAAATAAAGAAAAATATAAGATTTATTTTTTTATAGAAAGAAAATACTAAAAAAAGAATAGCCAAAATACTTGGATACTTAATAAATGAAATGACATGAAAATATCTAGGGAAACCCCTATTTAAAGGTGTCATAAGATTGAGTCTATGGGAGTAGATAATAGAAATGTGTAGTGAAATATCTAGAAGCTAGAGGGGAAAATGGTTGACTCTAGCAGGAAGGATAGCTGTGTTAAAGGTGGTCTCGTTTGCCATCCCTATATACTCAATGTCTTATATACAATTAACAGCCAAAGAAACTTCAAGAGTGGAAAGCATACTTCAAATTTTTCTATTGGAAGGATCAAATTAAGAACATAAAATACCATTGATTGATTGGGACAAATTTTGTAAATCTTCGACAGAAGGTGGGGTAGGGACTAGGGACATTAAGTCATAGAATTTAGCTATAGGAGCTAATCTAATATAGAAGATGTATCAAAATCATACTTTAATTTGGTGCAAAATCATGTAGTGAAAGTACCTAGATAATTTGAATCCAAAAAGAATTCTAGCGATAACAAATGCTTGATTTGGATCCCATATGTGGAATTTTATGTTAATTGCAAACATGTAATAACAAATCATTTGACTTGAAAAATTAATGATGGGAGAAAGGAAAACATTTGGAAAGATTCTTGGGGGGGGTCACAAGCTACTAAAAAATTACCATAAAATGGCTCCCCATATACCAATATTAGCAGCAAGTATGGAAACTTGGTCAGAGACTATGTAAAAGTGGACAAAAATGGAAAAATTTGTTCTAAAAAATTTGAAGACATTCCCATGAATGAATAAGTAAGAGAAAGCCTAAGGGGAATTTTGTAGGAAATACATGTTTGCTTGAATAGCCAACCAAATAAAATAATCTAGTGTGGAGAAAAATCAGGTAACTATACAACCAAGATGAGCTATCTAACCTAAATAAAACAAGCAGAAAATAACTAGCCAAATAAACTTTATTGGGGAAAATGGATACTACCAAAGGCCGGAGAATTTACATGGACAACCCTTCATGGAAGAATTCTAACAGGAGACTAGTTGAAAACAATATGGATTGAGAGACCCAACTAGTGTGTTATGTGTAACTAGCAGTTGTATGCTTAGGCATGCAACGATCAAGCGATAGGGGTCCACCGTAAATGGCCACCTAATGGGAAATACGGAAAATTTTTGTTTTTTCAATCCAAAGTGAATTGTAAATGTTGAAAAATATTTTCAATTGTTTGAATGAGTCGAAAATGGAGAACATGTTAATTATTGAATATGGAAAAACAGGAGGTTGGTTTATAGTAGGGGGTGAATATTTTGACTTGGGATTTAATCAAGAACAAGATCCGTAGATTACATTATAATAAACAAAGATATTTGGAAAATAATTTATATATTTTTATGGATAATTAGATGGATAAATTAATTAAAGCAAAGCTATGTGTGTAGTAAAAGATGACTTTGGCTTATGTAACTGGAAGATGCTATAAAGCACTTAAATTTTATGAAGAAATTATTTTATATCTCTACATTTATTTGGAGCATTGTACAACATTTTAAACCCCATGTTATAGTATACTTCTTTATTGTTATGTGACAAGCAATGCACGAGAGATTAATAAGCATTTGCATAAAACAAGAGATTGATTTTTGCGTTTCCACATCAATTTTTTTAAGTTGGAAATTGATTATGGAAATGTAAAATAAAACTGTAGGTCATCTTCATTATTTACAATGTATCCATTATTTCCAATCTCAATTAATTAATTATCAATGATTTTAATTAATAATATCAGGAGAATGATTTTTGAATAAAATTTTTCTTAACAAATCACATTTTGTAAATTGAATACAATTTAAATTTGTAAATTATTAGTTTTGTTAATAATAATAATTTCTATCCAAAATTTAAGGTATTATGTATTTTAGTTTAATAGTATCTATATTTGATGTTTTTGCATAGGTTAATCAATCATTTGATTAATTATTATTTAATTATCTTAAGATAAGGAAATGAATGCGAGATTAATAAGGTCATATGGATAAAAGAGGAAAATGATCTTTGATTTTTTTATTTAATTATTTGAATAACAATATTTTAAAAGAAAAGATTTTAATTAGTAATCTTATGAGAATGATTTTACAGTCACATTTTTCTAAAAAAATTACATTTGGAAAATTAAATACAATTTAAATTTTTAAATAATTAGTTTTGTTAGTAATAATTATTGCCCTACAAAATTTAAGGTATGATATAATTTTAAGAACAAATAGTAGTCAAAAAGGAAAGATCCCCATAGTCATTTAAGAGTAATTTATACCATTTTAGATGGAAAATGAATGAACAAACCTTAGAAGAAGAAGAATGTAATGGCAGGAGACGAGTATTTTGCATTTTTACAATAATTGAATCAAAAGGTATCTCTTGTTTTGTGTGGAAACAATGATTTATTTGAGTTGGAAAAAGATATTCTACTGAACCCATTAGAATTAAAAGAAAGCATTAAAAGTAACAAAGTATATAAACTCAAATCTGACATTAAGAACTATTTGCATTAAAATGAGAAAATGGTTTTTGTGTTTCGGAATGAAAAATTATCAATTGGAAATTGGCTATCAAATTGTAGATTATGTGTTATATTCCTAAGATAAAATTAACAATTATGCTTTTGAAAAAGTTATTCCATTAGTATAGTTATGTATTTTATTAGTAAGATTGAATAAAAAAGTATTCTTTTAAACCGTTATTTTTTTATTTGAATATTAGTTATAATGGTCATCACAAATGAGTTTTCCAAAAATGAAAGATGTTATAAGTAGTATCTACTCCATAATTTTGGGAATGTGATGAAATGATATGCATACTTTGTATTGCTATTTTAATTGAATTAGAAGGTACACATTTTTTTGAGGGAACATCAGAAAGATGTTATTAAATTTATACAATGATTTGTGACACATGTATATATGTAAGAACAAATGTATGGCATTAAATGTAGAACGAAAAAACCCACACTCATTTCCCTCTCTACCATATTGGCATCATGAAGGCCGATGGACTATATCTAGACCCCCAAGGAAGAGAAGAATGAAACGAAAATGGGAGATACCATGGAGATTCACCATACACTATTATTTTAATTGAATTAGAAGGTATGCCTTGTTTTGAGGAAATATGAAAAACATGATAGTAAATCTATATAAGAATTTGTGCACACATGTATGCATGTAACATCAAATATATGATGTGAAATGTAAAACCACAAAACCCGCACTCATTTTCCACCTTGCCATATTGGCATCATGGAGCCCCATGGACTCTAGCCAAACCCCCAAGCAAGAGAAGGATGAAATTCCCATGGGATATGTCATGGAGTTTCATCATACATCACACAATAAAAATCTTGGGAAAACTTTGTTGTTTCCATATATAATATATGATATTGTTGTGTTTTCTTTGATGTGGCAACTTGAAAGCAAAAACCTATCCTAGTTTTTGAATTCATTTACATGCTTAAACCTAGTTCCTGCAAATGGAATACAAAGGTATGTTAATGGAAAAGCAAGGAAAATAAAAAAGGAAGGATAAAAAGCAAGTATACGGGTAAAATTAATATATACAATGTGAGGCTAAAAATAGTGAATAATTTTTACAATTAGTTAACCAAAGCTGTCTATTGACAATGGGAAAGTATCGTACTTACATAGACTATTGATTTTGTTCGACAAGGATGAGTTGCATTAGACTGAGTCATAGGAGCAGGAAAGAATTTGAAATAGAGAGTGTACAATACAATAATTTTCTTGAATGCATATTATATTTCTGCAGCAATATAAACAAAATTATATATATACAATAAAAGAGGTTAGCACTATTTGTTGTAAATAGAAACAAATAAAGTGGAATATTTTGAATGCATGGCATCTTGGTAAGGGGTTTTCTATAAGTAATCTATTGGAGAAGTTAAAAAGAGAGGTGTGGAAACAATGAGAAATGCAATGATTGGTAGCATGGGATTTGAAGGAAAAAAGTGTAGTCACATACAAAATGAAAACCAAGCCAACCATGACATTGTAAACAGTTTAGTTGAAATGAACAAAAAACACCATTCTCATGTGCTTCTAGGAATAAACAATGTGATGCTATCAACATATTGTTTGTCTGCTCAGAAGCACATGAGAGTGGTGTCTGTTTGCAGTTCATAACCGCGTAAACCCATGCTCATTCTCATCCTTACCATATTGGCATCATGAAGCCTCATGGGATCTAGCCAAACCCATGAGAAACAAAAGTAGGTAAGGTCCATGGAAAATCTCAAGAACTCTTATCATATATCACATGATAACAAATATAGAGAAATTGTAAAACAACTATTAGGAAAACACTTAAGAATCACAAGTGATAGATGGTTGAAAACTCACATTGAACAATTTGATACAAGAAAAGAAATCTAGCTAAAGCAAACAATGACAAATGGAATGGATAGTATAGATTTTGTGTTTAGCAAGGAAGTACATGTCAAAAACTTGTATCCATGTATATAAGGAACAAGAAATAGAAAATGATGGAAGGTAGATGCAATATACCCATGCTCGCTCTCATTCCCACCTTATTAGCATCATGAAGCCTCACAAAAATATGATGAAACATAATGGTACAAGAAAAAAAATCTATGTGATAGTTGGCTTCTCAATTCCAAATTCAAGCTACATTATTTGGCACTAAACACTATAGACAAATAGGTAAATTGTAGAAGAACTATTAAGAGTATACGTAAGAACCACTGGATAACAAACTATTCTTCATGATATTCTTTTTCTGAGTTCACCATAGTAGACCCTTGATTATTGTGGATTGTGTAAGAATAACAGCTAAATGACAGATGATCAAAAACCCATAGTAAACATATGCATACAAGAGAATAGTGTATGTAAGAGTTGACCTATCAATTCAAAATTTGAATTGCATTCTTTGAAAGTAAGCCCACATTAATAAAAACTTGTAAAGGCAATGGATGACAATTATCTGTGCAAAATGGCTACAACACCATAGGGTTAATTGGGAAAAGAATAATTTGGTGTGGGGAAATCTAAACAGGCGAGGAAGAAAGAATACAATGAAACATATTGATGTAACATACTGTGATTCTACATAATTTGCAAGCTTGTCCACTTACATAAGCAGACCTAGTCAGTTTGTTTGAGGGAGCTTCAAGCAGATTAGGGAAAAAAGGATCTCATGAAAACATATTGATAGAGGATTCAAGCTATGTTCTTTGTTAATAAATAATGAAGAAAAATAGAGAAATTGTATAAGAGGTGTTAAAATAAGAACTATTTGCTATAAGTTGTTTTACATGGGATTTTTGCACAAATGTTTTATGTATAATATTTAATACGAAGCGATGTAGCTTGAATTCATAGTTAAGTCTATGGTGCTATACACATTATGCAGAGATTGATGCATCATATAGTTGTTGTCATAGCCTAAAGAAGATAAGTATCATCATTAAGAATTGGGGTTAAATAATTGATTTGTCAAATTGAAAATATATTTGTATATGTGTGAAGGGGGAAAATAGTTTAGTGGCCTTTAATTGTTATTCTAATAGATCTTTTATCTATTGAAAATGGCTCTTTCAATAATGCAATTTAATCAATATATTTTCTTGCACATTTTGCAGCACATCAGTGGCAAAACCCTCCAACCTACTATCAAAAGCAACAATAAGCATAGAATGAAAAACATGAAGAATAAATTAATCATTTATGCAAAATACCCATGTGAAACATACATATATATATATACATGTAAACATATATATATGTACATGTATACATATACATATACATATATACATATATATATATACATGTATGCATATACATATATATATCTATACATGTATACATATACATACATATATACATGTATGTACATATAAATATATATATGTACACATGTATACAGACATGTATATATACAAAATTAGTATCATCGTTGTTAAGTGTTATTCTTTCTAGTATCTCTTTGTATTTATTCAATTTATTTGTTAGAAGTTTCCAACAAGATTTCCATCAACCCAACTATGAATAAGACTTGTCGTGTAATAGCTCTATTACAATTTATCTATTTGTTTATAATATTTAGTTTGAGGGAATGTAGCTTGAATTTTTTATTAAGCTCGCGGCATTATGTATACATAAACATACATACATACATACATACATATATATATATATATACATATATATACACATGTGTATGTAGATATGTATATATACAAATATATATATACATAGATGTATACACACATGTATATATATGAAATTAGTTTGGTCATTGTTAAGTGTTATTCTTTCTAATATCTCTTCCTATCTATTCAATTTATTTTTTTGAAGTTTCTGATGGGATTTTCATCAGCCCAAGTGTGAATAGGACTTGTTGTGCAATAACTCTATTACAATTTCTTTATTTGTCGTTATTTGTGTGTATCTTTGGCATTACAACCATTACCATAGGAATAATTATACTTATCTGTGTGTAGGGTTTAGGGTTGTATGAAACCATTAACATATTGGAGATAAAATTACTTTGGTGGCTATTTAGTGTTATTCTAATAGCTCTTTTACAATTTCTCTATTTGTGTGTTATATGATGAAACAATCTCTCCAAAATGTGTTTGGTGGCTTTTAAGTGTTATTGTAATAGTTCTTTGATCTATTCAACTTTATATCTCTAGCTGATACACTATTTGTTTGAAATTTCTATTTGTTAAGAACAAGGCATTATTCTGACAATGCAACTGAATCAAAATATTTTCTTTCATATTTTGGAGTATACATTCTCACTACATGTATATAAAGATATATACATACACATGTATATCTATATATATATATGTGTGTATGTGTGTGTGTGTGTATAGAATGCCACATAATTAATTGAGAATTCAAGTTACATTCCCTGGCACTAAATATTATAGACAAATAGAGAATTTGTAACAGACCTATTGTAGGACAAGTCCTATTTTGTATTTGTTAGCAATGAGGATGTGACTGGCTGGTGGGGAGTTCACTTGGTTTTGTTATTGCCACGTGGAGCTTTGCAAATACATGGGCTGGTAGTGGTGGAGAGTTCTTTAACAATTTTCCTATTTCTCTATAATATTTAGTGCCAAATAATGGAGCTCAAATCTAGAATATATTTATGTATCTATGTAACCATTTAGCCAGATATATGTATACAAAATGCCACAGACTTAATTGAAAATTCAAGCTACATTCCCTGGCACTAAATATTATAGACAAATAGAGAAATTGTAACAAACCTATTATAGGACAAGTCCTATTTTGGATTTGTTGGTGATTAGGATGTGATCAGCCGGTGGGGAGTTCACCGGGTTTTGTTGTGGTGTTGTGGAGTTTGGAAAATACATGGGTTTTTTGTGGTGGAGAGTTCTTTAACAATTTTCCTATTTCTCTATAATATTTAGTGCTAAATAATGGAACTCAAATTTAGAATATATGTATGTATATATGTAACCATTCAGCCAGCCTTTGGTGTATTATGTTTGATGAAGCTACCACTAGTTTGCTGAAAATTTAAACAAAAGACCTCTACATGTTGCAAGACAGCTCTGAGTCTACAACAGATCTGTTTCAATTTGACTGTCATACATTGGCTACTACAAATACACAACATATTCTATATTGCTGGCTACATTTCTCCATGCTCATAGAGCTATCTTTATAGCTTGGTAAATCAAGTGTATAATGTTGGTTCTTTATGATAATACCTACTTTCTTTAGGTCATGACTGATCCTAAATCTTTTTTATGTAAAAAGACCTTTCCCATTTTATACATATACATGTATACATTTGTGTGTGTAGATATATATATATATATACACATATACATGTGTATATGCGTAAGTACATGTATGCATGTTTTACTAATAGTTTTGTTATAATTTCCCTATTTCTCTATAATACTCAATGCCAGATAATGCATCTCCTCTTATACAATTACTCTATTTGTTAGTAGAGTAAAAAGAACATGGGCACCATATTAAAATAAAAAACATAGGAGCTCAATGAATGTGCAAATGTATATATGGAAACACAGGAATATATTACATTCATATTTGCAAAATAGGAGTCTTAGATAGGATTTAGGCATACCTTGTGGGTACAACTGGGTGTAGTATGAACAAAAGAAAAGAAGGTGTGCTCTCCACCCTGCCATATTTGGTCATGTAGCCTCACTTTCTATCATAAAATCCTCAAGCCAAAGCTTACTTTTCTGACCACAAATCTTAAGCATTATGCATTGTCAAAATCTCATAACATTAACTTGAGAATTTTCTTTAGTTGAGATCATTGCTATACATTTTTAAAAAAAATATGTATAGTTGTATGATTTATGAAAAAGGATTTGACACGTAGTCCTAAAATAAGAGATGCCACCATATTAAAATCCAAAACATGGAAGATGAATGAATGTGTGAATATATATATACTAAGCTAGGAATAAATTATGTGCATATTTGCAAAAAAGAAGTGCTAGATAAGATCTATGCATACCTTATAGCTGCAATTGGATGTAGTCTGAGCAAGAAGGCCTGCTCTCCACCCTGTCATATTGGGTCATGCAGCCTCATGGGCTATCACCAAAGCCTCGAGCAAGAACATACATTGCCCACCAATATGATTATGGTGAAGCCAATGGTTGGGTACCTAAGTTTATTATTTCTGGATATTTGATTGTGTTTGAGTTTTTTCCATCCACAAAAACATTTGAAACACAATCAAATATCTAGAAATAAAAATTCTCAAGCATTATAGATTGTGGAAATCTCATATGTAGCATTAACCTAACAATTTTATTTAGTTGAAATCAATGCTATACATTTTTAAAAATATATGCAGTTGTAACATTTATGAAAAATAATTTGACATGTAGTCATGAAATAAGAGATGGAATAAAGGACATATAGGCTTACCTTCTATATAAATAGAATGTAGTTGGAGCTTTTACACCATTGCAAACATGTGATGACAAAGCTATTTAGTATTGTGGACATGTGTAGTTACAGTTTGCAATGTTTGCAATCTAAAATGGTTTCAATCACATATAGTTAGTGAGAAGGCGAATTTGAAGTTTGGTGTGGAAAACATGTGTAATTGATAGATAATATATAAACTAGGGATTATAAATAGTTGTATAGCTTATAACCAATAATATGTAATGCCTCTACAATACAAAAGATCGCATAAACAAGCTCCATGTATACCTTGTGCAGAGGATGGGACAAGCTCAATAAATGCATGAATATATATATACAAACATAGGAATAAATTACCTTGATATTTGAAAACAAAAGTCTTAGCATCCCATAGTGAACATTAAAAAAGAAAGACACAATAAATAAAACTTAAGAACATGGAGAATAGAAAAGGTGAACTACAATAATGAATAGTTTGTTATGAGCAAATCAAGATTGATACAAAACAAGCAATCTATGTAACAGTTGGCATGACGATTCAAAATCCAAGCTACATTATATGGCACTAAATATTGTAGACAAAAATGAGAAAATGTAAAAGAACTATTGTTTTTAAGTTTCAAAATTCTCAAATTTTGTAGATTGGTATAAAGTAGAAATATGACATTCATGTGTACCTTTGCACTACTTTCAATTTTTTATATAGATTATGGCAATTTTTTTTGCATGTTGCAGGACAGCTCTAAGTCTACAACAAATCCTGTTGCTATCAATATTTAGTTGAAAATTAGTGTTATTATAATAGCTCTTATACAATTCTCTATTTGTCTTCAATATTTACTGCCAAAGCATGTAGTTTGAATCTTGTATCAATATGTTTCAAATTTTGTTTGCTGTGTATAAGTTTAAAGAAATGGGCAAGGTTTTTTGTACATAAAAAATTTAGGGTTGTATCATATAATTCTTGTCATAACCTGAAGAAAGTAGGTATTACCATAAAGAACCAAGTTTCAAGAGTTCAATTACCAAGCTGAAAAGATAGCTTTATGAGTGTCAAGAAATGCAATATGCAAAATACAATATGTTGTGCATTTGTAGAACCCAATGCATAATGGTGAAAAGGAAAACTACAAAACCCATGCTCATTCTCCTCCTTGGCATATAGACATCATGAAGCCTCATGGGATCTAGCCAAACCCCCGAGCAAGAAAAATGTGTAACACCCATTAAAAATTTAATGGATCCATATCATATATCAGACAATAGCGAAGTAGGGGAAATTTTGTTGTTGCTATATATCATTTCTTATATTGGACTATTTTTTTTTTCATGCAACAACTTTTAAAAGATTGATATGTTGATAAAGAGATGCCTATAGATAATTTTCATCATAAGGTCGAATACCTTTTATACAATTCTCTATTTGTCTTCAATATTTACCAACAAAGGATGTAGCTTGAATCTTGTATCAATATGTTTCAAATTTTGTTATTTGTGTATAAGTTTAAAGAAATGGGCAAGGTATTTTGTACATAAAAATATTTTGAATCACATCATATGATTATTATCATAACCTAAAGAAAGTACATACTATCATACAAAACCAACTTAATATAGTTGATTTAGCAAGATGATAAGATAGCTCTATGAGCGTGGAGAGATGTAGTTGGAAAAGTATAATATGTTGTGTATTTGTAGCAACCAATGTATGATGGTCAAAGGAAAAACCACAAAACCCATGCTCATTCTCCTTGCCATATTGAAATCATGAACCCTCATGGGCTCTAGCCAAATCCTTGAGCAAGAAAAGTATGCAAGGCCCATAAAAAAATCAATGGAGCCATACCATATATCAGACAATGATGAAGTAGGGGAAATTTTTCTGTTTGCATATATAATTTCTTATATTGTACTATATTTTTGATGCAACAACTTTTATCAGATGGATACGTTGATAAAGAGATGCCTATACATAATTATCATCATAAGCTCAAAATCTTCTCTTAGTCTAAACCTCTTTCTATGCCTCAAGTTCTGCCACTTTTTGTAATGTCCTTAAGTATTTTCCTAAGAGTTCTTTGTGCTATTTCCCTATTTGTGTTTAATATTTAGTGCCAATTATTGTCTATAATATTTAGTAGTGAATAAGTGTTATTCTAATGCCTCTCATACAATTACTATATTTCTCATCAATATATACATGTGTATATTCATGTTTGAAATAGAAATAATTGTGTGTTGCTAATAATTTTCTTATTTCATAGATTTGAAATTCTCCTGAGACTTCCATTCTTTAAAAAGTCTAGTCTATTCTTCTTTGTATTAAAATCAACTTTAAAATATGGAGAATAGAAGAGGAAAACTATGATAATTAATATTTTTTATAGGTAGCTAGAAGAAAGGATATCATGAAGAAAAATTTATTCTATGGAATTTGAAATAGATAAGGGATAAAGAAGTTTACAATTATCTAGATTTGTATCTACAAAATCAACATGCTCACTAGGCAAACATATTTTCATGTTTATGAAGTGCATGTCATGAGCTTGATGCATAGAGGATTCATGAAACATTCCATGCTCTTGAGACCCTATCTCCATAATTACATCAATTATTTCATGAAGCCTCTATGCATCAAGCTCATGCTTGCTGCCATGAGTGGCAAGTGTTTATTTATGCAAGGGTTAATGCATGCCGCTATTGCTGAATGGTGGCACAAAAGATAGTAAATGCAATGTTCCATACTATGCTATGACAAAGTATAAAAGTATAAATGAGAAAAGGCTTAAAAATAATAGTGGGTTATTGATATGAGAGCATTATATCGTTAGCAACGATGATTTTTTTTTTTGGAGCAAGCATGCTAAAGTAGACGTATATGTAGCATGTAGTCAATGTAACGCTCGTCGTGCAAACCCCAAAGGAAAACTACTATGCACACATTTTTTTTTTAAAGTACAAAGTACACATATAAAGAACATATAAAGTACCATTATATATATCATTACATTGTATGATAAACATCTCAAACATCTAAGTCCTTTGGGGCATGCGAGGTTACATCACATAAAACCAACCCATAATGTAAGATACACACAAAGATAATTAACTTAACTAACTCACATCCATCATAGATATTATATCAACCATTTGCAAGAGATTTCAAGATTAATTTGACTAAACATCCATACATAACTGAGCATAAATATATGCATGCATCACATGGTACAAAACCATAATAAATCTCATAAATCATGAATGATTCCAAGGGTGCATTTACATTACATCATCTTTCAATACATTACATGTTCATATACATGAGTTACATCAAAATATCCCATACATGTGGGATAGATACATTAATACAAGAATACTGAAATACATTAAGAATATCTGGTACAAGCTCCATCTGGAAGGTACTATGCAGATGATTGCTGATGGGGAACCCAACAGGGTGTGGAGCACGTTCTAGCCGACCATGTGGGTTATAGAAAAACCCACCCCTCATGCTCGGAGGTGACAAGGAAGTGACCATGACCAAGGATGCCAACAAGACTAAACTCCAATAACATTAACATGGTAATAGTAACTCCAATAGCAACACAATATATAGAGTACAAAGATCATAAATGAACAACAATCAAAAACACATCACAATAACACAAGACCATTAAACACATTATAAATAAATCAATGGCAACAACCATAATTCACTTCTAGAGGCAAGCAAGAAAACAAAGCATAAGGGCAACTAGTGGAGAGTGTCATCGCATAGTCCTACATGGGTTATGTAGTACCCCTCCATTTATACTTATGCTTTTTGTTGATACTTTCTCATACTATTAGACTTATGTTGTTTTGTTGGATACTTTGATCACTGGTTTTGAGCGATGGTGGACTATTCTGTGACATGATGATACTTTGTGTGATGATTATTGTTTTCTGACATGATATGTTTTAGCGTAGATGGTTATTTTCAGTTGTTTATGGATATGCACATGTTTATGATGGACTAAAAACATTTATCAGTCAGTTTTCTGTGAGTGTATTGGTGTGGAGAACAGAATCGCATCACTCGCTTGCGAGTGCCCTACGATATCTATGATTTTCTCTGCACGGTGTGCCTGTTTAATGTTTTATATATATATATATATATATATATATATATATATATATATATATATATATATATATATATATATATATATATATATATATATATATATATATATATATATATATATATATATATATATATATATATATATATATATATATATATATATATATATATATGTATGCATGTTGTTTGCTCGGTTGCAGGATTTGTAGGTATATGACACCGACTCCACCTGTGTAATCAGGTCTGAGCGTGTCAAGACTCAACGGAAATGTTGAATGGGAGATAGTAGTTAGGTTTATCCTAGTCCAGTCATTAACCTTAGTCTTAGTACATTGTCAGTTTTCAGTTTTGAGTCATAGGTTTGTTTTGTGCTTTCTGTTGGTTAAATCATTTTTGAAAGATAAATATTGGTTAATTTTTAATGTTAGTTATTGTGTTTAATTATTGTTATTTTAATTAATATTTAAATATGATTGAAATTTATTTATTTGATAATTTAATATATTAGTTAGCTTATTTGGTTAAATAGTTGGTCTTTGAAAGATTAAACTATTTTAATTAAATAAATTAATTAATTAAGTTAAATTATTAAATGCATAAATTATATTCTATTTAAATGAATTAGAAAATTAGAAAATAAAATAAATGCGTGTAAATTAAATTGTGATTGAAAATTGATTTTTAAGTATTTAAAATAAAATGCATGAAAATTGATTTGTAAAAGTTTAAATTAAATAAATTGGAAATTGCATGCAAATTTTTGAATGGAAAAACTACCGAGAAGTGGAGAAAATATTTTCTCAACAACTTCTCGACATGTGTGTGAGTGCCATTATTGCAAAAGGTTGTTGAGTTTTTCTCACGGAGGTTATTGAGGATCTGGGATTTTGTACGGGGTTATTCAATTGCCTTTGGGAAATTTTTCTGAGCACTGGCAAAATTTCTTTACTATGCAAAATTTAAATATTCTTAGAAGTTGTTATCTCTCTGGGGGTTGTTATTTCTTGTGGAAGAATCTTCAGAGGGTTCTTGGTGGTTGGTTAAAGCTTCTGGGATTTGGAGCTATGAAGGAGATTTGAAGAATCACATTTTACAGACAATCTTTCAATAACAGGTATTTTACTGGTATATTTTGTTCTTTTTTTTGAAAGAAAAATTTGAAGATAAGTTTAATTTTCTCGGCAATTTATTTAGAAAACTTGCTGTTAAATTTATTTCTGTTTGCAAAATTTTTTAAGAACTTAGTTAAGAAAGAAGAAATTTCTCAAAGGAAACTACTCTGGAAAACCTCTGTGATGATTTTAGAGAAGAGGATTTGGGGAAATTTGGTTTTAAATTAATCCTTATTTTGTTAAATTTGGAAAAACTTATTGAATCAGAAAATTTGGAAAGGAAAATAACCCTGTACAGTAAAGAGTTTTCTCAAATTTCTGTTTAAAAATTTGCCAGAATATGTATCTGTATTTGAAAGATTTTAAGTTTTAATATATTTATACCTGTTTATATTTTCCTGTGTTTTTATGGAAATTTACATGTAAATTATTTCTTTTATTAAATCGCCATATCGGTGAAATTATTTTTTTAAAAGTTTCGGATTCAAACCGAAAACGCGGATGCATATTTCCGCAGTGATTTATTTTGTATTAAAAAAATATTGAAACAATAGAGGGTTTGGCGAGGACCGAACCCCTCACCTCTCCCTTTAAGGGGTGCGCAACCCTTAAGGCTGTGCACAACAGCCACCAGGGCTACTGGGCGCAGCCCTGGTAAGGGCTGGTCGACGCAGCCCTAATGGCCGTGCGGGGTATAATCCCCAAAGTCGTTTCATAAGAACTTTTGTTTTAAAAAAAAAATGAAAATCGTATGTTTTAATATGTTAAATGCGATTTTTTTTGTTTGTTGATTTAAAATTGTAAATTAGTATATTTGTTATTTAAATAATTTGTCTTATAATATTTTATATATATACATATTAAAATATATTTATTATTTGTTATTTCTAAAAATATAATATCATGTTTAAATGATATGTTTAAAAGAATTAAAATTATCAAACATTTAGAATTAGATATTTTGAATGATTTAGATAATTGATATAGAATAAATTGTTATTTTGGAGTTATAAATTTATAGATAAGAGGTTGGGAAAATTGTAGATTTGATATTCGTAATGCATGGAAAATGAATGAAGTTGTAGATTAATAATTCTGTTAATTTTAGTCTTTTGCTTGAGAGGATTTAATATATCCGAAAAATAGATATTTGCTTTCTTGATTTGTCTTATATGTATTCTCTTTTGGGGCAAATTGGGAAAACTATGTTGTGAAAGTCTTCCAGAAGTGGTCATGTATTGGGAAATGAAATATTATTTTGGTTTCATAAGTTTGAGTAAATAGGGTAGTGCACTAGTTATTTGCGAATGAAATTGTGATATTTATTCAGGCTTATTTGGGATTATATGTTGAAAAGTGCACTTGTTTACCCTAGATAGTGAACTTAGAAAATCCTTGTTATGTTTAGGGGAGTGGCTAGTCGTAAGGGCCGACACACAAAGTGGTGTCAGGGTAACTTACGATTAGTTAAGTAAGTCAGTGAAAACTAAAGAACACAGTAGATAGATCTAAAACTCTTAACAAGATATGCATGCCTCGTTTATGACTCATAAGCTACTACAGTTATGAGTATAAGCCGAGAAGGCCTGGAATGGCTAATCGATGTCTTGTTCCTTTAAAAGACATCTGATTCCGCAACTGTATGCAATAGGGGCCGGGTTTTGTAAGAGGTTACCAGGGTAACCCAAGGATTGGGGGCCGGGACCTAGGAAGAAACACCAGGGTAACCATTGCATCGTTGTGATGACACTCCACCTAGAATAACAGTTAAACCTTGTGTATGTGATTAAATCAAATGTCAAAATCTGGAAGCAATGTAACCAATAGTTTTTGTATGTACTATTGTCTAGGGTTAGTAGAATTGGTCTAGGTAGCCTTATTACTATCTCCTAGCACGGGGGGTGGACCTACAGGTACCACATGGTTGGGTGGAACGTGCACCTTACTCCGTTGGGTCCCCAGTTCGATTGTAGCATTGAGCGCTTCATGGATGGAGAGCTCGCACATGGATTCCTTCTATATTTTCATCATTGTATATTGTGAACTTGTAATGTAAAAACATCCCTCATTTGTATAAGAGGTGATCAATGTAATTGTAAATTGTATCTAATATTTGAACTACCTCATCAGATGGATGAGCAATGTAATATCTTATCAATGCAATGTATGGAAAAATGTTTGTACTTAATTATATCTTGAATGGAAATTTATTATTATGCAATGTTTACTTTATGTTATGATTTATAAGTGCAATGTGAAATACTTAAGTCGCTTATGGAAAACTTAAAGTAGTGTAACGTCGTTTAACCTAAGAATGTATGCAATTAGTTAACATAATATTAATACTTAAAAAAAAAATTATTACACCTTTATAACACAATTGCAACGTTCTTAGGTTATTAAGACGGGGCATTACAGGTTATCCTGGCCCTTCCTCGAAGCACCGGTTGATCTAGGTTGCCTGAGGCACCGACCCCCATCTATGGTTATCCTAGCCCTTCCTCCTACTTGAGGCACTGGCCCCATAGGGTGACTCATGCGGAGCCATTAACCTCTCATGATGATGAGGTATCGACCTTTCCAACCACGGCCTTCTCAGTCTACCATTAGTCTATGCAAGCCCTAATGGATATACAAGGTATCCAAAATTATCTTATTAATGTTATTACTACCTATCCCCCTAAATTCTTTTATTAGGTTTCCACTTTTTAACCTAACTCTTATGTGGGTTATCTTGGCCCTTCCTCCTATTTGAGGCGCCGACCCCCACGAAGAGCCACTCTCCCTAGAGAGCCAAAACATAACCAAAAGCAAGGGCTGTAGAAACATAGAACAAACATTAAATCTCAACAGAAACATGCAAGGCATTACCCATCTCGCTAAAAGCACATAACCAGAGTCTCAACAAAATCCCATACAACCCTTTCAAAAAAATGATATCATATAACTTGCCACACTAAGAGCACATAAGAAGAGGAACATCAACTAACAATTATCTCATGCCTCTAGAAGCCTAAGGTTCACAACATCCCTAAGTGGGTTCCTAAAGCAACTTGGGTTCCCACATCGAAAAAGCCAAAACAATGACCTATCGATAAAAAAAAAATAACAACAAAGTTGATTCACAAAATAGAATAACATAATAATTTTCACACAATGTTAAACAATTTTTTTTATTCCATTACTAATCTCCATTTTCCTTAATATAATTTTGAAATAGAAGTTCAATAATAATTCTGACATATATATATATAATTTTCCTTTTCCCTTTAACCTTAACAGTCATAATTCATAATTTCACAATCATAGAAAGAATCGGTATATCTTTACCTTTATATTATATATATATATATATAAATATTTTGTTTTATTTTATTATTATTATTTTTTAATTTATTAAATAAATCTGATCTGATTAATTAAATCATACCCATAAAACACATATTCCAATACATAAATATAGATACATATATACATACATATATATATATATATATAAATAATTTTTTTGGGACTACTGCTAGTGCAATAGACTACGCATAGCGGTCCTTGTGACTGTTGCACACGATAGTCTGTAGGATTGCTGCGCACAGTAGTCTGCAGACTACTATAGGCAGCCCCACTGGCTGCTAAAGGAAGAGGGGGAGGGTACTACCCAGCCGTCCCCCCTTCAACCTAAATTTATAATTATAAAAATAAAGCCCTGCCAATGCACAAGTTCAGCCATTTGAAAAGACATTCAATTTTTTTAATATTATTTTTATAAATATATATATTTAGATATTTATATATTTATTCTATCAAGCACTTTCTGTAGAAGCTGAAAAAACACACATATATATATATATATTCACAAGTATATACATGTATATATCTATTTATATATATATAAATATATATAAATCCAATTATTTCAAAGGGGAACAATTTTCCCATACACAAAATTATAAAAATATTGAACATTTTTAGAGACTCAAATAAATTTCTTTTATTTATCTATCACCCAACAAATTTCAAAAACCTCAAAAGATTTTCCTTTTACAGAACAACACATTTGCCATTTCAAATTTAACAAGAAATGAAAGATTAATAAAGGAACCTAGAGTCTTGTGCTTGCTAATGAGTTGATGAAACCTTCATTCGATTCCAACCAGCCTTTTCAAAGAGCTCCCTTTCTTGCTACAAAATGTCTCCACCAGATTCTTTGATCCAACTTTTAATCTATTTTTCTATTCAGAAGAGCTTTTCTTCCCAGAACAATGAAAGGGAAATAATTTTGCAGAGAAAACAAGAGAGGATGCAAATTTTTACAGAACTCAATATTTTTTAAGCTTCTGTCCCATTTTTCCTGCGAATGCAACTTCTCTTTTCTTTTTATTAAATAAAAAGATATCCTCTTCTATTTTCAAAAACTGAAAAATTAGAATGATAAGAAGTTTTCTATTTCTTCACCAACTTTTCAGCCAAAAATCTCAACATTCATTGGTCCTTTTATTCTTTTCTATATTTTTCCATTCGAACTAAACTCTTTAGTTTTAAATTTCATTTTTGCTGAATTACACTTACAGTTCACACATTTTTACTCATTTAATTATTTTATTGCATTAATTATCCTCAACATGCTATTTTCATTCAATTATCTAAATGCCAAATTAAATAATGTTATTTACACTTTTCCATTTATTTATCTTTAATAATATATATAACTTTTAATTTAATACTTTTATATTTTAATAAAACTATTCTAATAACTATTATTAACATTTATTTTTAATTCTTTAATTATTTAAATTACATCATATTACAACACCAACATAAAATAAGTCACATAAATACACTCACACAAAAAAAAACTAACATATAATGCAAAAATGACCAAAGTCAAAATGCACAATACCACTAGACACAAGATGGGTTGCCAAACTTGGGACAGGGTGACTTCCTTGTCATCTCTGTTTCAACTTCATGCCGATTGGGATAATTTAATGCTCGCCCAGACCTACCTAAGGCAGGTGGAATCGAGACTTTACTCCTACAATTCCTGTATACAAACAAGGTTGTGTATAACATATATATATAATCAAATACATCACATCGTGAGAAGGAATTGTAGCATAGCAGTGCACTCGCAAATGAGTGGTTCTACATTGTCCCTCACCAATGATATAATAACAACTACAACACCATGTATAAAGTAACATTATTAAACTAAACTGATCACATCATATCATCATGAAATAATTACTAATCTACTACAAATCACAATATACTACTGCATCCATATAAAACATCACCAATCAAATATATCCATGTCATCATATAAATTAGCATAGTCATCAAGTAGTCCAAACTATCCAATCAACCAATCCAACCAACAAACAATAACTATCAAAGTATCAAAGTATCAAGCAAAACCACAAAAAATATCAAGTCCAAACAGCAACACGAGGGGTATTACAATCAACATCATCATCATGTGGAATAAGAGACCCTTAAAGTGTCATGCCAAGCAAAACATATTGAAACATAGAGAATAGAATAGGTGAACAACAACATATATATATGTAAATGTATATATATGTATATGTATATATATATGTATATGTATATATGTATATGTATATATATATACATATATACATATATATATGTGCATGTATGCATGTATACATACATACATACATGTATATATATGTGTGTGTGTGTGTGTATACATTTGTATACATATGTATATATGCATAAATACATGTATGTATGTTTTACTAATAGTTCTGTTACAATTTTCCTATTTCTCTATAATACTAAATAGCATATTATGCAACTCCTCTTATACAATTACGCTATTTGTTACCAGCCTACACCTATACATATATATATATATACACATATATATACATATATATATATATACATATATATATATATGCATGTATGCATGTATACATACATACATACATGTTTATATATGTGTGTGTGTGTGTATACATTTGTATACATATGTATATATGCATAAATACATGTATGTATGTTTTACTAATAGTTCTGTTACAATTTCCCTATTTCTCTATAATACTAAATGGCATATTATGCAACTCCTCTTATACAATTACCCTATTTTTTACCAGCCTGCACCTTTGGGATGCTTTCAATTTCTTGCATTTGTGTGTGTTTTTGTACCTCTTTTAAGGTTATTCTTAATGTGGTTTTTCAATAATCTCTTATTTATTTGTCATCCTTGAGTCTTTTTGTAATAGTAGTTTTATAGTTTCTCTATTTCTCTATAATATTTGTTGCTAGACAATGTAACTCCAAATTTGAATTCACATGCCAACTATATGTCTGCGTATATGTATATCTTTAAATATAAAATAGAAAATTCAATATATATGTATAGACCAATTGTGGTGCAATAACACAACATGAAGTAAATGTAATATTGAATACTGTAGTGTGGGAAAGTATACTCCAAAATATGCAAGAAAATATTTTAATTCAATTTCATTGTCAGATTATCCATTCTAGCATAATGAATATGTGCTCCAAAGTATGCAAGAAGATATATTGATTCAGTTGCATTGTTAGAATAGACATTTTGGCATTATGAATATCTTACACATATTGCATGATTAAATGCTCTGTTCTTAACAAATAGAAATTTCAAACAAACAACCTATCAACTAAAGATATAAAGTTGAACATATCAAAGAACTATTACAAAAACACTTAAAATCCACCAAAGACATTTTGCAGAGATTGTTTCATCATATAATTGTTGCCATACTCTAAAGAAAATAGGTATCGTCATAAAGAGTTGGGCTTAAATAATTGATTTGGAAAGTTGAAAAGATATCTATATATGTGTCGAGGGAGGAAAACCACCCACACAAAACACTTTTTCCAATAGTAACTTTTCAGCTACAACCAAAACATACATATATGCAAAACTATTTGCAAATGTATCTATGCATATGCAATGTATTTTCTATGGAGACTGTAATGAATGGAAGGTATGATACAATCTTTTAAGAAGAGTGTAATGTTGTTGCTGCCTATGCTTGTGCATTGTAACTTCCTTCATTCCATCCTCCATCTAAAAAAAATTGAACATTTTTTATTGCACATGCATATATACATATACATATATTATGATGAAGCTAAAATGTGCTAACACAAAAAACTATAAAATCCTTGTGTATATATTTTAATATATTCTAGCGTTCAAACCATCCTATTCCTTATCTGATCATTCATAGATATAGAATTATATACACATGGATACACATATATATTTTGTTATATATTTTTGTGTAATTGTTACTTTACATATATCTATGGTTATACATGTAAATTCATATATGATAATGTGCTTGAGCTTGTATGTATACTCGTAGGTTGTGTGAGTACATTCAAATTAAATTATGATAATGAACAGTTTGTTATGGGAAAAATAATATCACGAAACATATTGATAGAAGCCAAGCAATCTATGTGATAGTTTCCTTATCAATTATACATTTGAGCCACATTATTTAGTAGCACATATGAAACACAAATAGGGACACTACGAAAAGAACAATTAGGGAGACACTTGAAAAGCATAGGAAAATGTCACATGTTCAAAAACCAACATTAAATTGAAGAAGATCATAGATTGTCATTACATCGATTAACATAGGAGTGATTGTATATATATATATATATACATATATGCAAAGGGTTAGTGCAAAAGGATAAAAATATTGGAGATAAAATTAGTTTGGTGGTTGTTAAGTGTTATTCTTTGTAATATATCTTTTATATGTTTGATTTATTAGTTTCAAGTTTCTAGCATTTTTTTTTCTTGGCTAGCCCAACCGTGACTAGGATTTGTCATGTAATAGCTCCTTTACAATTTCTCTATTTGTCTATTGTTGTTGCATTCTTAAACGAGCCATAGTGGTCTTGGTTTATACATATGCATATCTATTTCTACCTTTGTTATTGGTCATATTTCTTTTGGCAAGGCTAGTTTAAATGAAGAACCTAGTGCTAGCAAAGAAATTATTTTTACACCTTGTTTAGACACTGATAGAATTTTAGTTTGGAGTGTATTTGAACATAATTTAAAGTCTATCAGTATGCCAACAAGGTATAACAAAAATTTCTTCACTTGCATGGGGTTCTTCATTGGGGGTGAATCAAAATATTTTTTTTGCTATAAAAAGAGGATTGAAAAATTAAATAAAATTTAACTTTTTAATGATTAATTTCTTAAATAATAATAATCCATTCAAAATTTTAGACACAACATAATGTTACCTCTGTCTTAGTTTTACATGCACTAGACTTAGATGCACATCTAGATTTGAAGACTACGCCTATAGGAATGTCCAAGATTCAAGGTGGGTTGTGTTGTTTCTTGTCTATTCTTAAAATTTCTCTTTCTCTTTAGTATGTGCCCAATATAATGTGTCAAATATATTATTTTTCTTCTTTCCCAAGGCCTTAATCATATTCACCTTAGTTGTGATTATATCTGATTGCCAAACTATTGGGACCCCTAGGTATTTTTTCAAGCAACAAGATGAGCAAATGTTGTGACTAGGCTCACCCTCTCCTTCTAAATGTTCCTCTAAATTTTGTCTGTAGCTGTCCCCAAAAGAACAAAATAGCCTATTAAAACTTTGAACATTCATCAAAATGTTTGGATAGTGAAAAGGCGTGTAACACATATTAGAGAGATGCTACATTATCTACCACTCAGTACTATAGGCAAATAGGGAAATTGTGAAAGAACTATTAGTTAAACATACATACGTATATATATACATATACACATATATGCATATATATATATATATTCATACATAGTCAATATTAAAGACAAACAAGGAAATTACAAAAAAAACTCTTAGGGAGACACTTAAGAACCATACGAAAATGTCATAGTGTGGGAAAGTATACTATGATTAAGTTGCATTCTTGAAACAACCATTATGGTGCTAGTTTCATAGAATTTTTTAGAGGCTATTTTTTTTAAGTTCCCAACCATGAATAGGATTTTCCGTCTAATAGCTCTTTTACAATTTTTTTTTCTTTGATAATATTTAGTGCCAAGCAATGCAACTCAAATTTTCAATTAAGTTTGTATGTGTATATATATACACACACACACACACACACATGTATATATCTATATATATACATGTATACATATACTGGATGGTAAGTGTTTACTCACATGAGGGTTAAGGTATTTGTTGTTGCTCTACAATGGGGGTGGTCAAAGTAAATGCGAGAAGCCGAAGCAAAAGGAATATTGACTGTCGTAGTGTGGGAAAGTATAATTTGATTAAGTTGCATTGTTGAAATGACCATTATGGTGTTCATTTCATACTATTTTGTATAGGCTATTTGGTCGTTCTACATGGATGTTTGGCATTATGGTTTTGTGTGGATGGAGAAATTGCAGTTAAATATTTTTTGTGTCGTCAAAAAACATGGTTAGGGTTTGTAATTTTTTTGTTCCTATTTTATTGTTTGTAGTTATCTATGTGCATCTTTGGCCTTATACCCATTACTGTAGGAGCAATTGTAGTTAAATCTAGGTTCTTCCGTCAAAAAATATGGTTAGGGTTGGTAATTTTATTGCTTAATTTCAAATTAAGATAGGAGTGATTGTATATATATGGATATGCAGAGGATTTGTTATTTGTTTGAAGTTTTCGACGGGATTTTCATCAGTTGAGCCATGAATAGGATTTTTTGTGTAATAGTTGTTTTGCAATTTCGCTGTTTCTCTGCAATATTTAATTCCAACCAATGTAGCTCAGATTTTTTGCATAATGTGTGAGGAAGGTGAATGATAAGTGTTTGCTTGTGTGAGGATTAATGCATTATGTTGTTGTTGTATGATGGGGGCAAACCAAGTAAATGCAATATTGAATGTTGTAGGGTGGGAAAGTATACTTTGATTAAGTTGCATTGTTGAAACAACCATTGTGGTGTTATATATATATATATTCTTTCTTCCTCATATATATATGTGTGTGTGTGTGTACATATATATATATGCATGTATATGTCTATATATATATACATGCATACATCTATATATGTATACATCTATATATATATTTACATCTATATCTAGATATATATACATAGACCTATATATATATACATGTATACATATACATATATATGTTTATACATCTATATATATATATGTATATATGCATAAATACATGTATGTATGTTTTACTAATAGTTCTAGTAAAATTTCCCTATTTCTCAATAATATTGAATGTTAGATAATGTGGCTTCTCTTATACAATTACTCTATTTGTTAGCAGATTGAAAAGAATGTGGCCACCATATTAAAATCAAAAGCATGGGAGCTCAATGAATGCACACATGTATATATGCAAACACAAGAATAAATTACATTTTTTTTCAAAATCTACAACATCCTCTTTGTAATAATTTGAACTTAGATCAATCGAAAAGATACCAAGCAACTAACTGTACAAAATGTGTATAACACCAAAGATGCACAAAGTATATATACATGTCTATATATCTACATATATATGTATATGTATATATATATACAAATATATATGTATACATATATACAAATATATATGTATATATATATACACGTACATATAGATATACATACATATACATATACACACACTTTCCATCCTTTTTTTTTTTACAGTTATCTCCATGCATCTTTGGCATTATACCCATTGCCATAGGAGAAATTGTAGTTAAATCTTCTTTCTTTCATCTAAAAATACAACAATGTGAAACGTAATTACCAAGTTGCACATTGCCACAAAAAAATTCGGTGAGGGCCCCGCCGACTGGTACACCCCGGGTGCTAACAAATCCAATTCATAGCTAGCTTGATGAAAAATCCCAATAGAAACTTCAAACAAAATAGCCTTATATATATATGTTTATACATCTTTATATATATATGTATATATGCATAAATACATGTATGTATGTTTTACTACTAGTTTTGTTACAATTTCCCTATTTCTCTATAATACTGAATGTCAAATAATGTAGCTCCTCTTATACAATTACTCTATTTCTTAGCAAACTAAAAAGAATGTGGCCACCATATTAAAATCAAAAGCATGGGACCTCAATGAACGTGCAAATGTATATATGCAAACACAAGAATAAGTTATGTTGTTGTTCAAAATATACACCATCCTCTTTGTAAGGATTTGAACTTAGAGAATGTCAGTGCTCTTCGTCTACATATATGGATATGTATATTTTCCTATATGTATCAAAACAACACCACAATCACTCTTTTGATAATACAACTTAATAAAAGTATACTTTTCGACATGAAAACATTGAATATTACATTTACTTCGGCCACCACCATCGAACAACATCAACAAGATGCATTAACCCACATTAAATAGAAATTTAAAAATGGAGAATAAAAGAGGAAAACTACCATAATGAAGAGTTTGTTATGGGGGGAATTGAAACAGATGAGGAAGAAAGAATATAATCAAACATATTGATATAAGACACTGCCATCCCGCATAATTTGCATGCCCCACCACTTACATACATAGACTAGGGAAATTTGTTCGAGGGAGCCTCAAGTAGATCAGGGGAAAAAGAATATCATGAAACATATTGATACACGATTCCAGGAAATGTAGCTAAAATTTTAGATGAAGCATGTGGCATTATACCCATTTTTTACAGGTTATTGCTACTCATTGGATTTACAAGGTCTATTTAATATGGGTTTGGTTTCAAAGAATGTAGCTTGAATTTTCAATTGACAATCCAACTCTTACACAAATTTCTTGTCTTGTATGAATATGTTTAGTGTGGGTTTTCAACCATTTGTGATTTACCTATGATTGTTAAGTGTTTTTCTAATAGTTGTTTTATCTGTTGTTCACCTCTAATTCCTATTAAGCACAAACTGAAAGACATAAAGAATAAATTAATCACTTACACAAAATACCCATGTAAAATGACTAACATGTTCCATAGCACAATAACCACAAACAAAAATTGAAACTCAAAAAAATTACTAACCCTAACCATATTTTTGCATGAAAGAAAGAAGATTTAACTCTAATAAATCCATCCACACAGAGCCATAATCTCTTTGAAGTCTCCAAAATGGGTATAACCACAAAGATACAAACTACTAACCCTAACCTTATTTTTTAGCAAAAGAAAAATTATTTAACTATAATAAAACCATCCATATAGACCCATAATTTCTTTGAAGTCTCCAAAATGGGTATAACGGAAAAGATACAAACAAATAATAAGAAGAGACCGAGACACATGACCAATAAATTAATCATTCACACAAAATACACATGTAAATGACTTATAGATTCTGCAACACAACAGTCTTAAAACCCTCCAAAATGCTATAAAACGAAGCCGAAGGCGAAGATTTTTACAATAGTCTACTACCAAACCAACACCATAATGGCTCTTTCCACAATGCAACTTAGTCAATATACTTTCTCACACATTTCACACCACATCAATGTTAAAACCCTCCAACCTACTATCAAAAGGAACAATAAGCACAAAAGGAAAGACATGAACAATAAATAATCTGCTATCAAACCAACACCACAATGGCTCTTTCGACAATGCAACTTAATCAATATACTTTCTCACACATTTTGCAATGCATTAGTTTTAAAACCCTCCAACCTGCTATCAAAAGCAATAATAAATAGATAACGAAATATATGAATAATAAATTACTCATTTATGCAAAATACCCATTGAAAACAACTTACAGATTCCATGACACAATCGTTTTACAACCCTCCAACTTGCTAAAAAATGGACCCGAAGGAAATGATTTTAACAATAGTCTAGTACCAACCCAACACCACAATGGCTCTTTTGACAATACAAATTAATCAAAGTATACTTTCCCACACGAAAACATTGAATATAGCATTTACTCCACCCATCACCATCGTACACCAATGAAAGGATGCACGCGAACAAACACTTACCATTCACCTTCCCCATAAGGAGGACACCATTCTCCACCACCACCAACCCATGTAATTACCAAGGTCCACATCACCACAAACAAAATCTGCTCCCTCCCCATCGACTGGCACACCCCTGGTGCTGGCAAATCAAATTCATGGCTAGGTTGACAAAAATCCCGATGGAAACTTCAAACAAAATAGCCTATTGACTAATAAGAGTGAAGAAAATGTAGACCATTTGCTACTAAATTGATCTTTTGTAGCACAAGGATGGTATTGGTTACAAAATAGATTGAGGTGGGCAATGCCAAGAAGCAACAAATTGTGGTATCTCTTTATTAGTTGATCTATCCATAAAAAGGAGGTGTTTTGGGGTCAAATATGGTAGGCGGTTCCATCAATTATAAATTGGAATATTTGGAAAGAGCATAATAAAAGAATGTTTAAGAACAGATCCAAGGATGTAAACGAAGTGTTGCAAATGATTGGAAACAAAATTTTTGAATGGATGAATTCTCATATCAAATCGTAGAGGAAAGCAAAATTTTCAAACTAGGATGACGAAGTTATGAAAAGATAGAAAACATTAAAGTTCACCCTTTTTCCAATTTTCATTGGACTCCAAAGCCAAAAGATTAAAATAAAAATGGAAACCCCCTCCAAGGGGAAGATTGAAATTAAATACTGATAGTGCTTCTAAGGGAAACCTTGGACCATTCAATGCAGGATGCCTAATACATAATGAGGAAGGTAATCTAGTTGCAACCCTATCAATAAAACTACCTGCAATAATGAATAATGTGATTGATATTGAAGGTATTCTACATGGACTACAATTGTGTAAAGAGAAAGGCATAAGAAATATAGAAATCGAATGTGACTCCACAATATGTATAAATGCAATTCTCAATGGAAAAATTGGAGATTAGAACCTATAGACTAAGATAAGATGAATCAAAGAATGAATACAAGAAGTGGAGGTTCAAATTGCAAAGCACATTTACCAGGAGGCAAATAGGGCATTAGATCACTTAGCCAATCAAGGGATCCATCAATTAGTAACTATTATTGAAGGAAGTCAAGCAAGCATCTGGATGGGGCTGGAAGGAATATTATTATCAGACAAGTGTGATGAGAAAAACTCGATCACAGAAATCACATAAAACATAGAATGTGGTGAGGAAGCATTAAGGCCAAGGCATGTATCCAAACTCAAAAGTGCAACAATCCAAAAAATAAGGTACATAATTTTGAACATTAATCTTAATTGCTTTTTGGAATAAGTAATTAGGATTAAAAGATTGTTAATAATTCTAATAGACTATATCAATGTATAGGTGTTAATTGGCCAAGGCAGAGGTTGAACCCCCAAAAATTCATGAAAACCAAAATGGAACTTGTACTTAATAACACTTACTAAATAAAATAACCCTCTGAGTTAATCTAAACCCCTCAAAATGAAGCATAAAATCAAGCCTCTAAAGGTAGGGCTATTGCCTATGCAATATCAAGGCCTCAGGCGATGCTCCTAAAATCTAGTATAAAGTAGGGCCCAAAGGACCGGGGTGAAAATTAGGGGTAGTCCCATTTAAGGAAAGACATTAATCCTTCAAGTTGGAAATATGGAAATGTTTCAAATTTACAAAACCTTGATAATGATAATGGACAGCAAAGAGATTTGACAAACAATTTTTAGGAGTGTATGGCTCTTTCGCCAAGCAATTCAAGAATTATTAAAATAAATGAGGGTCATATGATAATACGAGGTCTAACATTGATGTTTTAGGACTGTCTTCAAATAATAAATAACATAGTGAATTGAATAATATATTGAAAAGCTTATGCTTCATTGGACCAAATCACAACTTCATAGCAAAATTATGAGAAAGGGAATTTCTTATAAACAACACTCCATAAAATAAAATATTCATTAATAATACTAAGCCATCTATGAAGTAGTCCACAAAATCTCAATGAAATGAAGAATTCATGAATAGAAGTGAACACCAACCCATCATTTACATTTCCAATGCATACACAGAGGAGAAACATTGATAAGACAAAGACTAAAACTTTAAAAAGGAAGGTCTCGCACCAAAATGGAAAAATAGATAATACATTAAAATGATAGAAAAATTGTTTTTGCTATAGCTTTCAATCTTAACCACAAAGCCACTTATAAAATTCTTTCCAAATTATAAACTGGATGTACACCATTGCATTTTGTAATTGGAAAGCAACACAAACTTCAAAATGGCATCCTAGTGGAGGACACCCAAGAAGGTGTCTTAGACAAGCCATAAAAGGAAAGAATCCAAAATGAAAGGCTATGTGCAAAGAAGTGGCAAAATAAGATGTACATAAAGATTCAGTGCATGGAAGAGAAGTTTGTCTTCATCATGATGAAGCAGATAAAGATTAGGCACATCAATTTCATTAGATTTGATGGGACCAATGTCATTTTCCTTTTCAAGAAGAGTCTCTGGCATGCTTTATGGGTGTTTAATAAAATATGCCTAATCAGGACCCAGAGCAACAGTAGGGTATTGTTTAACAGAGCTCTAAAAATGGGAGGAGAAAGAAAACGTGTGGAGCTGAGCAGCTTTAAGGAGCATAAAAAGAACGACAAAGCTTGGGAAAGAATTGAGAAGGGAGGCTTAGTCCCGTATTTGGAAAAGCTCCATGGGACTGACAAGGGGATGTTGGACTATTTTGTTAAAAACTGGAAAAATGGAGAGATTGTGTTGTTTGGCAGGAATGTTAAGCTGAATGAGGATTTAATCGGTAAGATAACTGGTCTTTCGACATAGGGTGTGAAATTTTATCAGGACTGTCAGTTCTCTGATGAAGCGGTCATTAAATTTCCTAAAAAAGACAAGGAGAAAGCTAAGTTGGTTAAGGTCACCAATAGATACTTTGATGTGGAGTCCATCAAATCCATATGGAGAAAAGTTTTAAGAGTTATTATGGAGTATATTACGGTTGACGGGCGCTTCACCAGAGTGTATGGTTACCACTTTTCTATTCTGAACCACTTCTGTCACAATGTTCATATCTCTCTACCTTTTTACTTATTCTCTTCTTTGAAGAATTGCCTTGATGAAGTTGAAAGAAACCCTAGGAAGAATGCTATTATTCACCCTGGTCTTGTCAGGCTCATATTTGAGCATTATCAAAATTTACCTACTTTGCCTAAAACTGTTGATCTCGGAGATTTGGATGATGAGGATATAGAAAGTAGTAGGGAGTTCGACCCATGGGCCCCCCTGCTTGTACCCCTGATGGTCCTAATACCTATACTCCCCAGTCCCAGTATTGTCAGAAGGCCCTTAAGGATTTTGCTCCACCGTCTTGTCCTAAGTTGCAGCCCTTGCTTGAGTGCCCTAGCCTAGGTTTTTCTTTGCCACCCTGTTTGAATCCTCAGCCACCTCCCGACTGTCCTACTCCGGGTTTGGTCTTTAGTATTAAAGGTACCTCTGTTACTAAACTTGTCTCGTATTCTAGGAATTCCATGGAAATTCTTTCTGATAAACCTATGGTCAGTAAGGAGTCAATTCCTAGTGCCCCTGCATCTGGAAGATTTGGGAATGCCCCTTATGATTCCCCTAATTAGGATGAAATTAATTCGGCCTTGAATAAGATCAAACCTGAGGACATTGTGGGTGTGGCAGAGAAAAGTACGGATGGCTTTTTCACTATTCTCTAGTGGACCCAGATGGAAGTCTGTGATTTGAAAGGCCGTAATATGGACCTAAGCAATAGGGTCATGAATTTGGAGTAGAAGATGAGCTAGAATCATAAAGAGACTGAAGGACAGGAAACCCCCTTACCAAGGAAAAGATAGCTTTCGCAGGAGGAAAGATTGACCAGTATCGAGTGCAATATGTCCAAGATAGGCCAAAATATTAGGGCCACAGTGGCGAACAATCACAAAATTGCCAGGCATAATACCATCATCATCAATGCTATGGTGGAAAAGCTCAAAAAAATCAAAAGGGTTCACTGGTTATGGATTTGGACGCGGATAGAGGTGGCTGCAGATCTGCTGGTGAAGGAATTTCAATTCGTACCTGGGCTAACACTAAGAGGAAGACCCCGACTTCATCACATACGGCTCAAATCCTTAAGCAGGGGTTACAGGGTATGAAGGATGTTGAAATGGAGGCTGAGGAGTTGTTGAACACCTTGGAGTAGTGCGGTCGTAGTTGTTACTAGTTTTTTTGGGTGGTCCTTTTTTGGACCCTATTGTCTTTTTTGCTGTTGTTTCCTCTTTGGGATAGCTATCTATTCATTTGGACTTATTTTGTTATCTTTTGTTGTTTAAACTCTATGGTTTCAGGTCCCTGTAAAACCTATTTTTTCCTTTTCAAAAAACAACCATATTAACATTTATATTGCAATATCTAAAAGTTTTGTTATCCACTCTTACCAAAATAATGAAGTGGTAGTGTATTCATAGTTAATATTTCACGAGGTTTCCTATAACTGTAATGCTAATTACAAAACTATTCACAAGATATGTTTTGACACCAATAGTGTCAATTGAAATACCCCTAATCTAATTGAAATACCAATGATGAAAGCCAGGATATGGATGTTGGCATATCAAAGAGAACCAGAGCCAATCTGAAGAGAAAGGCCCCCCCCACTCAGAAGATGATTCAAATTTTTAAAAAGGGTGTCCATGACATGCATAATTTGGAGGCAGAGACGGAGTCTGTCCTCAAAACTCTGGGTTAGTTGCAATCAGTTTTTTGTTGTCTGCTTTGCTGGCCTTTTTTGCTTGACCTTTAAGGTCTATTACGGTTGGCTATTGTTTGCTCCATCATTTTCCTTTCTAGCAGCTGGTGTTTTCTATTGGAATTTTGTTTCCTTATTTTTGTAAACTCTGTGGTTTTGGGTCCCTGTAAAACCTATTTTACCCTTTATCAAAAATAGTCTATATGTAATAGCCCTCACAGAGGAGGAAAAAATGCTTATATATAGTAGCTAATCTGTATCAAGAGTTAGGGAAAGTCAAGAGACTTCTCCTTGATCATCACCAAAAAGACTAAAAGATGGAACCATGCTTTAAGCATCATCAAAAGGAAGAAAATTCGTAAACCATTGAAAATTACCCACTGGGATGAAATGATAAAGTTGTGTTTAAGAAACTCTATACAACCTTAGCACGAAAACTATGCATCCAATATTCATTGTCTCCCATATCAAGAAGGAAGGGATAAAGTTCAACATCTAGATCCAAATGATGGTTAAACTCTCTGGGCTGAGGAATCCCTTCACCCAAATGTGCCACCTTCAACACCTCATCCAAACCCTCAAGCAAATCTGTATAGAATAGTTCCTAGGTCAAAGAAGTATTAATTTCCTTCAAGCCATGCAAATCAAATAGAGAAGCCACAAAACAAGAGCTTATGTATGTATTCACATGGTACCTCTCCTTGGAATTGAGAAAACATTGACCTATAACTAGTTTCACATCCTTAAGGGTCAGGAAATTGCTACCTTTAGTAATCCCTTAAGGCACTGGCTGATAATAAGACTATAAAAAGATAATTGGCTTTTGTTTGATGGGAGGAATATGGGGGTCTAAATCCTTACTAAGCTAGGGTTTCTCGCCATAAAAGGAAAGTAATAGAGAATAACAATGGAGAGATAATTGGTAGTAACTTAAGTAGGGTAAAATGAAATATAGTACAAAAGGTAATCATATTTTGATCAAGATAGGCTTTACACATGCTGAATGTTAAAGGAATAATCATTCTGAAACCAAACCCCATAATGAGTAAGAATGTTTGAAACCAACATAGAACAAGAAAAAATAATGACCTTGAAAATACATGAATCAAACATTAAGTGGCTGTGAAGGTTAGTAATGAGGGAAGTGACAATAAGGGTCACATCGGTTGATTGACATCAAGGCTAGCATTAAAATCGACAACTCATCATAAGTTGTCACCTGATCACGTGAATTAGTGAAAAGGGATGAACTAAAGGTGGTGATTAAACATAGGTTAAAAATCATCGAAGGTGGAAGGACTTTAGGATTAATAAAACAATGGGAGTTACCATTCAGGTAACAACTTACCTATATAGGTTAATAATTGAATAACAATTATATACACATAATTGAATAACAAGTATATAAAAATTAAAATGTATAATTAAATACTAAATACACAAAAATATTAAATATATAACTTTACAAAACAATAATTTTTTAAAATATATTTAATAATTTACATTAGATTAAATACTATATAATAAGAAACATAAATATTTGTATATTTTACTTATAAAATAATTATAATAGGATAATAAGTATATAAATATTCTACCATAGCTATATTAAACATATGATATACTTAATTTAAATATATAATTTAATAATATAATATTCTAATAAAATATATAAACACAAAAAATTTCTCTATTTTATTTTCTAATTTAGATTTAAATTTGAAATTATTTTTATTGTTTTTATTTATTTTGTGAAATAACAATAATAAATAAAAGCTATTATAAGTATTTCAATTTATAATTATATTTGTTCATTAAAGAAATTAATTATTGTAGAATAGTTATGCCTTGAACTTTATCTCCCCCTCTTCTCTCTCCCTTCTCTACCTATCTCTCTCCCTCTCTTTCCCCATCTTCTCTTTCTCCCTCTACCTATCTCTCTCCCTCTCTTTCCCCATCTTCTCACTCTCTCCTTCTACCTATCTCTCTCCCTTTATCTGCGTCCCTCTATCTATCTCCTCCCATCTCTCCTTCCCTCATTCCTTCCTTATCCCTCTCTATTTTTCTAACCTACCTCTCTCTATTTGTCTATCTCTCTATGTATCTATTTATCCCTCTTTTCCTCTCCCCCTCTATATATCTCCTTATATCTCTCTACCTCTCCCTCCCCTTCTTCCTCTATATCTCTTTATCTCTCCCTCTCTCCCTATTGCAAAATAACATAAGCATGTTGATAATAGAGTATAATTATCTTCCTACTTCAAATGTTTTGTTTCAATTGTATTTCACTTTTGTAAGTGAATGCATATTTGATTTGAAATTATTACTTCTTTATTAAGATTTTTGTTACACAAAAAAACATCATTTACTAAATGATCAGACTAAAAATATTTATAGTTAACCTTCCACATCTATTTGGCATACCCATTGCCCACCAAGGTGCGATTGCCTTTCATATTAATCTTAATCTGCATGATCTTTATATTTAGGTTTAAGAAGAAAACAACTCTAATTGTTACGAATTGCATGGGTCCACGTATCGATGCTGGTAGTAGCGATCCATGCGCTGTGAATTGGAGACGATCAGTAGTCTCCATAAACACGTCGCCAAACGTAGGTCACCATCGTAGACCAGTTACAAGTATTTCCTCCACGTTGTGGAATTTTTACTTGGAAAAAGTCGGGATGGCTTTTTATCATTCGCTTTATGAATGTAAATTTAAGATAAACCCAAGAATATTCAAGGACGGCCGAACGAAGTTGCTAGGAAGCTTCGTCCTCAGACGGCCAAAGGAAGTTTCGAGGAAGCTTCCTTCGTAAAGACTCTGGAAGTTTGAGAAGGAAACCCGGCTGACAGAAAGTTCCAGGAAGCTTCCACCCTTCCTACCCAGAAGAAAGTTCTAGGAAGCTTCAGCCTCTCATTAAAAATGAGTTAATAAATTTGAATATCTTGTACTATAATGACTACAATTATGTCGTATAGTTTTGGGTTGGATAAAGCGGTTTGACTCTAAAGCTTCATCTGACGGTAAGCGGATCCTCCCATGGCCCTCTTACGATCGACACAACTGTGCTTATGCATGTAACATTGGAGGTTTTTCAACGATATAGATTTCTCCATAGAATTTTAAGGTCTCTTTTTCCTTATTCTTTATTTCTCAAACTTTGAACGCTGAATTTCCGATATTTACAGCATGAAGCTATTCATTGATAAAAAGCTATTATTTACTACCATTGTATTTACTGTTGTTTTAGAAGAGTTGATAACTACCTTCATCAGATGCGTGGCTGTCATGGAGCTTTGTCACAACTTCAACCTAAGTCAAAAACAATTTTCTCTCTTTCTCATTGCTCGTGAGACGCCTACAGGCAGTCAGATTCCCTTCCACTTGACAATGTAGAATTATTAATGTTAAATTAACGTACAATTTGATTGTTCAGAAGTTACATCCATATTGATGTTTAGCTACCTATTATTGGATCTCTCTCACTCTCAATTATATGGAAATTTTAAAAGCTTATTCCTTCCATAGCAATTCAATTTAAAAGTTTAATAAAATAAAGTTTGGGCAGTTTAATTAATAATATTATTTTTAAAATTAAAAAATAGTTATTTGGCTTCTTTTATAGTGGTTTTGATTTGAATTATTTGTCGTTTGACAAAATTTTCCTACTAAAAAAATCTTTGGGACCAACCCAAACCTTCTAAATGGTTGTTATGTGCTAAATTGAAGCATAAAGTGTTTCACTTGCTCCTTCCTAATTTACTTCAAAAGTATCTAAAAATCAGCAACTATATCCAATTCCTACTTGCATAATAATTAAAAGAGCATTACTAGAACTTGAATACTACATAATATGCTTACATCAACATTTAAAATATCATATTCTACATAATTGATTGCTCTCAAAAGTCTTCAAGTTTCTATCTTAAGGGTTTGATCAAGGGAGAACCCTTACATAACAAACACCATAAAGGTGTTCCTAAGTATTGCCACTCAATTATTGCAAGTCATATACATTAAGACAAGTAATTCATAGAGGCTAAAATTGATAAATTTAAATCCATGTACTCAGCTTAGATTTATAGATTAGGATCAATTGTACACTCACACATATAACTCCCATAGTGGTGCACACACACTTTTCGGTGGTGCAAATATACTCTTTGATGGTACAAGAATACTCTTCAATGGCTTAGGTTCTCAAAAATCTAACAACACCCTTTACCATTTTTGTATTAGTTTGTAACATATAGAAAACTATCATAGCATTTCAAATTTGTCTTCAACATTTTTAATTTTTAAAAATTCTTACTATTTGTTGATCAATAGAGGTACTCTATGTATTAACATTTGCACACTCCTGTTGATGGTGTTTTATGCACTTCTCAACACAGGCAGTGCATAGGTGCATTACCTCTCTTGAAAGACAATCTCCCACAATCGAATTGTAGAACACTATCCCAAGGTCTCTTGGATGTTAGGTCATGACAGTGCTTAGATACCTCAGTAGTTTGATGTGATTTGCTGGAATCACAAGGCGGTCTTACAGAAAATATAAAACCAGGACACAAAGCATGGGAGTTGGATCTTGAAATGGAGTTCTTAGGATGGAAAGTTGTTATGCACTGGCTGTAGGTTCAAACAGCAATCTTGGACTCCATTTAGTTGTTAGATTTGGCTTTATAATGTGCAATGAACCTTAGCATAGGTCAGTTACTAAAAAAAAGGAAAAAAGGAAAAGGGGAGGAAAAGTTTCTAAATCTGAAGCTTGCTATGAATAGTGACAATAGAGTTCCTGCAATGGACAATTCCTCAAAACAATATCCCACTTAACTAGGGATTTCACAGTATCATGGAAATTGTGCTATCTTCTAAGGGCTGCAGATATTTCATCCTTCATCCACCACATACATGCATGAATCAAAGATGAATGTTTGGAGCAGCTTTCAAATCAAGTCCAGGCTAACTTTGCACAGCTATCTACCATCAGCAAACAACAAAAAGTATGGATAAAGAAATCATCAACATAGCAGGAATTTGTATGATCACCCAATAGCATTTCTAAAATCTACCCAAAGAAAGAAAACAGCTAACTAAACAGCAATAAGATCTAAGTCAAGCATCTAACATTGGAGAATGAATCAAATAACATGAGAGAAACCAAGAAAATACACCAAGTCAATGCTTTTTCTTATAATTTCTACAGTATACCTTTACAACAACTCAACTCTCCCTTTGCAAATGAGAGGAGTGCCCTATTTATAGTTTCCCAAAAGTTAAATGAATGGCCAAGATTCATTCTCATTATGTGGCCAAGATTCATTACAAAATAGGGTTTCACCTACCCCCAAATAGATCACAATTTAAAATTACATTCTTGTCTTTTCCCTATTTCGTCCTCTAGCGGATGGCACTATAGCTCTTTTGTTCTGTAGCTGATTGTTGTTTTCTTTGCTGTAGCTACTTTTCAGGAAGGTCTTCGTCTTTGGCTGGGCTGTCCTCCTGCTCCTCGGAAGCTGCATGTTCTATGTACTTGAGGATGACGGCCTGGAGCTTGTCGATTTCGAGGATTTCACATCGCAATGCCTGGTAGATCCATTCCTTAGCATTTTCTTCCAACCTTTTCCAATCTTCATCATACTTCGAGCCTTAGTCCCTGAACAACTCTGATTGGTCGAAGGCACAGGTAGCAAAACTCAGGAACTCTGTTGTGATTTCTCCAGCTGCCCCGTCCTTCATCTTCTCTTGGAAGTATGGTTTGATCTTCTTTGGATCTATTTGCACAGTGGGCATATCATAGCTTGTCATCAGCTTAAGATATCGGGCACATTCCGCCCAGATTTTCTTGATCCACTCAATATCAGGATCCACCCTGCTCAGGATTTTCTCCAACCTCTCCTTCTAGTTGTCAAAGTCTCTGCGCCACACATCCACTAGCCAGTGATCTTCCTTTTTAAGCTCTAGCCTCTCCTCCCATGTGGCCTCAGGCATTTGAAGGATAGCTTCGATCCTTGGGAAGGTGGAGTCATAGGTTGCGAGAAAATTGGTGCAGAGCCTCTTCGTGCTCTCCAGAGATTGTATCAAGTCTAAGAACTTATTGGCTATCCACACAGCCTTGCTGATTCCCATGTTTCCGACGTATGAGACTTGTCGAAACTAGTCCTCGGTGGTTTTCTCCAAGTTCTTCCTTCTTTCCATTTTATCGATCTATTCTTTGGAGAGCAACTGTGGCGTGGCCGTGGAGGTGGTGGGCAGGTTTTCCACTAAGGACCATTGCTGTATGTAGTCTGTAACGCTGCAACCTGCGCCTTGAGCTCATCCTTGGAGATTTTGTCTTGCTTTATCAGGTGCACCACTGTGGCCACCGACTCCTCAAAGTGCTCAACTTTTTGCTCTCTGGTTGCTGTCCCCAAGTCAATGGTGGAAATATTATAACTCACCCCTGCTTGGCCAACTGTAGGCATTACAATTTGTGCTGCTTGGAAACCAGAAGCATCCATTGTTATCTTGGATCGGACCTTGGGCTTCTTCTTCTTCGTCATGATCTAAGATCGAGCCAAGATGGCCTCCAACCTTGCCCTTGGGTCCTTGAACACTGGGGTCATTTTCTCAAGTTGCCTTTCCAACCATTCGGGCATAGCAGACTTATCCTTGGGTGAATCACGGCTACCCTCGCCCTTCTCAGTCAAGGGCAAGACCTCTGTTTCCTTTTCCTTTTGGGATTCTCCTTTCTTTTCTGTAGCATCCTCCTCTTCATCAGAGTCGTGGACAAACACGAGGCGCTTGACGGGCAGCCCAGCGGATGGTTGTCGTATGGGGTTTTCTTCTTTTGCTGCTTCTTCTTCTTTCTTCTCCTCGGCAACCTCAGCCTTGGGGCCTATGATAACATGGGATTCAGCCTCGGTTAGGCCTTTTGTCTATTGCTCTTCCAGTGGCTGCCCCTCTTCACCATGTGGTGACTCTTCTACCTCCACCCCAACATCCTTTAGCTACCGCACCACCTCCTCCTCAAGGTCCTCATCGAAAGTCTGGATGATTTCCTTAGCACCTGAGCCACCCTCTTCATCTCCACTCTCGGAAGAGCCCGTCTCCTCCTCCTCATAGACCACCCTGTCGATGGTTTAGCTCGTACTCAAGGTGCTCGTGATACTCATTAGCCTCCTCCTCGATAGATTTCGAGGCCTCCTATTCTCGTTCCTCCAACTCTTTTGAGATTTGCATTGTGGCTTCCATAGCTGGCAACCCTGTTGGCGGTTGGAGGCTGAGCCATCGTGAGGACTTGGGCAAGGGCTGCTTGGAGAGTTGGATACATTAAGATCTGTGAGAGCTCAGGGGGAGGTTTTGCATGTGTCTTGTAAGAGCCTCAGGCATAGTGGCAGTAGGAATAGGTGATGTTATTATTTCCAGAGGGAGTGATGTAATTGAAGACATGGTAGTAGAGGAAGGGGGAGTGGTCATGCCAGAAGAGGAATCTATGATGACTACCGACCTGGCTGGGGGTGAAGGGGCAAGATGGATAGAAATGTCCATTGCTGGTGGAGATGCAACAACCACAGGAGGGGCAGGGAGAGCTAACGGGGGCTACAATTCTGTGGTACCCAATGCTTGTTTAAGCCTTTTGGGAGATGAGCTTCCCGCTTCATTCTTCTTGTTCCTTGGGATCTAGAGACTGCGCGGTCTCTGTTCCTTTCCTTTTTTGGGACCTAGTGACTGGAGGAGACTTGGAGGTCCCGCTGGTTGACGTGGTGGCAACAACGTCCTCTGTGGCACTCAGCTCGCTCTTGAGCCCCTTCATAGGTCATGACCACCCCTTGTCGCTTCAGATGTGCCACCTACCCATTGATCCACTCCCTGGTATGAGTTAGAATCGGCTAGGTTATGGTGTCTAGGTCATTGACCTCCTGTTCATTCCAGTCGATTGATGGTATTGGCAGGTTGGAAACAGCAGGGTACCTTGGGTGCATAATGGTGGACTCATCCTCATTGACCTGGTTCATTACTGGGAATGATTGCACTCTTCTCATGAACTGCACAGTCATGCGCATGTAGTGCCTTGCGTGCACCTCCTTGTCGTCTTGGCAATCGGCCCAGAAATCTTCAATGTGATATTGGTGGGCATATGCTGGTCCCAGTGCTTCCCTGACATGGCCATGTGGGTCCATTCGTGGGAAAGCAGTGTACCAGTCGAAATGGTATTCGTTGAGCTCCTTCTAAGAGTTATTGGCACATTAGGAAGTCTGTAATTGGTACATGCCCTAGCCGAGGGTCATGGGGTAGGAGATCCCCGCTATGTGCTTGTTGCTGAAGATTGCCTAGATGTGTTGGAGCTGTCAAGAAAGCTCCAGGAGGATGATCCTGTCATTGGGGTAACAAGGCAATCTATTCGACCTTTAAGTGAAACCTTGGGCCCAGATGTATGTAAACTTTGGGAACTGGATGAACAAAAAAATATATTGCTTTAGGAGTGCCCTGGCACTATGGGAGACCCTCCTCTTGAAATCTCCAGCAATCAACTTGATGATATGGCCAATGAAGGCGTCATTGACCCTGCAATACTCTTTCTTAAAATTCCAGTATTGGAGTTGCAGATATTTGTCAAACGGTTTGAGTTCTCGCTTCTACCCCTGATCGAGTGCAACAAACAACCCGCTATATTGTCTTTGATCTACCAAGGAGTAGACGAGGTAGGAGATCATGTAGAATTTGGAGCTCTTTTTCACGTTGACAAACTACTCGTGGAAGTAGTTGCTTATGATCCCTCTCCAGTAGAATGAAACCTTGGTTGTAACGTCCTCATTTCTCCGCAGGATCTACTCAATGAAATAGGCCATCCATTCTTGGAAGTAGGCGGCCATTGGGAGACCCATAACCCTACTCAACATGGTCACCAGGTCATGGTAGTCCTCGTAGAAATAGCTATGGAAGAGTTCTTGGGGAACCTTCGCAGCGCTGCCCCATTTTTCCTTAAGCCAATGTAGATTTATTGACTTCTTGCATCCTGTTGGGTTAGCATTCCATGCCCCTTGGCATTCTTCTAACATGGGGACCTCCATCTATTGGAACGTGGGAATGTGGAAGGTCTTGGTGATCCCTTCTAGCGACATGTCTGCGAGGATGTTTCCCTCCTTATCCACAATTGTTCTGGTATCAGTCTGATAGGCTTCTCGGCAAGCCATAACTAATTTGGGTGCCACGAGAGATGGAGGGAAACCGGCAGCCTTGGCTATTCCACTCTACTTTATCAATCTGGCATTTTTCGTTGTTGGGTTGACCTTGACCCTCTGCGTGAATTCATATATATCCACCTGGCCAATATTGGTGTCTATAATTTCCTTCCAGTCAGTTGTGATCTTTGAATGGAGCGGCTCACCCTGGAATTGATACTTTATTTGATCTTTGTCTTCCTTTCCCCGAGGGGTCCTTCATGACTTCTTGCCCTTATCCTTCTTGGCGGATCCCCCTGAAGTTCCTACACCCGATTCCATATATTTTGCAAGCAAGGGAAAAGTTAGCACAATAAAACATCAAAAGCATTCATGTTAGTCCACAACATTTACTTCAAATAATCAATCAAGCATATCATGGATTTTATCTCTAGACGTTATTGATCTTCGTTTCAGGGAATTTGGGCAATTCGGGCCCGGAGGCCAGACTCCCTGGCAGGAATGCTGTTCGGAAGGGTAAATGCAACGAAAAGTTCCCAAAGACCTTCCTTGGTCAAATTTTAATATGTTAAGAATCTTATGATGAAGAGGACCAAAATTCAGGATGTGGGTCGAGGTTAGATTCTAGATTGGGGATCGTTCGGATGGATTTAAGGGGCCTCAGAGGTTCTAGGCTGAAAAGCCACCAGGAAATAGCATTTTGGATGGCAGAGAGTTGACGAAAATCCGAGGATGGAAGTTTGTGGTCTGGGGCCCAGAGGGCCAAAGGGCGGCCGGTGCTAGGTCATTTTGTTTTCGAAGGCTCAGGCTGGCGACATCGGGATGGCGGGCAAACTTCGCCATCTGGGATGGAAATCCTCGCACGGAAGTCCGGGAGGACAAGTTCGGCAAGGTAAGTCTGATAGAAAATTTTGCGTTTGTGAATCTAGACGGCACCCGGAAGGCCGGAGCCCAGAGGGAAGAGTTCTGAGCGGGATCTCCATTTGGAATGGTGGGTGAGGACCAGAATTCTGGGACATGGGGCCCAGCGTGTTGATGGCCGCGAGGATTTTTGGCAAGAACCCATGGCAGATGGGAGCTCGGGGCCCGGAGACCAGGCGGACGGGGTGCAATTTCCCCGACAATGGGAGAGCGACGGACTTTCGAGGACGGAAGTCTGGGGGCCGGTCGGCGTTGATGAGTTCACCAAAACCCTCGACGTGGATAACTGCGAAAAACGGACCAAAGAAACCAGCCGCCCGGAGCCCGAAAGTTAGAAGACCGGACGGGGTTCGCTATTAGCGACGGCGGGCGAGAGGCAGAATTCCGAGACTGGAAGTCCAGACACCGGGGCCCGAAGGCGTCAGCGACGTAAGAATTTCTATCACTAGAGGTTAATAGCGAAATCAAGGGCAGAGCCCGGGGAGCGAGAAGTCGGGGGACGTTCGTTGTTGGAGACGGTAAAACACAGGTGGAACTCCGGGGATGGAGCTCCGGGTTCCGGAACCAAAGGGGACCAACGAACGAAGCTCGGTTTCAAGTTTAGACGGCGAGGAAAATGTCGGGGTCCGGCAGTCGAGAAGCAGGGGCAGGTTTGTAGTTGAAGTGCAGCGAAATGCAAGCAGAACCCCGAGCAAGGAAACCCAACAAACCGGGCCTGGAGAGGAGGATTGTCATTGGCGGGTGTTTGAAGTTTTTTGAAATTTGACGGCGAAGGTGGGTTTCGAGCCTGGGGTGGACGTTTTCCCTGTGCGAAGAACAGTCGCGACAGGGAGAAGTCCTGAATCAGCGAGGGCATTTTAGGTGGTTTGCTTGGTTTTCTACCACATGGGTTTGGTGTGCAATTTAGTGCTCTACCTCTTTATGCCTTCTTCACAATTTGTTCATTTATTTAAATATTTGAAAATCATGAAAAAGACATACAGGAGGGCAACCGATGGCCTACCTCGAACACGCGGAGTGGGGAGATGTGGGATCCACCTATGTTGGTCGGAATGATGCTGACAGCGATGATCGTGACGTTGTTGAAGGTGGTGGGCTCCAAATGATAGCTTTGTCCAATTCGCTCCAATCCTGTTTGTGAAAATGACTTGGCCGGATTGGGCATTTTATACCCCAACCGCCATGAATGCCTACATTAAATGCTCATACGACCACGAGAAAATTTGGTGAATTTGAAGTTGACGACGGTGGCGGGGAGTGGCTCAGGGCCTAGAGTCTGGGATTCCGCCAGGGATCTGCCATCAAGGATGGCAGGACCGTCATGGAATTCCAGAAACAGAATTCTGGGCAGCCGGGCCCAGAAGACCCCACGGCAGACAGGAACACACACGAACAGCAGACGGCGAAGAACATGGCGGGACCCGGGGGGCGGGTCACCACACGAGGTTCGCCGTCGCGGACGGCAAAACCAAAACGGAACCCCGGAAGCGGACTTCCGAGGTTCGGGGTCTGAAAGGCGGAAAGCTGCAGGGAATTTCAACAAGTTTTGCAAACGGCGAGAGGTGGATAAGACCCCAGGGTCTGGAAGGATGCCCAGTGGGCGCCGCAGGAAACGAAAATCCCAGTGGGGAAATCCGGTTAGGGAATTCCGGACGCCCGGGCCTGGCAGGGCTTGGGCCCGTTTTAGGGCCAAAATGCCAGAGAGATTCCAGGAGGCTCCGGAAGGCAGCAAAAACCAAAAGCAGAGGCATGATCGATTTATGATGGAATCTTTGGAGCAACATCGACCATCTGAAACATCAAAAAAGAGGGGCACACAAAACGAGGCAGCCCCCAAAACGACCCGACAAGGCGAAAGAAAAGAGGGTCCCCATTCTGAATGGGGTGTGTGTGCTAAGGGCACAACAACTCCCTATGGCACATACACTCTATATAATAGCATGTGCACTTAGGGCTAACCATTTTCTCAAGCCTCTAGGAATTTATCAATTGTTAACCATGAATATTGTCAGTGTGTATCTTGATTGCTTGTGTTATTTACTTAATAGGTTATCAACATAAATTAGATTGAACTTTTGAACTAAGATAAATTTTTTTAAGGATTTCTAACTTGGAAAATAAAAATAATTCAAAGTCTTTGATGTTACTTTTTGGTCATTAATTAGATGGTGGTTGATAAAAGAAACGTATGTTTAAGAAAACATTGCAAAATAAAGTATTTTTCTAAGATTTTTATTTAGTTGATAATTTATCAACAAAATTTGATGTGATTTTAAACTTAGTATAAAAATATATAATATTTATAACTTGGAAAAATTAAATCCTTCAATATTTTTTGTTTCATTTATTGGGTGATGGTTAGTGAAAAAATTGCAAGGTATTATTTTTAAGGTTATTTATCTATTTAATAGGTTATTAAAAAATTAGGTCATGCTTTTGAAATTAGTTTTAAACTATGTAGGATTCTTGACTTGGGAAAAAAATAAAATTCTATAATATTCCCCCTTTTTTTTTCATTAATTAGATTTTGGTGGACAAACAAAAGAATTATTGATTGATTTTTTTTTTGTTTACTTGATAAGTTATCAAGAAAAATCAAGTTGAGGTTTTGAACAAAGTCACCAATTATGTAGAATTTCGAACTAGGAAGATAATTTTTAAAAAATATATTTATTTTTTATTTTATTCACTCATTAGGTGGTGATTAATGAATGAAATTTAGGGTAACTTAAAATGAAGTATTTTTTTTTGGTTTCCTTGATTTTTATCAATAAATAATAGCTCAATTTTTAACATGGAAGAATTGTTTAAAAATCCTTGTGATTGAAAATTCTTCAACATTTTTTTCCATTAATTATTGAGTGTTCATGAAATAAATAAAATTAAAAAAACCTAGTATATTTTACAACCTACAAAAGAAGTACTGTTTTAATTTGTTGATATAGTTGAACATTTAGCAACAATCTTTTTATTTCTTTTTTAAGCTTAGTTAATAACTATGTAAGAATCTTGAGATGGAAAATAAAGTGAATAGAATCCTTTTGTTTTTTTAGCCTACAAAGTTTAATTTTTTTAGTCAATCATTTATCAACAAAAATCTAGTCGAGTTTTTCAAGTTAACCAATAATTGTTTAAGAATCTTGAGATGGATAAAAAAAATTGAAATCCTTTAAAAAAATTTTATTGATTGATTAGGTAGTGGTTGATAAAAAAATATAGTGTGCTTTTAATAGAAAAAAACAAGTGCTGTATTAATTTTTTGGTTTAGTCGACCTTGATAATTAAAATCAAGTTAGGTTTATCAACTTAGTCAACAATTATTTTGGATTTCTCAATTGAAACACCACAAAATTCAAATAAACTAGTTAATGAATATTATCTTTTTTTCAAATTGCATTTCTTACATGTCAAAGGTAACTTTAACAATTCAAACCCTTTGATTATTTTTTTTCTTTACTAGTTGAATCTTCATGAAATAAATGCAAGATGAAAAATATATGGTTTTTATCTTATTAAATATTTAAGTAGCTCATTGTTCAAGTTAAGAAAACATAGATTGAAAAATATGATATTGTATTGAACCTAAGATAATTTGTTCTCTTTCCAAGCTTACGATTTTTATGTTGCATAAATGCGAGACAACCCAATTGAGGATTGCTTATATTGTGGCATCTAGAGTAGGGTGTCTAAATTTTTTATACCTATTATTTTTCATATTTATTTTATTCATATTTTCATGTATCTTGTTGACTATTGATAAAAAGATGCAAGTTGCACTACACATTTTTATAACATTAAGATTATAAAAGATCATGTAATAGTCTAACATAAAAAAAGACATGCTCAACCATTAAAATTGTGTAAAAATTTATAGAGAATATAGCCTAGTAAAAGGATAATGTATCTAAACTAATTATTTTCAAAGATTCTTCACTTTCAAAACACCTAAGATTTCATTTTCCTAGTAGAGCATTGATGTTGTATTCTTTGTTTTGTAGAGAATCTTTTGATGGAAAAGTGAAATAGCTTTAATGTCAATAGCTTTAATGCCAATGTTTAAACCTCACAATCACAAGGGTTGAAACTTTGGTGGCTATAACAACAATGCCATAATTTAACCATCACACTATGCTATGAAAAATATTATTATTTATTTTTTGTTAGTTTATTCTACTCTAGTTAGGCTAACTTAAGCCCAGTTAGGTGTTGTATTTGACCCTTGACTCATTTCCCATGACGTGTCAAGGTTGTTGAGATGTTTTGAGAGGTGTCCAATCCCTCTTGACACCTCTCCCTTGCATAGAGGAGAGCAACTTTCCACCACTGCAGGTTGAGGAGTCCTCTCCTCTATCCATGGCATGTGTTCCAATTCTCATGCCATGTGTGCCTATTCTTGTGGCTTATGGTTGCTCATCCTCATACTATATATTGAGGGTTTGATCTCTTTATTCAAGGGGCCAGCTAATACAATTTATGCATTGTTCACTTGTGCTTGTCATTTCATCTCCAAGGTCTCCTAATTCTAATATTTGTAATATAAGAATAATTTAAAAAATATATATTAATGATAAAAATAAGACAAAAAAAACCCAAACGATGAATTTTTCTATGTATATAAACAAAATAACTTTGAAGTAAGATAAAAAGTTAAAATAACTCACAAGTAAATACAATAACGTATATATACTTGTAGTATTTAAAAAATAAAATAAAATTTCTATATAAAATAATAAAAATGAAAGCAAACTACTATATATATCTTAAATACATCTATTTCAAAAATCTCAAGATATCAATTTGAAGCTATTTTATTTACTTAAGAACTATTTTATTTAATGTTGGAATAATTTTATTTACTATATATATGAACATATAAATTCTATTATGTCTACATTGTCTAAATTTTAATTTTGTTTTTTAATTTAATTAATTATATAATTATTAAGTAATTTTCTATTTAACAATAATAATATCTCCTAACATTATATATATATATATATACCTTTATTTTACACGAGATTCTACAAAGAAAAAAGTAGTCACTGTTAATATTGGCCCCGTAGCCATGCCAACGGTCAAATACCTTATATTCAACAAAAAGAAAAGGTTAATTAGAAACAAAAAAGTTTATTTGTTTTACAAGAACATATCCCATTCATATCGGTTGCTCGTATCCCATCTCCCAGATCAAAGACCTTTTCAAACAATTTTATTTCTTTACTACAAATTTCAACGAAAGAAAACAAAAATGCACCGCTCGTATTACTGTCCATATCCCATACCACAGATCAACCAATTTTATTATCTTACGTAAGATTCTACAAAGAAAAAGATAAAGCCCCACTCATGTTTGGCAATTATTTCTATCGGATGTAACTTTGAATCTACACCTACTTCCCCCTTGTCGTCTAGTATTCGACCCCATAATCCCTTCCATAATCTTCGATTTGTTACAGGTGTCCATTCAACCGATAATATAAAATATATATATTTTTTATTTTGAAGTAAAAGATGCTCACAAAATTAACTTTCTCCTAAATTTTCAAGGTCTAAACATTTAGAGCCTGGCATAGTTTTTGCCAGTAAAATAATATTTTTGAGACTTTTGAAAGAAAACTGACTCAGCGTACAATAATTAATATCGTACTGGCTCATGTAGTGATCTTCAAAGACGGATTTAATTGTCTAAGTAAAGTGTAGAATTATGATATTTATGTAGTGCATTTACTATTACATTTGTTTTGCATACACTACTCAAATCTACCCACATTGCTCTTTTCTGTTGCTGGAGCCAACTACGGTTGTAAACCTAGGTCAGTAAGAATGAAAAAGAATGCCCGGAACGCGGAATAAGTCCACGATAAAATATATTTGTCTATTTTGAAGAAAGAAAGCTAACAAAATTTATTGTCTGCTAAATTTACAAGCTCTAAACATTGGCAACCCGCCGTAGTTTTTGCCTCTGAAATATTATCTAAAAGCTGACAAGAAAACATCATTTCTACACATATCAAAGGGAGGTTTAATTTCATCAAATACCGCACTTTCTAATTGCCACTATTTTCCTCTTAAGTACCATTAAAATATGGTCGTGTGAGGACTGGATAGTTTTTAATCAATTTTCAGGTTGCGTGTCACGTTACAAAAGACAAGAGAGATTCTAGAAGAAATTCAGCGTACAGTTTGGTATCAGCTATTGTACTAACTGTTCTTCCAAGACGGATTTAATTATCTAAACGACGTGTACAATTACGATATTTAGCTACTCCGTTTACTATTTTATATGGATTGGATACACTGGACTCTGCCAACGCGGTTAAGCGTCTAATAATGAGTGTCGTCATTCAATGAGCAATCCGTCTTCTTAATTAGTTATTTAAATCCACTTTCATCCCCGTCAATATAGCACCAAAGCTGACATCTGAATTTTTCTTTCAGATTGCGTTTAGTGCTGCCGTGTCGGTCCGATTTGTGACAAACTTTTATCGAAATTTTTAGATTAGTTTGACACTGAATTATAAATTAAGGCCCATCTCTAAGTCCCCAATTTCTTGTAGTACAAGCATCATCCCTAGAGAAGCGATATAACAAAAATATTTGCCTCCCTTCTAACTTCGCATTCCTGCATTTTGAAACTTAGAAATTAGGGAATCGGTCGGATATCACAGAAATGTCGCAGAGAAGTACCTTTCAAGTTGGAGGCATTTACCAGCCGGAGAGACAGAGAGCAGAGATCGAACGTCTGAAGGATACTCTCGGAGTTGCAGGAATTGTTATCAATATAGACTCCATGACGGTAACGTTCGAGCACGATCAAAGCGTTACCGTCTCCCGGATAGGTCTGTATGCTGAATGACTGTTTGCTTTTTTATGGTTTAGTTTGGCTGGTGTACCCAAAGCATGCACTCTTAGGATGGTTTCTCTTCTGCCTGTCGGGGTACTGATGGTGTATTCTTCGTTTTGTAGAGAATCCTCTTGCCCCCATCCAAGGCCTTTATGTAGTGGGGATTCCCTCAGATCCGGGCATGAGCGCTCTGGATTGCAGAGGGTACAATCGAAGATTCCCAGAGGCTTCTCAAAGCCAACCTATCTGTGAACTTGTTTACCGCTGCTAGCCAAGCCATCAGGTGGCTTATCATTTAGCCTACTATAGCCTGTAGAGGATACCACCAAGTATACCGTTCCAAAAGTTAATGTAGGCTTCTCAAACTACATGATGATTGATATCATGTTTACCACGGCCAGCTTAAACCTGCCCGTGTGGATTGTGCAAATAGCGCGCAGGTGGTTTCATATTTAGGTGCTTTGATTCCAAAGCAACGAGCAAATTATCGTTTATTTAAGCTTTGTGACTGTAAAAAGTATTTTAAGAAGGATCCCCTGCGAAACCAAATGTACTGCAGGTTATTTGTTATTTTGGGGTTTTAATTCTAAAATATAATTAAACTACTGTCTGTTTGAAATATAATTCTAAAATGAAGCTCTGCGAGGACTCCTAATGGTCGCAAGGCTTTTAATGGCCCTGTGATGATTACGAGTTTGTTTATCACCCCTTCCTCTGAGCGAAATTGGTTTGTTTATCGTGGACCTCTCTGCTCTCCGAGAGTGGATTGTTTATCACGACCAAACCTGCCTCTCTGAGAGAAATTTTATTCATTGTTTGGGTTTTGAATTGACTTTCAGTTTAAGCATTCGATTTTCTAGAGAAACATGGGAGGCATGAACGAGGTGACAGAAAATTTGGTACTGTCTTCCTGGAAGCAAGCAGTTGCCTGATTATTATCCAACATTAATCTCCTAATAATTTGTTTTGTTATGTTGGTTATTTCTGCTACAGAAAAGGCTCTGAAAGATCTACGCTTGAATCCCTCTCTGCGCGGGGTTGTATATATATGACGTAACAGCGTGCTCCCTGGGCTATGGTAAGCCATTGTTGCTATTCATCTCAGAGCTCCACATTCGTTTTTAATTGATGTATAATCTTTTCGCGGTTAAGGTTATCTTCAACTAACTGGTATGTATTTATGTTTTTGTATTGCTTATTCTGCAGGAAGAAATCTCTGATGAGCGTGGGACAAAGTTGAAGTGTTTTTCCTAGTTGATATCACATAAATAAAATGAGACAGCATCCTCTGCTGCTGCCTGTTAGCCACTATAATCTTTCCTTTCTTCTTATTGTGAAGTTAGACATTAGATATAGTGAAAAGCTGGTGTCCGAAATATGGATAACTATTTGAACCGGTCACCAATGTGAGCTTTTTGAAAGTAGAAAAGTCGGTTCATTATGGGCTTTTCTGTCAATTATTTTAAGATAGAGACAATTTTGTTATAAGGAAGGAAAGAATTCGTATAATACTGTATGCTTCGTTTATAAGTTGAAAATAGATTGCACTTGTTTTCAAAGTGGAGAGAATATTGTCTGATAGAAATCTAAGCTCGTGATGTAAAAAGACAACGATGTCACAAATCGGACATACATTGCGATTTGTGTTATGTATGTTGAAATCGAAAGGCCAGTATTTTTATGTGAAGGGTATTGGCTCCTGTCTTTAGTAGCTGGAAATAGCCTGGAATAGTAAAATATAATTTTATATTGTTTTATAAAAATAATTATTTGAAGTATTTTGCGCGTTATCTATTGGAGCATCTTTCTAGTGAGCAACAAGTAATTTGGTAATTGTAATTTATTAATCATCTTCAAATTATATAATGTTATTTTTACTAATTTAAAAAATAATGTAAATTATTATTTATTTAATCTGTTTGAATTTGTTTTATCAATTTATTAAAGATTAATTTAATTAATATAATAATATTTATTATAAATTTTAAATTAATATCTATTGTCAAATAACTAATATATAATTACATTATACATCAATATATTTTAATTTTTTTATTTTACTTGATAAATTTTGATAAGAATGAAATAAAGATTTTCAAAAGGTCTTATAATCTCTAATAAGATAAAACAAAATCATAGACAATAATTGAGGTCTTTTAACTAACATAGGTCCAAGAGAGACAAAGAAAATGTTAACAAAACTCAGATCAAAAGACAATTAGAAAAGAACAAAGTCCAATCAATCAAACATTTCATAAATTCACCTCAAAAAATCATTTTTAAATAATTTTACCTATTAAATAAAAAAAATTAAAAACAAGACATAACAAACTATTAAACAAAAATATTTTTATATTTAATCATTAAAAACATTTGAATTCTTTTCCAAATCGTATTTAAATTTTATAATATTAAAAAACAGTTTAAGTTTTTCAACACTATAAACATTACAAAACATTTAAAAATGTTTTATTTTGTAAATATACCATTTGACTAATTTATTCTTTTATATTTTTCTTAATAAAAATTATTTACCTTAACGTAGCCTAACTATCAAATCAAAATCTCATTATTTAAAACATAATCATCCGATCAAAAGATCATTATTAAAAAAACACCAACATAAATATTATATAACCTAATCCATATTAAAACTTGTGAAGGTTGTAATGTCCTACCTTACCAACACTAATTAAACCAAAAGCATTCCCTATGTGAAGTGGAGTGAGTTGATTTAGTGCATCTACAAATGTGAAGGAATCTATATTGATGCAAGATTGGTATTATCTCATCCACCCATCTCTCTCATCATTTTTCGTCATTGTTTTTTATTGTTGTCGTTATTTGCATATGTCTATCTAATTTTCCCTTCAATTTTTTGCTATCACTCCTTGACATCATCAACGACATGACACAATGTGTTTCATAATATTTTTCTTGCAAACTCTTCCCATTTCATTGTTGACAACACAACACAATATTCACTATCAAAATATTCATGCAAGGCATATTTCTATACTCTAGAAATATCATAATTAACCCTAATGAAGGCCACAAAAGCCTTAGCCGAAGACAAAATATCATCAAAAGAATATTACGATTTTTAATTAATTTTATGATACATATGAATTTTTAAATATTGTAATCCTAATATTGTTAGTTTAAGATTAATCAAAAAGTTTATTTGTGCAAAAGTTATATTCACCTTATCATTTAGTAACCCCTAATTCTATATGCCTTTTGAAGAGACATCATTCTCATCAATCTTTAATGATGGCAACATAAATAAATAATATTATTATTAACTTTAAAAAATAGTTTTATTTTTTATTTAAGTATTTATTAATTTAATAAGTTTATTATTTATTATTATTTTTCTAAATTATTATTTTTATTAATATTTGGATTTTTTATATTTTGAATTTGAATTTTAGTTTATTTATTTTAATTTTTAATTTAAATTTAAATTTGAATATTATTTTAATTACTTATGTTTTTTTATGAAACTAAAAATATTAATAGAAATTATTAGAATTAATTAAAATAATAATTATTTATCTTATTAAAATTATAAATTTTGTAGAATAATTATATTTTAATTTATATAATAATTGAGATTATAATTGTTGCACAATATTTGTATTTTTAATTTTTAATTTTAATTTATATAATAAAATTATTATAATTTTTTTATATTTTGCGTTTGCATTTAGTTTATTCTATTTAATTTTTTTAATTTAAATTTATTTTTGAAATTTATTTTAATTATTTATATTTTTTTTTATGAAATTAAAAATATTAATTAAATGTTGTTAGAATTAATTTAATTTATAATTATTTTTCTTATTAAAATTTTAATTATCCTATTATGAATTTTTTATTTTTATTTATATAATAACTAAAATTCAAACTTAAAATTTAAATTATTTTTGGGATGTGAAGCCCAATGGTCACATGTCCATTAGTATTCTCCCATCTCTTCATATTCGAAGAGCTTTGTTCAAATATATGACAGGTCATGTACTAGATGATGGTGATTGATTAATAGAGTTATTCCTTGCTTGAGAATGGATGTAGGCTATTGCTAAACCGTTATAAATTCGTGTCTCTTATTTTGTTCTTTATTTATTTATTTTTATTTCATTTCTCTACTCATTTTATAATTAAAAATTGGTATTAGAGCTTGGTGAGGTTGAGCAGAAATGGAAGAAAATGATGAAGCTGATTCAATCATTGAAGAATTTCTTTGCAATTTAGAAAGTGATGTGTAAGTGAAAGCTAAAACAAAACATTGTGTACATTAGTGGGATGGTTGGAAAAATAAGGAGGATTCGGCTGAAGAGGAGAAGGATGTTGGGTTTGGAGTTGAATCTAAACTAGAAGAGTTTTTAGAAGATATCAAAATTGAGCTTAGAGCACTTCCTAAATGCATAGGTGATGCTCAACATAGGAAAGCCATCATGGAGGAGTTGCAAAAGAGGGAAGAGGCAAATAAGAGTGGAAAGTTTGTAAAGGACCTAGTATTGCTCATCTATGAAATGGTTTTTCTCACTTCTGGCTTCTGTCTAGATGATCCAAATACCTTTGCTTGTCATGGAATTCTATGAGACCACATTTCTTTGAGGCATTTTTTCAAATAGTTCACTGCCTTGTCTATACTACCACATTTTTGATACATGTCTACCAAAGCATTTTGTCAAATAGTTCAAGTGTTGCCTTGTTGCTATA